>VXBT01008210.1:818697-859276 GCA_013400235.1 Oriolus oriolus | reverse complement strand
TAGTAGACCCCTGTGTTTAAAAACACAAAAAAAAAAAAAAAAAAAAAAAAAAAAAAAAAGAAAAAAAAAAAAAAGGGGGAAAAAAAAAAGAAAAAAAGGAACTTTGAAACCGATGCTGGGAAATGGTAACGTCCTCTCTTTGAAACCACGAGCAGAAAAACTTAATGGTGTAATGTTGAGTTTCATTATAGGAGAGAGTTGCAATGGTGGAGGAGTTCAGAAAACCACTGAAGGTAAGTTTGCCAGGAACTCAAGTGTCTGCATCTAGAGACTACAGAACAGCTGCTTTTCAAGTGTCTGTTTTCTTAAAGCAAAACCTGTAGCTGAAGATCATTTGAAATGCAAAGTTACATTGCTAATTCTTTGTATCTCAGTTTTATATATTTTATAAGAACCTGGGATAAATTCTGAAATAGGTATAAAAACAGAACTAATACATTTCATACATTGAGTGCTATTTACCTTTCCTTTGAGTAGTTTCTTAAAACATTTTCGATGCAGAGCCTGTCAGAAGCGCTCTCCCTTCATAGCTTTGGTGTTTCCTCCATGTCTAACCTTGCGATACCAATATAGTTTGAACTTTTAAAAGCAGAGTCATTCATTTAAAATACAACTCTGAACCTTTTCTTTGATTCAGTTCATGAAACAAATACAACCAACGGAGCTATTTGTGATCTCACCAATCAGGGCCGGATCATGACTGGACTTTATTAAGACAGCGTTAAGTATTGAATGCTAAATGTATTCTCAAAAGGCCTTATTTGTAACCCTCCTCACCACACCCTCGCCCTCCACGAGAATAGCGAACCCAACAAAGATCTATTTTCCTTGTGCAACTGAGAGCCTGTGCGTTTTGCTGCTGATTTCTCATGAAAAACCTTGATATGCAAGAGCCCCGGGAGCGATTGGGAGCAGAGGGATGCGAGGCTTGGACACGTTATGCAATAGCAGGCGGTGAGGAAGAGGAGCCTTTCTAGCAGTGGACAGATCGAGTTGCTGATACGGCCACAGGCACAGACGTGGTGTCACACAGAGGGCAGGACTGGGCTCGTGTTTCCTCCCAAGTCTGTTTTTTTCCACCCACGCGTCAGGCAAAGCAGCAGAATTGGTTTAAGTTAATTTAGCAGAAAAGCAGAGCAATCACTTAAAATCAAAGTGGAGATGCAGAGTGTTAGTTTAGAAGCATGTTTTTAGCTCTTACAGATCTTGAGGTGCAGCTTAGCTCGGCTCTGCGATCCCAGAGAGAACAGCTCGGTAGTTGCATTGTGTTTTATTTAACAGATGAAAGGACGAACTCTGAAAAAAAAAATAGTAATTATAAAAAACATCCTGTAAGTTCATTTTTTCATGGAACAAATGCTGGCATTGCCCGGAGCGAGTTGCTCTGGATGAGAGTGGTCCCCGGTGCCCCGCGGGATGCAGCGTCCCACCCCAGCTCTGGCTCCAGGAGGGAGATCCAGAAGATGCTCAGGATTTACTCTGGAGGCAAGAGCTGTGGTAGGGCTCCATCCCTGGGCACTGGGCTGGCCTGCAGCCACCACGCTCTCCCTGCTTCCCCAGCAGCTCTCTTTTCTATTCATAGGCTCATCAGATACTACAAGCTCCAACCACTGCTGTGGTGTTGGCATATCCCAGTTTTTCAGCATTCCCCCCACGTGCTGCAGGAGAGGAGCTGGCAGCTCCCTTCTTTTGGATGTTCTGGCTGCTGCTCTTACAGAGACAGGTCAGGCCCAGGGCTGGGATGTGGCACAGACCTTCTTTCTGACCCAGAACCATCATTTGAAAGCACATTTCACCTGGCCTGCACTGTGCTCTTTATGCTTAATGCTATGAACATGGGACTCGTAATAAAACCCCTTGTAGTGGATGGGATAGCAATACTTATGGCATCTGAGGAATGTGCAATAGGGCATGAAGATCAGGCATAAAACATATCGACTGTTTTATCCATGAATACCCAGCTGGGTGTTTCAGAATGGTGTGAATCACAAATTCCAGCTGCCTTGTTGCTCTCCTTTAGTCCTCCTACCACTCCAATTGCTGACAGCTTTGGTGGTCATCCCATGTCCTCCAAAAACTTCTGACTGGGGAGATGTTAAAAAGCCTGGGTCCCTCATGGTGTGGCACTGGCCCTTCCCTGTGTCTGAGAAGGTCATCTCTCTGCTGCTTGACCCCAAAATTCAGAAACTGCCTTGAGCCAACCATTTTCCCTCTTTATAGAGTTGGAGGGTTTTGATCTTTATTTGGGTTGGAAGGGACCTTTGAAAGCCATCTAGTCCAACTGCCCTGCAAAGAGCAGGGGCATCTTCTACTAGACCAGGTTGCTCAGAGCTCTGTCTGGCCTGACTTTGAACGTTTCCAGGGATGGGACAGCCACCACCTCTCTGGGCAACCTGTGCCAGCGTTTCACCACCCTCATAAAAAATTTCTTTCTCAAGTCCTTCTCAGCAGGGCTGCTCTCAATCGCTTCATTCCCCAGCCTGTGGATCCAAGGGGCCCCATCCCGGGTGCAGCACATCGCATTTGGCCTTGTTGAACCTTACGAGGTTCCCCTGTGGTTGCTTCTCGAGCTTGCCCATGTCCCTGTAGATGTCACTCTGTCCCTCAGGCATGTCAACCTCACCACTCAGTTTGGTGTCATCTGCAAACCTGCTGAGGTGACTTGATCCCAGTGTCTACATCACTGCTGAAGATACTCCACAGTGCTGGTCCCATTGCAGACCCCTGAGGGACAGCACTCGCCACTGATGTCCATATGGACTGCTGCCCTCTGGATGTGACTGTCCAACCAGTTCCTCACCTGCTGAACAGTCCATCCTTCAAATCCATCTCTCTTCAGTTTAGAAAGAAGGGTGCAGTGGAGGACTGTGTCAAAGGCTTTACAGAAGTCCAGACAAATGACACCTGTAGCCCTTCCCTTGTCCAGGGATGTAGCCACTCCATCCTAGAAGGCCATGGGGTTGGCCAGGCAGGACTTGCCCCTGGTGAAGCCATGCTGGCTGTCCTGGGTCACTTCCCTGTCCTCCATGAGCCCCAGCAGAGTTTCTAGGAGGGTCTGGTCCATGGTATTCCCAGGCACAGAGGGGAGGCTGCCAGGGCAGTGGTTCAATGGTTTAATTTTCCCAGTCATCCAGGACTTCACCTGACTGCCAGGACTTTTCAGATACTATGGAGAGTGACTTGACAACTACATCAGCCAGTTCCCTCTGGGCTCTGGGGCGCATCTCATCAGGTTCCGTAGATTTATGTATGTTCAGGTTCCTCAGGTGGTCACAAACTTGATTTTCTCTTACAGTGGGAGGGACTTTGCTCCTCCAGTCCCTGTCCCACAGTTCCTCCACTCAAGGGAGATGGAAAGAGAGGTTGCCTCCACTTTCTCATCTGTTGTTATCAGTCTGCCAATTATGTCACGCCTGCTTTGACCCTTCCTTTTCATGCTGACACACCTGCAGAGGCCGTTCTTGTTATTCTTTATGTCTCCTGCCAAGTTCAGCTCCATTTGCACCTTGGCCTTCCTCACCCCATCCCTACACAACCTGACAGTATCCCAGTACTCTTCCCAGCATACCTGTCCCTGCTCCCGCTGCCTGTGCACCTCCTCTTGCCCTTCAGCCTGACCAGCAGGTCCCGACTCAGCCATGCCAATCTCTTGCCTTCCTTGCCTGATTTCTTATGCCTGGGGATCGAGAGCTCTTGCTCTCTATGAAAAGCATCCTGAAAGATCTGCCAGCTCTGTTCTGCACCCTCGTCCCTGAGGGCAGTTTCCCAGGGGATCCTATTGACTAACTCCTTGAAGAGCTGGCACTTCACTTTCCTAGGATTCATCTCCACCTGCCTATCACTACCTCAAGGTTTTCACTTCCCACCTTTGCCTCATCCCTCACCATACAAGCTCTTGTTCCCCATTTGCATTTTTGTTTTCCGTGGCACTGCTCACAGCTGTGGGAGGACTGGGATGTGGGTCCCACCCATCCCTGCCTGCCACCCACACCCCGGGGCTCCTTGCACCTACTTACTTGTGCTGGCTCCCACCTCAGCCCATCCTCTTGCCCAGTCCCAGTGCAAGTTCCATCCTCCTCTCACATCTTCTCGTTGGGCTCCCGGCTCTTGGGAGCGATGAAGCCAAGCCACACAAAAGATGTTTGTTCTGCAGCATCTCTTAAAATGTCTTTTCTACTTCATCTCGTTTCACTCCTGCTCCAGTGCGGGATGGGAGGACGGTGCCAGCAGTGCGGCTGAGCTGCAGTGTCACCACAGTCTGGGTGACTTAGAATTGACACTGGCGTTAGAAAGCAGGGACTGGCCACTTCCAAAGGTCATAAAATCCATCTGAGAGGAGAATTACACAGGGCAACGTGGCACTCGCTGCTCTCCCACAGAAGCAGGGGTCTCCCGTGGCACAGGGATAGGAGAGATGTCCTGCAGAAAGGAATCCTGCAGCAACCCAGCAGGAGCCAGCCCACCCCATGGCCAAAGTTTGCTGGAGACACTTGCATTTAGAGGTTTTGTAAATAGAAGAATACCAGTGATGGGGATCCAATAAAAACCTGTTGTGTTTTTATTACAAAATAAACCTTATCAGGTTTTCATCTTGCTTTTCTTGTTTTTAAGCATAGGAGGGTGGATGTTTTTGAAAAACGTCTTGAGAACAATGACTGCTGGACCAGAGGTAGCCAGGCATTTTGGGAGGAGGAGGAGGAGGAAGAGGAAGGCAGGGGCAGCCACAGGGCTGTCCTTGCCATGCTCTGCCGTCCTGCCAAGGCCAGGTCGGCTCAGAGAGGAGAAGCCAAGGCTGGCTGGTGGTTGCTTGGAGAAACCATTGCTGCACCATTTGCTCTTTTAAAAAATCAGGATTGCTCTTTTAAAAAATCAGGATTGCTGGTCATTTTTTCGGCATTCTGGCCCAAACAAGCCGCGAACCAAAATAAAGATGTTTTAAGCATTGTCATCCTTTACCTGCTGAACCATGTTCTTTCCCTAAGCTCCCGATCTAGCAAAGCACTGAAGTGGGAGCTCGCTCCCGGGGGCTCCCATGCCCCAAGTGCTTTCCCAGCCAGTGATGTCAAGTCCCAAGAGAAACTCCCCTGAAGTCAGTGTAAGCGGGAAGAGGATCAGGTGCATGGACTTGGGTTGGTGCAGGATCAGGCCCTCAGTCTGTACTTTCTCAACTCAGTGTGTTGGACTTTGCCTGTGCAGCTCCCAGGGGGTCCAGTGGAGGTTGCATGGTTCGAACCGCTGACATCTATTGGAGAATGTGCCTCTTTATCTCTTCAGCGTGTGAAATAATGCAAAAAAAAAAAAAGAAAAAAAAAAGAAAAAAATATAAAATAAACCAAGTACAATGTCTGTGGTAGAAGCAAGGCTTTTCAAATCTGTTTCTCAGGTAAACAAGTGACACTAATGACAGTGGAGTAACAGCCATCTAAGGGAATTGGGATCTGAAGTAGGAGGATTCCCTCCATCTCGCAGGACGCTTGGGTTGCCAGACACGTTTACTGAGCCTTTAAACACTTGGTGCAAAAGGAAACGCGAAATAAAATTGGTCTTTTCACTACCCTTCGCTAGCTAGACAGACAGACAGACAGACAGACGTCCATTTCTAAAGCACAAAGGGAAGACTTAAACCTAGCCTAAACCACACACACACAAAACCAAGGTACCAGTGAAACTCCTTTTGTCTCTTACTCCCGGTGGGAAGCAGGGTAGAAATCCAAGGAGCTGCTCTGTTCCGCTGCCCCGGCGCCGGCCGGGCGCTTCGACTGCTGCCTCCAGAGATGTGAATGTACTGCTCCTTGAGTTCCCTTCCATAGAACTAGAGGCACCTCGTTAGGAAGTTGCTCCTGTTTTATGGTGCTAAAGAAAACTTTTATCCCCCCCTTGAGCATTTAAGAACTATTAAATGGCCCTTTTTATGAATGTAACATATCCATTTCTGTTCCACATTTTACACTGCAATTTTAACATGTTTGGAAATGATTTGCCTTTTTTCTTTTAGAATAAGCTTTATAAATATTCTGTAGAGTCAATTGAAGTATAATTCTTAAGGATCACTCTAAGACGCCTACAAAATCTTGTATATTTTTAAGTGTGCCAATTTGTAAAATATTTTGTAAGTGTATATTTTTCTTAGAAAAGTGCTGTGAAGTGTTTGTATGTGTGAGGTTTCCCTTTTTTTGCACCTTCGGGTGTTAATAAAAGGATGTATACTTAAAAGTTTCTGGTTTTAAAAACCAAAATACAAAGAAAAAAATTAAACTTTTGTTGGGAATTTTGTAATAAAAAGAAATGTTGTGAAAGAGTGTAGTGATATTGTGTAAAGGAAACTGGAAAATTTGTGAGCGCTTTGCTGTTTTATAGATCCTCTTGTAAATTATTCTTGTAATATTTTGGGTTTTGTTGTTCTTGTTGCAAAGGTTTTAAATATTTGTGACTGACTCTGTATGGTGAAAACGTCATATTGTTAACTTGCTGAGTTTTGTTATATTGTTTATGGAATAAATAAAAAAATTAAAAATCTCATTTTAAGATCATGTATGAAGAAGAAATTAAAACTGCCATTTATTGAATATTAGGAATCGTTTCTTTAACCAAATCGCTGCTATAGATGAGGATCTGTCCGGCTGCTCCCTCCCAGTGCACTCCAGGCCCCAGCCCATGGCTTAATTGGGCTGATGCTCGTTAGTGTGAAGCGCATCAGGGACGGAGGTGCGGCTGTGGATGGGGAAAAGCGGAAAAAAAGGCTTGGATCACTGCTGCTGTGAAGTGGGCCTGCTTTTAATTGAGAAATGGAAACTTCAGCAAGTCAACCCAGAGTTCGCACTTTGCCTTCCGCGGGTGCAGAGGTGGGGCCGGGCTTGCCGGGAGAGAGCGGAGCCTCTTCCCAGCCCACTGTCCCTGGGCGGGGTCCCTGTCCCAGCAGTGTCCCAGCATTGTCCCAGCACACTCCCAGACTGGCCTTTCCCTGGGAAGGAGCAGGTGTGTGCAGTGAAATGCCACTGTCTTCAATGTCTTCTGGAAAAGGAATAAAACTTAACCTGGTTTAAAAACGACAAATTCCTTTTATTGCTAGGAACAGTGAAGGAAGGGGGCATTAAATCAGGCTGGGTCATTCCCAGCCCTGCCAGCAGAAAGCAGGACATGAACACTGTGTTCAGCAACTGCATCCCTTGGCAAGGGGCTGGGAAACGATCCCCAAAAGCAGAGCTGGTAGCTCTACAAGCTGCCTGTGTTCACAGAGGGGTTTCAGATGAGTAAAATGGGGCACAGGATTTCAGTGGTGCGCTGGTCATGTGGATCCTGGTGCCAGGAGCCCAGAGCAGGGAGCAGGGCTGGAGCAGGGCCATGGTCCAGGGAAGCCCATGGGCAGCTCAGCTTTGAGAAGGGCTGAGCTCAATCTGGCACTAGAAGGGTTTGCTCTCCAATAAATAAAATATGCAGAGGGGCTGGGCCAAGCCCACGGCCACCAAAACCATCAGGTCTGTGCTATGTGGGATCAATCCTGTGACCCACGGACTGGAAATAGTTCAGCTCCTTAGGGCAAGTCTTGGAGACAGACTTCTTAGCAGGTCCTGTTGCCACAGGACACGAGAGGATGGTTTTAAGTAGGTACATTCAGACTAAATGTAGGGAAGAAATTTTTTACACTGAGGGTGGTGAGGCCCTGGCACAGGTCTGTGCAGAGAAGCTGTGGCTGCCCCAGTCCCTGGAAGTGTTCAAGGCCAGGTTGGACGGGGCTTGGAGCAGCCTGGAAGGTTGCTGTTTCTCTGAGCTATTATTGCACATTTTCTCCAAAATCAGGTTTCTGTTGCTCAAAGACTTGCTCTGGGGACCCTGTTCAATCTTGTGCTTTCTCAAGCGCTGACACAGCCCTGCGCTGGCCGGTCCATGTTCGGCATGAGTGGTACCAAAACACATTTAATGAAACAAGCAGAGCCTTCATCCACCAGAGTAATGCTACAGAAGGGCCTGTGAAATGGGGTTGTGTTTATTTGCTGTATTTATATTATATAAAGGCACGTATAATTAAAACACTCGCAACTCCTGGATGAACCGTCATCCATCTCTGTGCACGGCCCAGTGGCTTCTCCTTGTGAGTGAATGCAGAGTCAGATTTTAATTGGGATGTAATTTAATATCACCAGTTCCTCTGTCCTGCCAGCGGGAGCTGCTGTCTCTGGGGAGAGTTTGGCTGGGGACAAACCTGCCCTGGGTGACACCAGCCTTTCCTCAGTGTCTCTGGGGTTGGTTAGCGGCCTTTACCACACCCCAAATCAGCAACAGAATTCTGCAGACAGTTCCATAGGACAGCTCAGAACACCTGCAGCATTTGCAGGCTGGAGGCCTTTAGAAAGTGTCAGGTAATGCCTTAAATTGTGGATGTATTTGTCTCTCTTCGTGCAAGGAAGTCAATAGGGAAGAAAAGGGAATTTCTTTGTCTGGGTTATTCATAAGTGTTTCTCTTAAATATATTTCAAACTTAGAAATATATTTAACTCCCCTGAAGTCAACATAGAGCCCAAACCCCCCCCCCAAATCTCAGCCATGCAGACCCCAGCAGCCATCCAAGGTGGGTTTGTCCTTTGTCCAGCACAGTCCAGCTGCTGCTGGCGCTGCCACGGCCCCAGCACAGCTGACGCACTGGCAACATCCCATCCCAGAGGTTTCCTACACCTCACAACGTTCCAGGTGCGATCTGTCAGGACAGGAGCCATGTGGTTTATGCTGATAAATGCCCACAGGCTCCCCCACCCCGCCGTTTTTATGGAATTGCACCTATAGGAGTAGCTTTTGCTTGGCAAACGCACTTTGTGTTGCAGCAAAAGCACTGGTTCAATAAAGCACTTAAACATACACTTTATCTTAAGCATGTTGGAGATTATATCCCTCTTTAGCAAAGCATTTAAGTATGTGCTTAATTTAAGGATTTAATTAAGGATTTTAATTGTAGACTTCAGTATGTGCTTACCTGCTCAGCTGAACGTGGGTGAGATTACTACAAGCTGAAGATTTCGACATAAAGTCAGTGACTAATTCTGTCTGAATGAAGGTGTTACATTATTCTCGCACAATGCAGTTAAAATATAAATAGGAAAACGGCAAGAGGCAGTTAACTCGATTCTTTCAGCTGAAAGCAGCATCCACGACCACATCTGAGCTGATGAAAATCTAGTATTATTAGTTAGAATCTCAAAAGTGGCATTGCAGATCAATAGAAAGGAGCACCTTAAAAATGAGTCTCCAGCTCATGAGCTTTAATTATGAGAAAGGAAGGATTCAGCCATCGTCTCCCTCTCATCAGTGACAGCGACCTTGGAATGTAAATGGCCACCAACTAATGGGCTGTGGCATCATTTCTCCAGTCATTAGGGGATTTAAGTTGATTTGCTAAGAAAAGAGACTTTCTGCAATTGCATCACCAGCCTATCTTTTGGACCATTTCCATAACTTTTGAACTCTGTGACACATTTCATCTAATTGAGAAAAAAAAAAAGACGAAGGGATTCCAAAAACATCAAGATCCAACAAGTTGAATGCAAAACAAGTGTCTGGGTTTCTGGTTCTCCAGCAGCATTTGCTGTCACTGAAGAGCCTTTCCCATCCCAGGACTGGCACAGTGCGCTGGTTTTGGGTGGGATGGAGCTTATTTTCTTGACAGTGCTAAAACTGAACGGTTTTTGTCTTTTTGTGTGACACCACAAGGTATCACAACCCCTGACTGGATTTTTCTTTTAAAATTTATATATTGAGCCATCTTAAAATGCAGAAGGCGAAGCGATTGTTATCCAGAGAGACCAGCCAGCTGATACACCTACAGGGCACCCATCTGAGAGCATTTCCTGCAGATGAGTCGCCCCAGGAGATAACCCAGGCAGCCAAAATGACAGCGCAGGCGCTTATTGATCCCTTTAACAACCACAAGTGAGTTTCTGTGGAATTTTACATCTTGCATCGCTTTGTTTTCCACAAGAAGCATAAGAGACGCTTCTACTTCTTGTCTATACCTGCACCTCTTTTTTCTTTACCCTCAGATTTCATTCAGAGATCTCAGACTACATGATTATGCAGTATTAGGCTTCTACTGGAAATAACAATAGGGGTGAGTGGCGATAAAGGCAGTTCCAGACAGCAAATCCACTCGCTGAGAGAAAAGTACTTATCGCTCTCGGGAGCACGAGGCATTTTACAGCTCAGGTGTGTGGCAGACGTGCCTCAAGAAGGGTGGCTGGAAGCTGGGATGTGGATATCAAGGAAAACAGGGAACACAGAGCCACGCTGCCTGTTCAGCCTGGCAGTGACTGTTCGTGTGAGCTGGTTCTGCCTCTCAGAGTGTCACCACTCCAGAGAGGCGCTCAGCATCAGGAGCTCCTTGCATGTTGTGTATCTTCTCTTCTCTGAGAGCAGAGGAAAGAGAAACCTACGGCATTTAAAGAGTGGGAATGGGAAAGATGTCCTGAGCCGTGATACCAAGGCTGTGGTGACCAGGATCCTTTGTGCCTTGTACCGTGCAGTGTGGTGTGAGCACAGACACCTCTCTGTGCAGGGCAGGGCTGTGACTGACGTGCTCCTGCCTCAGTGCAGAGAGAAGCAAAGCTCTGCCAGTTCTGAGCCATAGAAGGTACATGACCTGCAGATGAGTCAATCTAATTTTATCCTGTAGTGAGCACTGGCGCACCTGTATAATGAATAGCACATTATCACATCTTTGCTTGACTATCTCAATATAATATATTAATATAGTCTTCATAGCCTTCGGTTATCATGTTATTTAATCTTTAATCTAATGTATTTGGAGCAACTGGCTAGTGAGATGCAGCCCTCTTTATCCTTCTAAGGACAACAATAGCGGGAATAAATGTTAAACTAAAGGAAGGAATGAAAAAAAAAAAATAGCAGCTCTATTTGTGCTGTGCTGAGATGCATTTCTTGGCAGCCCCGGAGATTCAACAGTCTGGTATTTATCACGACGAAAAGCAGAAATGTCTGATGATTACATGAAGGGAAATAAGGAGTCTGAGCATAAACTGCAGTCTGAGAGATAAGGGCACATTTTTACTGTAGGCAGCTGCTAAAACAGGGCTATGTCACACCAGCCCCTGCTGCAGCAGAGAATGGGGCACAGGCCAGGGCAGGCACACGGGCAGAGCTGCAGCCAGGGATAAACAGGACAGTTTAATACTGAGGGGGAGAATTAGGCAGCCTGCTTAATCACATTATTTAACACCAGGAGGATTATTTTTAAGGAATGTATCCCTCCTTCATCTTCCATCGGATAACACTGCAAAATGCTGGCACTGGCTGGGGAGACTATTTGGGATCTTGCTGAAATGAGCCCATGGTGCAGTGTTCAGTGAGGGGAACCTGCCCAGCAGTGCCCAGAGCTGTCTCTGTGGGATTTAGCATCACCCCAAGTCCCTTGAGGACATGGTCTGGCTCTGGCTACACAGCAGATCCCAGGCTTGAGGCATCTGCTGGATCTGGCCCTGGCTGTGTTCCAAGATGTGTTCCATCGCAGGACCCCTCTGCGATGCTTCCAGTCTCTGCTGGGGTTATGACACCAAGATGATTGAAACCAAGAGCTGAAGAGTCACTCTTCTTCCTGCATCCAAATCTCCACAGAGCTCCTGGTGCAAGTGAGACAGTCACTGCACAGCTTTGGCCGAGGTTGTTTGAAGTTAGGGTTGGGGTTTGAGAACAGAAAGGTACAGATCTCTCAATTATTGCCAAGTGTGTGAAGTCTGCTGTCCTGCAGGGAACATGCTGAGGTGGAGACCCATGTTAGTTATGGAGAACAGTGGCTGGGTGGCCAAGCAGGGAGCAATCACCAGTTTAATTTTAGGGCTACAGTTTTGAATTAGGTCATGATTCCAGCACAAAAAAGGAAAAGTGCCATTTCCTAGACTGCCATGGATATCACACAAGCCACGTTCTTGGTTGAAGGATGAAAGATGATGCTGAAATTCATTATTCTGTACAGAGGGACAGAAGCTCCTGGGTTTTAGCAGTTGAATCCCAGTGGTAGAAGTCCTTCATTTCCCTGGCATGAGCATAGAGCAAAGTAACACCTGATCCTTGCGTTTTGGCTTCATTTCATCCTTTTGCAGCATGGCATGTTTGATGCAGGGCTCAAGGGAATGATGAATTGCACTCTAAGAACAATTCAATAAAAACCTATGGACATGCTGTACATGATACAGATCTTACAGTCTTTGTTGGGTTAACACAGGGTTGTACCATGAGTCTCTGCCTGGAAAACTCTTCTGATGGATGCTTTCCTCACCCTTTCTGCCCCAAATAAAACCACCAGTTTTTTAGGATCAATAATCTCTTCTTGTGGAGATGAGAACATTGCTGAGTTCCCCCAGCAGCCTCCAAGGATGGAGAGCAGACCCTGTCACTCAACAATGCCAAAGGCATCAGAAGCAATTAAAGAAAAATGAGAATTGATTTGAAGAATGTAATGATCATTCATCTAGCTGGGGAAAAAATAGAATTTTATCACTGAAATATTAGAAAGACTAGCATTTACACTCTGATAAGTATTACGGCACCGCAAATGATTTCATTCTAGATCAAGAAAACAGTAATGTTGCAAATCCATGCAAGAGGCTAAGGCTGCTCCAAGTGGGCAGGGAGAGACTTTCTGACTCCAGTCTTGGCCCAAGGGAGAAGCCACGTTTCTCCCTGGCTTCCATGCCTGCTTTTCCATAGCAATTTCGCCTCCTGGCATATCACGCCCAGCTCCTTCTGTAACCATTCCTTCAGCTCCTGTTGGATGTTCCCCCTTCATGGCTCTCACGTGTCCTGTCCCACTGAGGCAGATGAGCTCATGGCAGGGTAAACTTAAACAAGGATGGTGATCTCCAGGTCCAGAAGATAGAAAAATCAAAGATGTGTAACCAAACATGGTGTTTTTGAGGGAGAAGCTGAAGACTGCCATCGCTTGTAACTGTCTCTGCTTGTGCTCTGGCGGCTGCCCTCGCACAGGGAGTTTTGTCACTCTGCTCAGCTTCTCGTTGCTCTAACAAGGGACAAGGAGCTCCACTGATCTTTAAAAAGCCTTCAGTAAGTGCCACGTTTTTCTTTCATGTTCTGGATGTCCCTGCTATAGCACACATACATCAAACCCTGTCTGTAAAGGAGTAATTAAATGGCACTGCTAAAGGGATATCATAGGATAGGCCTGATTACAGCTCACCCAGAAATGTCTTCCCAAGTCTCAGGCTCTTTGACGTGATTCTCCCCCCTTTCTCTGAATTTCTTCCAGCATCAATTTCAGCCAGTCCTGGGATTATTTGAAAAAGGGCCTTGGGGGACTTGTTCAAAGGCATTGCCACCACGGATGACTTTGCTTTCTGAACTGAAGCATTTCACTCCTATCTGCCTGGACATATGAGCTGCTCAGCACTGCTTCATTAGGCAAGTTATTTTTAAATTCCCAGAAAGAGCAAAACACTGAGAGAGAAATTAGCATTTGCTGTTGAAACAGCTGCCAAAGAGAACAGGCAGAAGGCACTCCGGGTCCCCCCTGCTACCCCTGGGATTAACCAGGCACCGGTACCCCGTCACTGACACACTCAAACTGCACAGGAGACGTCAGAAATCATGCCCCAAGATAAGGATCGATAAGTGACCATCAGAACTCTGTTCTGGATGTAGGAGAGTGACCATCAACACTGAATAAGAAAAAAATCTTGGAAATCTCTCTCTTTCTCCACCCCCATTCTGTGTTTCCCACTTTTTCTTTCCCGCATCTTTCACTGAAGGATTTTAACTCCATTCTGGTTGCTCCACACAAATGAATGAAGCAATAAAGCCTGCCCAGAGTCTTTGCTTCCCCTAAAACAAGACCCAAGACACCCAAGACACTTTCCAAAAGCCAAGAGACAGCAATAAAGCTGATGCTGCTTGATTGTATTCTCGCTCTGTAATGTGTTTAAGTTTCCCCGTGGCTGATGGTGCTCTTACAGGCCGGAGTTAAAGCAAAGGGCTTGGCAATGAATTGTCTGAGGCACGTTTTTGGTGGCTGTTTGCAAACGCCGAGTGCCCTGCAGCTGGTGCTGCTGAGGGCAGCCAGGATTCACACTGATAAAGTTAATAATGCAAAAAAAAAGTGTTGAATATGGGTTGGACCTGGGAAGGGGGGATATGTTAGGTAAAAATAGCCTTTTTGCCTCCCTGGGAGCACACAGGCAGCACAGCCAAGGCAGTGTTGTGCTGCCTGGTCCTCCCCTCCCTTCACCCCTGCCTGCAGCCACAGGGTTTCTGTATTTATTCAGAACAAATCTAGCAGGAGCTGTTCTCATAACCTGCTCCCGATTCCCGCCTAATGAAGGCCGCCAGATTCCCCTGAATTAATGCTTGTTCAAACTAGAGTGTTTCCTTTGGAAAAAAAAATTATCTCATTAAGTATTTCCAGCGATTCTTCAGTGACAGGCACTCTGCCACAGCCGTCAAATTGCGTGTGGATTGTTCCAGTGGACAGCTTTCCCCAGTCCTAAAAATACACAGTGACCTGTCTGTCACTGTCCAGCTACCAAACACCCCTCTGCCAGATAAATCTTGGAATCAGAGAATGGTTTGGGTTGGAAGGGACTTTAAAGATCATTTCATTCCAACCCCCCTGCCATGAGCAGGGACACCATCCAGTTATCCCAGGTTGCTTCAAGCCCTGGCCCTGAACAGTTCAGGGCAGCCACAGCCTCTCAGGCTGTGCCAGGGCCTCATCACCCCTTAGGGTTAAATCTGTCACATGCCTTCCCAGAGACTGCATTTTAAATGTCCCTTCACCTTTTATTTCTTAGTAAACTGTGTTCCTTGGGTGTTTTCTCACCAAGGTGTGTTTTCCAGCCCCCAGGGAAGTCTTCCTGGAGCCCACACAGAGGTAATAAAACCTCTCTTGTCTTCCTTGGTGCTCCCCTTTGTGGTTCCTTGGAAGCATCAGCTCCTCTTGGCAGAGCATCTCATTAGGAGCTCATCTTCAGCTGATTATTCCTCTTCTGAGTCACTGCCTTCCATGACTTTGTCACCCACCTCTTAGTCCAGCTGCTGCTCTATTCTTAGGCTACCGACTTTACATCTGGTGGCACGAAAAACATGTTGTTTATTTAAACTCAGCTCATTAAGTGATCCAGATTAGGTTTGGTATTGGCGACCTGCCCCAACTTCTGTGCAGCTGCAGATCACCAGTAATGATTTGGCATTTTCTTGCAGGTCAGCGATCATACATTAAGTGGTGTGGGGTCAAGACAGGAAAGGAGCTCTGCCACGTTCAGCGTTCTGCTTACAATTACACTTGGAGACCTATCAGTTAGTTTTCAGTCCAATTAATATTTGTCATATTGACACATCGTTCCTTTTTCTCAAAGTACAGTGAAAGCCAAGATCTGGTGTCTTACTGATGGAAGGTTTCTTTACTGCTGTAAACTATGACATTAAGGGAAATACCTAGTTAACAGGACAAAGCCTAATTTTCATAATATTACAGCATCTGCTTGAAATTATTTATTGGCTTATTATTTATTATAAATTGTAATTCTTTCTTAGGTATCCTCGATAACAGCATGTCCAGGAATATCTCCCATTAACCTTTTAGGAGACAAATGGCTGGAACAGATTTCCTGGGGCCTCTTCCCTGGCAGCCGTTCCCTGTGAGGGGCCAAGTGCCCTCCCCTATTTCCCACTTGTGCCAGAGCCAGGGCCCCTCCCCAGCCACGCTCCGTGGGGGCAGAGTCCCCGTTACTGCCCAGGGCCGGGCAAACCTTTGGATCTGTGCTGCCAAATCCAGCGGCCCCACACTCTGCCCCGCACTCTGTCACCGGGATGTCCCCAAACCCCACCCGCCCGTTCTGACATTTCCAGCTCTCCTNTTTTAACGCTCAGAACTGCTCACCAGCACGGGGGTGGGAGTGTCCCTTTGGGAGTGTCCCTTTGGGAGTGTCCCTCCCACTGCAGCCTCTTGCCCCCCAGCCCTTTCTCAGTGTGTCACCATCTGCTGCTGTGTTTGTGCTGCTGCTTGGAGGGGAGGCGATGGAGCAGGGCCTGCGGGACTGCTGCAGATCCATCCGCATCGGGAAAATCCTGATCCAGAGCGACGAGGAGACCCAGCGAGCCAAAGTGTACTACGCCAAGTTCCCCCCAGACATCTACAGGAGGAAAGTGCTGCTCATGTACCCGATCCTGAGTGAGTGTCTGCCACCAGCACGGACAGCCAGGCTCCTCTGAGCGCCGAGTGCCCACACCGAAAGGAAAATTTCCACATTTCAGGGACTTTGATTGGGTTTTCTGCTTGGTTTAGGTGACAGAGGAGGGAATTTATCAGGCTGTGCCAGGACACACATTACTCAGCTGCACCAGTGTGAATGCAGAGCAAATCGTTTGGGCATGGCTGCGTTTGGGAGAAAGGCTGAGATTAAGACTGGATATAAATTGAATTTTTTAAGTTTTGCCACGAGAAAAGACTCAAACAATGTTTTTCTCACACTACCAAAAGACATTTTTGGACTAATATTATAATCCTGGAAGGAAATTACTTTAAAATTAAATGAAGTTAATGCTAACCAAGCAAAAGTTAATCTGGCAAGCATGGTAAGGAGTTTATCGAGATGAGGTAACTTTTCCAGTCTAGGATTTTGTTCTGTCCTACCTATGGAGCTTTTAATTTCCAGTTGACTATTTTAGATGAGCTTTCTTGCCTCAGGGTTTTCATCAAATCCACCATCTTCTGCGCTTAAAACCTGGCAGAGTCGGCTTTTTCAGAATGGAGATGAAGTTCCTTCATTAGGAGACAAGTTTTCTACAACTGATACCTGCAGAGGTGAGAGTTTTGCAGAGAGAAAGGACAGAACCATCATTCAATTGCACATGGATGTTCTTGGATGGCCTGGGACAATTCTGTCAACCAGATGGAATAATAAAATCTCACTTTTTCCCACTTGACTTGGGTTAGTTGTGGCCTGAACAGGGCTCAGGTGCAGCTGCAAAGCACTCTGGTGACATGAACTAGCAGCTCCATGTTGGGGTTGTATAAACTGCCACACTCTGCTTTAACTACTTCATCTTCCATGGCCTGATTTTTTTGGCTACAACTGGATTTATAGCACCTAACTGGGTACTGACAGTAAACACGGCAGAAATCCTTTGGGATTAAGCACATTCAGCAGAAGTTCACACATTCTGCATTTATCGCAGACTTTGTAGGTAACTTTCTGTCAGAAGCTACAGAAAGACAGAGCCAATTTAAAGAGTACCCAGCAGCCCAGTTTTAAGCCCAGGTAGCTGGAGAAAATCAGAATTCCTGCATTTACACCGCCCAGCTGGCTTCATCTGCCTGCTCAGTTCCTGCCTCTGCCTCTACTTTGAGTATACAAGGATCTGAGTTTGGTGGGTCTTTTATTTTTAATTTTTTTGCTCAGGTTTAGAAGCTCCCAAGAGATTCAGATTTTCCTCACCACACTGCATTTGGATTATTACTTAGCTATATTGTGAATAAGTTATTTTAATATCTTTAAAAAAAAAATAAACCAGCATTTTTTTCATCTATCACTGCATACCTAATAAGCAGGTTTTAAAACCCTGGGGGATTTAAAGCAAATTTATTTACCCTCATTGAAGGAAACGACATTAAACTTGCCATGGAAAAGTGTTGCAATTCTCTTTTGCTACGCATACAGTAGCAAATTGAAAACACTTAAGTAGGAATTACACCATGCTTTTGCTGTAGATTTTGGATTTCTCCCTATACTGCAAAGTTCTCTATGCAAATATATTTTCCCCTACAAGCTTTTTGAAAGATGCTGCTACACTGATCCTAATTTTGTCAAAGCTGTTGAGGAGATGTGTGTGCATAGGTCATTAATTGTTATTAATGTCAAGTGGATACTGAAATCCGTTAAGTGGTTTTGAAAAATCAGAGCGTATTCTGTACCTGATCAACTCTGTGAGGGCATTTGCAAATAAATCCACCAAATCACACCGAGGGAAAGACTTTTCCTTAGCTATGTGGGAGAAAACTTTCCTCAGCTGTCTGCCCTGGACCTCAGCTCCAAGTTTTTACCACAGGATCCGGCTGCCATCTCTGCTCCTCGTGGTGTTCATCTCCCAGCAGACTGGCAGATGTCAGCCTGAAGAGCCTGAGCTCACCCACAGATGTGAAGAACAATGTTTTATTCCTCTGTCGCTTTGCCATTTGTTGAGTTTCAAGACTTTTGGTAAGGTTAATCAAGTAAACATATTTTGTCAGAATATGCTCCACCTCGCATTTGCTCAATAATCCCTAATATTTTGCTGCTTAGGTTACTGGTGTCTAACAAAGCCACGTTCATCCTGCTCTGACCTTGCCTGGTATCCAGAAAAGGTGGGGAAAAAAGGCAGGGTTCACTTTCGTGCACAATCAGTCTGTGGCAGTCCCCTCACCTCCGATTTCCTGTGAGGTGACGCTGAGGAACGTCCTGCTGCCCTGCTGATTGCCAATACTCACACCAGTGGCTGCCTTATCAATCGTGGGCACAAGGCCTTCCACGATAAACTGGATCGATTGTGTGCCCATCATCTGCTCCCTGAATTATCCACGTTTGACAATGGGATGGATTTTTTGCCAGCTTCAAAGGTGCTTGTCAAATATAAAAGTGCCCACACACTCAGTCACAGGGTCTCTGTTTGGGGGATACAGTTTCTCCAGCCACTGGAATTTGTAGGAGTTGGAGCACTGCCTGCATAAAAAGATCTCTTTGTTGTGGATCAGGAGCAAGGCAACTTTTCCCCGTAACAAATCTGGTGCATTAGAAGAGCAAAATTGCTTTGTGACATTAAATTTACTCTTCTTAGGTTTTATTTATTTATTTATTTAATTTCCCTCACATTGAACAGTCAAAGCAGAGCTGTTAGGCCACAGTTTGACCCTGCAGTAAATCTAACTCTAGTTGCAGCAACGATGCAAAGGACTGATCTGATTTAAACTCACTCTCCCAACCCCAATTTACTTTTAAAAACATAAAAGATGAACATTCTGCAAGTAAGTTTTATGCTGTATTAGGTGTCACCTCTCCATGTCTCCACTCCAACTATGTGGGGTATCAACTATCACCTGTCCATCTCAGCTGCAATAAACTCGATTGCTTCATGTACTGGTTACTTGAACAAAAAACCTGCTCCAGATGAAAGTGGGACTCCTCTACTAAGGATTTTGTCCTCTTCCTTTCCTGGTCACAGTCTGTGGCAAATAAAACTGATGAGAATATGGCCTGTACCTGTCCCTTCCCTTTTCTCTTGCCTGGACACTGTGGCTGCCTTTGAGTTCTCAAGTCTGACAGAGGGAATTTAAATTGTGAATATATAAAAACACTTCATTTACATTAAAAGTTGGGCTGGTATTGTTGAGTAGGAAGTCAACAGTTTCCACAACCTTTAAATGCAACATCCCCCTCAGCTTGACAGTGCTGTTTTTATAATGAATGCCAAAAGGAGAAACAAAGGTGTCTCGTGGGCTTCCTGAAATGGTGTAAGTGCTCAGGAATATGTTTTTTCCCTATGTATCAGATATTATGAAGATTACTTCCTTGCAAGACCTTTGCAAGCTACGACTTTTCAGGCATTAAAATGGGATCCTTCAAACCTCAGCTGCCCTTGATAATTTCAGTGGTGAGGGGAAGAACTTCAGAAGCGCTTAACCCTACATAACCTGGGAAGTCTGGCATTCAGTTAAGTAAGGCTCATATCACGAACATCTTCGTTTTCATAGGGCATGCCACCTGTACGTAGTACACACCACCAGCTGAGAGGGGAGACCCTGCCATGGTTAGAGGGGAGGAATGGCCATGGTTCGAGAAGAAGGATTGTCGATGGTTAGAGGTGGACGAATGCCCATGGTTAGAAGGCAGAGGAGGGTGAATATCCCCACAGACACACACAAGCACTGCCAATATTTATTTGTTTTTTGGCACTGTTGACCACCATCGGCCTTGCAGAGAGTGACCTCTGCCCAGCACGCACACACCTGAGGTGACATGAAACGGCTCCACTTAGGGGACCATGGGAACATGGACCCTCCTGCTGCACCGCACCACGGGCGGGCACCTCTGACCCCCGGTCCCCTCCACATTCCCCGGGGGCTGTGGGTTGAAGGGTGGCCATAGCAGCCCCACCCCCTACGCTACCCTCACCCTTTGCCCCGCACCAAAATGGCGGCGGCCCCTGAGGGCCGGGGCCGCGCGCGCTGGGCGGGGCTGCCCTCCCTGGCCGCGCCTGCGCGGGGGCGCGCGCGCCTCCACTTCCGGCTGCCGGCGGCCGCTTCCGGCCCCCCGTTCCTTGGTAACAATGGAGCAGAAAATGGCCGCCTGAGCGGGCAGGAGGCGGCGCGGCGGCGGAGCGGCACGGGCGGAGCGCGGAGAGCCGGCACCCAGCCCGGAGCGGCACGGGCAGCGGCGCACCCACAGCCGGGGGGGCGGCGGCGGGCGGCGGCTGCGGGCGGTGAGCACCGGGGCGGNCCGCTCGGGGATGGCGGGGCGGCTCGGCGGGGCGCGGGAGGCTCCATCCGCGGTGCCGTGAGGGAGCGGGGGGCGGTGATGGCGGTCCGAGCGCGGGTGTGCCCGGATGGGCCGCGCTCCGTCACCCCGGGGATCCTTCTGGCGGGGCCTCCCGCCGCGACCCTCATCCTCCACTGGGGGCTGGAGCTGGGTTTGCGCTCCCCCCGGGGAGGGCAGGCGGGCACGGCCTCCGAGTGTCGGGCTGGGCTGGGGGAGGAATTGGAACAAGCTCCTTTTGGGAGGGGTGGAGTGAGGGGGGTGGTTAGAGCTGCTATCCTGGGCCTCGTCCACAGTTCGGTGTCTGCTGAAGGAATCGCAGCTTTTCAGGGCCGTGTTTTCAGGCCGTGCTTCCCGTGTGTTGAGGCAAGAAGCCTTGTGGTGGGGGAAAGGCGAGAGGAACTCTTCCTATCCCGCTGTGTAAGGCTCTGGATCAGCTTGTGATCTGTTCAAACCTGTGGTGTTTGCTGTTCCTGTGCTGAGTTTCTCCCCAGTTAATCACGTCATCTTTGCTCTGTCACCTTAGCTTCCTGTGCAAGGTTTTCCCTGGCCCTTTTAATGCTGTTTGTTGGCATTTAAGGTTTCTGTTTCTCTGTTTCAAAACCCTTGTGGAGTCCAGCTGGATGTATGTGTTTATCTTGAGTGATCAGCTTTAATTGAGGAGCAATATCAGGTTGTGTATAATAGTGTGTGTGTACATATATATATATATATATATATAAATGTAGTGATGATTAAGCTTTGTTTATAAGATTTGTTATGTCTTGATTTTAGTGTGCAGTAGGACCCTGACAAAAGGTTTCACAGCAAAAAATACTGAATTTTAAAAATAAGAGTAGTATTATTTTGCTGTTTCTCAGGAAGGTGGAGCCTTGATACAGAGAAGCTCCTAAACAAGAATACAGACTTGATAATACCCAATAGTATCATCACACATCACATTTATTTTCCTGTCCATATTTGCAGTATTGGATAATTTCAACTTGAAAACAGTTGTTAAAATGTTCAGAAGAAGTTCTGACACTAATTTGTCCCTGAATTTCAATTGCAGTGACTTGTCAAGTTTTTCTAAAATGAATAAACAGTTGGCTGCTTCTTGGGCAGTTAATTATCTTAATTGAGGGTCAGATATTTAGTTTTGTTGTAGTGGTCAACTGGCACTTAAACTGACTCTGTTCCTTCTACAGGTTTACCATTTTGGAATTAAAATAATGATAGCTTGGAATTATGTTCTGGGAAGGGAAAACACACCACACATTATAAAATTAAGGGTTTCTTGTTGTGTTAGACCACTAAGGCGCAACAACTGCAGTGTTCCCTTCATCAGCAGCTCTGACTGGGTAAATGTTTGTCACTGAAATAACCACACCAGTATTTTTCAAGCCTGTAGTGGTTGCCATCTGTATCATATTTATTTTCTATATTACTGAGTTCCTGGGCATGCCAGGGTGTACAGGACAAGAGTGTTACAAGTGTCTGTCTCCAATATGTATATTTGGGGTTTTTTTTTAGAGGAATGGGTAGTGTGCTCCTTAGATGGAAATGTTTTCAAAACACCTCTATATCAATATACCTGCCTTGCTTGTTCCTTTATTCCTCTTCCCTGTGGGAATGTATCAAAATAAGTCCCTTGATCTTAGCAGAATGATTCCAGCTGCAGTGGAGGTGCTGTACTTTTTTTTTAACAATCATAGCATAATGTAACATAATGTTATGACTTCAAATACCTGAGTCTAAAGGTTGCATTTAAGTCCAGCCTAATGCAGCTTAACACACATCTAGACTGGTCTAATTTTTTTTTTTTAGTAGAGAACTTCAGTTTCCATGAAACATGATGTTTCAATCCAAACATCATTATTGGGTGTTTATCCAAGGTTTTGTGGTTTAATCTCAGTCTTGGTGAAAACTTATCATCTGCTGAGCTTGCAAATATTATTCATGAAGGGATGAAACCAAATGTGAACATTTCCATCTTCAAGATGTTTTTATGAGAGTCTTATGCTTCTCAAAACCCAAACTTCTAAAGAGCGTAGCAGTGTCATAACTTAGTCAGGAGCTTTGTGTGGTGAGTAGGGATAGCCAGGAGCATCCCAGGGACTGGTTTTGCCTTTACACAGGTTTTGGCTGCAGGTAAGATCATAAACACAAGCCTGGGTCTCCTTCAGACTGCTCAGATTTGTATTAACGAGGTACTTGTTAGCAGCTTTTGGCTGGTATGCAGTGTTGAAGCTCAGTTTTTGACTCAAGGAGGTCTGCAGAGTTGTGTGGTCTCTTAAAACCACCTAATGATTATGGAACGTAGGAAAAGCCACCACATATTTTATCTTAGTTCAGTAATTTAAAATCATCTTGCTCAGAGCACTCTGGGTTTCGATGTGCAAGGTGTATGTGCAAATAATCCTGTTAAAATGCTGGAGCTTCCCTGCCTTGGGATGGCATCAGAAGTGGAATTCTCATGGTACAGATGCCTATTTAAATCCAAATAAATTTGACTTCATTTTATTTCCCACTTCTGTGTTTTGTTGGGCACCGGATATCAACAAGAACAGGAATGCACGTATCGGAATTCCTCTGTGGGTTGTGGTTGCAGTGATTCTCTGGTTGTTGCCCTTTTACTATTAGCAGTGCCTGTATTAGCAGCAGTTGTGTGGAGACAGCAAGACTCAGCAGTGAATTTAAAGATGGGTTTTTCTTTTTCAGTTGAAATTCAGTGAGTTTTGATTGGCTTAGTGCTTTCACTGACCACAGGTTGTGTTTCTTCAGGAATCAAAACTCGACTTGTCCTTGGATGTCGGTCCTGTTCATAGTCTGTCAGGGTTAACACTGATTAGTTGTGTGCAGCTTTACTTCTCCTTTTGAGTTCAGAACGGGCCTTCTGCTGCTGACCCAGCAGGAAGCTCATTTCTGGGCAAAAAGAGCATCATTTCATGAGCCTGCAGTGCTGGAAACTTGCTGCGCCTCATATACACCAGGCTTTCTCCTCTGTGCT
Organism: Oriolus oriolus; assembly: GCA_013400235.1. Taxonomy (NCBI): domain Eukaryota; kingdom Metazoa; phylum Chordata; class Aves; order Passeriformes; family Corvidae; genus Oriolus; species Oriolus oriolus. Next base: position 835,771 of record VXBT01008210.1, on the reverse strand, counting down.
ATCTGAATTTGATGGCAAAGGCAGTGTTATCTTAATTTTATTTTCCACTTGTATGTGAGAAGTGTTGTTTTAGTAAGTGCAGATGATAAAAGGCAAAGCCCAACATTTTGGCAGTTGTTACCACATTTTATTTTCAGAGCTCCATCTTGGTTCCACATGCTCTCAGTGTTCTGGAATTGCTAAGCTCTGCCCTGATTTCCTCACTTCCTTCTGATTTATCAGGAGTTGTTAGTGTTTCTCTTCTTTATCTCAACAGTTGGTTCAGCTGAAGTGTTGTTCCTCTCTGGTTTGTTGGGGTTTTTTTTTATTCTGTGGAACTTTCTGCCACTATTCTGCAAGAGTATTCATTTGCTTTCTATTGTTTAAAATGTATGTTCAGAATGACATCTTGTTGGAGGGCCTTTGCTTTGAAACACACTGGGGTAGTGAAAAAGCTGAATCGATGTTTAACACTCCTTGTTGAACTGGCATTTAAATTTTACAGCACTTTTCACAGACCATTTCCATAGAACACAAAACTTTCTTCCAGCTTTCCAAGAGTGGTGCGTATTCCATGATAATTTTTGAGTTAAAGAGGACACAGGGAGTTCTTGATTTTAAAACCTGTGGTAGGTTTAAGAAAAATCTAATAAGAACCTAAATCTACTGTTCATCACAGTGGAAATAAAAAGCCAGAATAACAGGGAAAAAAAAAAAAAAACCAAAATTCATGATGCAACTTTGAAAACTAGCAAAAATTGTTGTGTTTTACTGTTTCTAAGGTGGAGATGAGTGTATTGGACCTGTGGTATCAAAGCCTTCGATGTGATCACAAAAGGGAACTTGTGCACCTGCACAAAGAGAGAAAGCCAAACAAACTTGACATAATGAAGCTCCATATATAATGCAAATAGATGACTTTCATTTCACTGTCTTAGGGTGTCTTTTCCCTTTAATGATGGGATTCAGCGACAGTTTTGGCTTCTGCTTTTGAGCTTGCAGACTTGAGTGATGAAATATTTAAGATGAAAATGTAGTTTCTGTTATGTCTTACTTTCAGCTGGTTTTGAGTATTGAGAAATTGGATACTGACTGGCATGGAAACTGTTTTTCAACTTTGAATTCTTCTACGAAAACGAGGTGGGGTGGGTTGGATGAGTGCTGTGTGTGAAGTGGGTTCTGTTTGTGCTTGAAGAAGCCGGGGTAACAGGACTGCCTGTTCTAGCCGCTGTTCCTGTGTCATTTGAGACATGGAATTGGAGAGAGGGCTGGCTGGGGCCGTGCTGCCATGGCACGTCAGAGCTGCTGAAGTCACAGTTCGTGGAAAGCACTTGGACACGCAGCTGTGCTGTGCTTCTCTCGAGCTGAAGTGTCTTTGAGGCATGTTCACTGCCAGCCGGGCAGGAAAAATAGCCTCTAACGACCCAAAGCAAACAAATCAGTGTTTCTGGCTTCCAACCTGAGTCGCTCCTTTAGTCCAAGGGTTTGATCATTTCTGCAGACTGGAAGTAAGCAAGGTGCTCTACCGGTTGAAGTACCTAATTAAGATGAGGGTATGAATCATAAATGAGAAGTTGGCCTTCTGCTGAGGACATCTCTGGAACACCCACACTGCCATCCCCTTTTTTGTTTGTACAGAGGTATTAACTGTGTTGCTGGGACGTGAGGTAACTCAGGAAACATTCCTGCCATACAGGGCACGAGAGATTCTCAGGTGAGGTTGAAATACCGGTAGCACCGACATGGGGGAGTTCTAGAGGAACTTCTTGTTGCACACCTGACTCATGAGCAGCTGAGTTGTGTCTTCAGTTTAATTAAATTCCGTGCCTTGTCCTGTTAAAATTTGAGGCTTGCCCTATATATCTGACGAGTTTAATTTTAGGGTATTGCTTTTTCATTTAACCCTGCCAATGAGTGATTCCAGGGTTTGTCAGATTTTCTGAGTCCTGCCTAGTTGGTTTAATGAGAGTTCTAATGTTTTATGGGATTTCTTTCAAATGTGAAAAAGCCAGGAATGCAGGCTAAGGTAGTGTCTTGGTGTTCAATACAGATAACTAATGTCAGGAGATACTACACATTACTGAAGGAGGCAGAACTAGAGATTTATTACTGTGCATTATGGTCCATTAGTACTTCTTCTGGGAAGAATTCTGTAGTCCACAAATGCTGAGCAATGTGGACACTGTGTTACTGTTCAAGGTAGATGGGTAAAACACAAATGTTATGCCTACTTGGCTGTCCCACTAGATTTGAGGCAGTAGCACATTCCTGACTGGATTTAGTTTGCACACAACCTGGCATTAAAGAAAACATAAAATATTTCTTACGCTGGAAGAATGATAACTTTGCATTGTTGAGGGAATATCCAGTACTCTTAAATTGTTCCTATCCAAAAGAACATAGTATTTCTTCTTCTTGAATAAAAGAATGTAACAAACAATAGCTTTTGTGGGCTTACTGCAGTCTGGAGCAGCAGTGGAGAGACAGGCAGTCATTTGTGCTCGGAAATCTCTGAGGTTGTTGAAGCGTAACTGCAGGGAAGATACTTTTCTGATTTGTGGCAGGATGGGAACACCAATTAAGAATTCACTGTAGTTTCTGTGTCTGGATATTCAGCTGCTGAAGAATTTTTTTTTTTTTTTTTAAGGAGAAAATTGTTTATCCTGTCTCTGATTCTCTTGCTTTGTGCAATATTTAGGTGGTCACCCCCTCACTTCCCCATAAAGAGATTTGCATATCTGGGTGTCTCAGCTGAAGTTGGCAGTAACCAGGAGATCTGAACATGCTGCTCATAGCTGTGACCTTCCCCACCCTGTGTCAACTCAGTGCTGACAAGGAAGGACACTAAAGGAGGAAATTCTAAATCTTTTAGCTTGGATAAGAACAAAGTCTTACACTGGAAGAAAGCAGCAGAGTTGAAGCGTACCTGCTTATTAGATAACCAAATGTTGGTTATTTAGTTGTAGGTTAATAGTACACCTGTTGGTTTTCCCTCATCAGGTTTGCCTGTATTACTGGCTTCCTTAAACCAGTCTTAATTGTCTGCAGGGTGTGAGCTGAGAGCAGCATCCCGAGGGGCAGATTTTCAAGTTATTTCTGCCTCTCTGCCGTGCCGCCACAGGAGCTCAGGGCAGTGGTAACTCCCACTGTGGAAATCCTGCTGTCCAGCCAGATGGGCCCTATGGAGCCGTGCTGAGGCAGGAGTAGTCTAAACATTCCACTAAGTTCAGCCTGGCCATGGAGAGCTCTGCTGGGAGGTGAGGCTTACGTTGGACAATTTGCACAATGAGCTGAGTGGACAGGGAGGAGATGGAAAGTAGCAGAAGCCTTGGGGTAGAAATCCTGGTTTTCGTTTGCTGGTTTTAATATCAGAGCTCTGGTTTGAAGAGCATCATCCCTTTTGCTGTCAGCAGCCAGGTAGGGAGAATGTGTTGTTGCTGTGTTTCTGTGCCACCTGTATTTCCATCAGTGTAAGCATCCCATAGAGATTCGCAGCATTTCTGGGGTTGTGAAATTGGGATATGGTGGGACTGATGTAACCTGGTAGTAGCTTGCAATAGGAAAATACAGCGAGTTTGTCACTAGCAGAAATAGCCCTCTTGCAAATTAAATTCTTCATTCAAGATCCCACCTCTGAGGCTTTTTTCGTAGCAATAAACTCCATTCAGCCTTGACCATTAGCTGATTTTATGGTTTAGGAGGGAAGATAAGAGGTGATGGAGGAGAAAAGAGGAGCAAACCTGGAAATAAGTAAGATTGACTTATTTCAAGCATTTCCTAAAGAATCACCTTTTGAACTGTATGTCAGCCTGTTCGTAAAGAAGAGATTTTTAAAAAGAATTTTTCCCCCCATTTGACTTGTTTTGACTCTCCCTTTTTCTCTGACCAAGAATGTTGCCCCTTCATTTTCTGAAATGGAATAGGCAAATATCTTTGAATCATGTAGGCATTATATAGCCAAAGTGCCTGCAAGCACTGGAATTTTCAGTTAAAAGGAAAGTAGTAAATAAGTAGTAACCAAATGTTATGCTTTGTATGCGTAGTGCAGCTTTCTTTTGCAAAAGCTGTTGACGAATTAGTCTACAAATTAGCTTACAAAGGTGTTAATATTTCCATCTTTCTGAAGACATTCCATGTGTTTCAAAGTCAGTAAATCCCGTGGTGGTCATTTGGGGTAAAATATTTAACAAAGCTTATGCTGCTCCTGTCCCTTAGCATCTTATTACTTGTCCGTACTTTTTAAATCTTATTGTTGACTTTTTCATTGTTATCCCAAATAAAGGAATGCTGGTTAGAGTTTGATGTGTATTCCCAAAGAACTAATGCATCTTTCAAGGTTTTATTTTGGATGCAAGTCTCTTGTTCTACTCAAGGATTTTATTCAGATATTACCAGAACTAACGACAGCTGCTTTTAAAAGTATCTTCTCCAGCATGTCTTCAAGTAATGCTACTTGGAGTAATAATTCTGCTGCAGAAAAGCCTGTTAAAAAGTTGATTGAAGATGTGCTCTCCTTAGAAATACGTGCCTGGCATGTGAAGGGCACGGAGATTTCCTAAGTGAGCCCGGTCAGAGCTGAACACACCTGCAGGAACTGTTGCTCAACTGTCCCGTGAATGGGGTCATTTATCGGTGTTGAACAGCACGTCACAGAGCGCAGCGCGTCACATGCCAGTCTGCAGTCTTTAGATTGCAGCAGGGATTTAGAAATGCAGAGAAGGCTGGTAGGCTTCCATCTGACTCAGTAGTGACCCTGGTGATTCTGCTGCTTCCTGATTCTCGAAACAAAGGTGTAATTGCTTTGGTAAAATGGCAGAACTTCACAGGACCCAGCAGCACCAGTAGCTCTGAGTGGCAACAAGTTAGTATCACTAACTTAAAGTCAAGTTCCACTGCATCAGAAGTGAAGACAAAGAGGGTCAGAACGGCAATTTCATAATTTGCAAGTCTGCAATAATGGGATATCCTATCCTGTGGAATTTTTCTGGTGCTGTGCACCAAGGTCGTCGGTGCACTTAAATTTTCACCATAGCAGCTGAAATAAAGTGCCCGTGGAGATCATGCAGTGCTGCTCTTCTGGAGAAGCACTAATGTAAACTGTGGGCAGTCTTGACTTGACAGCTGTGCTGACAAACCAAAAAAAGATGCTTTTTGCACTAGACAGATGTCTAAGTGTTGGAAATTTTCCAGTGAGAAGCAGAAAAGCTTTATTCTTCCAGTATTTCCATGTCACATGAAGTATGGTTTAAATGAAAGGAATGTTTTCTGATGGGGAATGTTATTGCAGAGCTTTTTAGCATGCAGAGGATTAGCTTGTTAATCACCTCTCTGAGTAACTAGATTCTACCAGTTGTACAGGAAAATTCTTGATGCTGTGAATAGTGAGGCAGAGTGATCAAGGAAACTGGTTATTTTATCTTCATTTGATGTATTTGCATGGCACAGCCAGTGCCAGAATGTCTCCTGCATTTGCATGTGTTGCTTGTAATATTTATCAGATACAGACATGGCATTCATCGATTATTTTCCTTGAAAGAGAGACGTTGTCATGTATTTCATCCAAATGAAAAACAATATGAGGAGGTTATATTTAAAAATATGCAGCATAGAAGACAACTCTTTAAAAGCAGTGGTGTACCTGGTATATGCTGGAGTTTTGTCTTGGAAATTTTGCTCATCAACATCAGTAATTCAGTTAATGCTGAAACTTGAAAGCAAATTCCTCTCTTGATGTAAAACTATAAAGTTGATTTTACAAACCCTTTTTCCTTTTTTGAGGGAATAGGAAGCTTTCCTCTTTTTTTGTGCACGTAGTGTTCCACAGCATCTTCTTTATTTGAGTTCTTCATAACCACTTCATTCTGTTAAAATTCACTTGGACGGTGAAGAGGCTGTTTCTTGTAGCAGGCAGGAAAAAGCAAGGAACATATAATCCTATGCTCAGAGAGCATGATCAAGGGTGGCTTATGCCTTGTACTACACTGCTGTAAGGCTGCTTGGAGAGACAGTTGTGACATAAGGAATATTTTATGCAAAAAGCAGATAATCACGGACACCTAGTTAACTTTGTGAGTGTAAAGATGGGCCAAGGCTTATGGCAGATGATATTCCTTGTGTTCACACTTGCTGCTTTGTTGAGTATTTGGTAAAGATCGGCATCAGTTTTGTTCGTACTTCTTGAGGAGGTTCATACTTTGTTTTTGATCCCTGTGGTGATGAACCTGATCTAAATTAAAGCTTCATGAGCCAAGTGCTTTAACCTGGGCTTCACTCTACATTGTAAACATGCCTAAATTCCATGCCATGTTTCACTGCTCTCCATGAAGGGTTTGTTCTCTCCTTTTTTAGATACTCTTCCACTCATCAAGATGGAAAGCTCAGATTCTAGTGATAAAGGAAGTATTGATCAATCGGAAGCCCAACGTCAGAGCCAGCTGGATCGGTTAGATCGAGAGGAAGCTTTCTATCAGTTTGTGAACAACCTGAGTGAAGAGGATTACAGGCTTATGAGAGATAACAACTTGCTAGGAACACCAGGTAGGTAATGCTTGCCTATGTCCATCCTGCTGGAGTTGCTTGTGGGCAGTTTGTGTCATTTTCCGTTCTCCTGAAGCCCTTTCACCCGTTTGTGTGCTGCAGTCGTGTTCCATGGTAGGAAGTAGCTTCTTGCTAATTTGTGCACACTCAAATTCAAATGGTCCCTTGACTTGTGGAGACATAGTTAGGATGGTGTGGATTCATCAGCTATAAAAGTCTGGTGTTTGCACAGCTTGGCAGGAACACCCAGATTTGACCCAGTTCCAGTTATGAACCCTTAGATGGAAAAAAAAAAAATCTCCTTTTAAGCATCTGTGTGCAGATTCTGTGCTGGTGAGGTTAAAGAGTTCACAACCAGGGTAAGTAGTCTGGTATGAGATTCTTCATGGGCATTTTGATGTCAGTTCTCAATCAACTTGTTAAATTTCCTCTTTATAGGTTGATACCTAATTCAAACCATGACTCAACTAATTTAAACCTTCTTTTCATGCTTGTGGAAGTGCTAACCTCAAATATTTCACTCTGGACAGCCATTTAATGGGTGTAGGATGACAAAATTTGCTGCTCGTTTGTAGAGGTTACAGAAGCAGAGAGCACATCTCTCTTGAATAGGATGGAACTGTTGGATATTTCAGCTTCAGCAAAACTTACTTGGGACAAAAGTGCTAAAGTGTCTGAACTTCCCCTTAGCAACCTACTTGGCAGTGTCATTATGGCAGGATTTAATTAGACAGAACACAAGCAGTGGCTTGTACCTTCTTTAGAAGCTTTTGATAATGCTTGCCATACATATATGATTTGGAAATATTTTTGGAAAATTTTGCTTATTTTCTAAGGTGAAATTACTGAAGAAGAGTTGCTGAGAAGGCTACACCAAGTTAAAGAAGGTCCGCCACAGCAAAACAGTGATGAGAATAGAGGTATATACAGTATTTGTGAAAACTCTTAACTTTAGCACCCCGTACGGACCTTAACTTGAGTGCAGGAGTGGAACAAGTTAAGCCTAGGCAGGTGCAAGGTGAGCTTTGTTTCAAAACTCAGTGAACCTTATGTCTGATATCTGCTGCAGAGGTCAGTTTGGGACAGATTTCATTCATAACACATCTCTTACTTCTATCGAAATAAAGTTTCATTTAGGTTTATTTCTTTTTTTATTTCGTTTTTTTGAAGATTGCCTTCCCGTCTGCTCCCTTCTGGGATGCTTTTTGACAATCCCTCTTTTTTAATTCACCATTCTTCCCTTCCAAAGTTGCTGCATTGCTTTTGTCATCACCCTTCTGTAGAGATTGGTGGGGGGTGCTTGGAGCTGACCACTGGGGTTCATTCTTCTGTGAGACAGATTTGCTATAAAACTCTGCAGGCGAAGGCTCAGGACACACTTAATTCTCTGTTTCATGGTCGATAGATCACTTAATTGTTTGGAAAGGAAAGCACAGAATATTGATGTGTTATGACACCTGACATGTGACTTTCCATTTACTTAATGATAGAAAATATGTGTTCTTTTGATGACTTGTTTGCTCTGTGATGGCTGCAGCCTATCTGTCCATGTTAGAGCAACGTCCACTCCTGCTCCCTTAGAAGAGCTCTGGTAGCTACAGAATTGTCTCGCTGCCTGTGAAACCACAGTAGCACTTGGTAGGATTCAGCACTTCTAAATTGTCACTTGTTAAGCTAGGCAATTATGTTCTTGGAAAAGATGGCTCCAAAATTAGCTCAGTACTCTAATTTTGGTAGTTCCCTGTCTTTTTCACAGGTGCAGAGTCCGCAGAAGATGTTTCAAATGGAGATTCTATAATAGACTGGCTTAATTCAGTCCGACAGACTGGAAATACAACACGAAGCGGGCAGCGAGGAAACCAGTCCTGGAGAGCAGTGAGCCGGACTAACCCAAATAGTGGCGACTTCAGATTCAGTTTAGAAATAAATGTCAACCGTAATAATGGGAACACGAATCCAGAAACTGAGAATGAGCCATCTGTAGAGCCTTCCAATGGGGAGGATTTGGAAAACGGCCAAAGTGACTCTGAAATTCCAAGGTCTGAATCACCGTCTGTAAGGCAGCCTGGATCAGAAAGGAGCAGTGCGGAGGAGCTGACGGCTGAGGAGGCTTCCCCTCCTAGAGGGCAGAGGAGAGCCAGGAGTAGGAGTCCAGAACAGCGGCGGACGCGGGCTAGGACTGATAGAAGTAGGTCACCTATTAATGCAGTGAGTGAGGCCCCTCGCAGGTCTCATCACAACACATCATCTCAAACACTTGACCACTCCTCAGCGGGCGAGGCTGAGGGCAGCTCTAGAACTAGGCAGCACGTGACGTTAAGGCAGCACACAGTGGGGACTGAGGTGCCAAGTGAAAATGCAGTTCTGTTTTCCCCCCCTGAAACGAGGCCTGCTCCTCAAGCAGCAGGTTCTTCAGAAACTACCGGTGCCAGTGAGTCCGCGGCTCCTGGGCAGAGGCCTCCCACCATAGTGCTTGACCTGCAGGTGAGAAGAGTTCGCCCCGGCGAGTACCGGCAAAGGGACAGCATAGCCAACAGGACCCGGTCCCGGTCCCAGACCCCCAACAACACGGTCACCTACGAGAGCGAGCGCGGAGGATTCCGGCGCACGTTCTCCCGCTCGGAGCGGGCCGGAGTGAGAACTTATGTCAGCACCATTAGGATTCCCATCCGTAGGATCTTAAACACAGGCTTGAGCGAGACTACGTCAGTCGCCATCCAGACCATGCTGAGGCAGATCATGACAGGCTTCGGGGAGCTCAGTTACTTCATGTACAGCGATAGTGATGCAGATCCCAGCGGGCCGGCTCCCAATCAGAACATGGAGACTTCTGAGGCGCAGAGCGGAGGTGGGGGCACCTCGGGCAATGAGAACGCAGATGTTAGCTCAGGGGAGGTGTACGAGGGTGGGCACGAGGCTAGCTCAACTTCTGGTGCCAGGCGGGAAGGCCGGAATACGAGGGGATCGGTCACCTTTGAAGAAAGCAGTTCTCTACCGTTCCTTAGCCTTGCACAGTTTTTCCTACTCAACGAAGATGATGACGACCAGCCAAGAGGACTCACCAAAGAACAAATTGACAACCTAGCCATGAGGAATTTTGGTGAGAGCGACGCTCTGAAAACCTGCAGCGTGTGCATCACAGAGTACACGGAGGGCAACAAGCTCCGCAAGCTGCCGTGCTCGCACGAGTACCACGTGCACTGCATCGACCGCTGGCTGTCGGAGAACTCCACCTGCCCCATCTGTCGCAGAGCAGTCTTAGCTTCTGGGAACAGAGAGAGCGTTGTCTAAAGGAGAGCTGAGTCGATGGCCAGGCAGCCGGTGTGATAGTGATGGGCAAAGAAGTCACTTCCTTTATGGCCACTTTTTGAGTGGTACCTCAATGTATAGTAATGACTCGGAGTGAATCTTCCCTCATTAAAGCATTTTCTCTGGATTCAAGCTTTGGGAATTGGAAAATTTCTTTAATTAGGTTTTTCGAGTTCTAGTCAGTTTGGGTGTTCAATTTCACTTGTCCAAAGACATCTCCCCACTTCAAATTTTTTTTTTTTCTTTGTGAAGAGTATTAAGTTCTTTCTCCTACCCAGCCCTTGCCATCCCAGTCCAATAAACAGTTTGTCCTCAAGATTGTGCTTCTGAGGAGTTCTTTGAGAAGTTATCCAGCTCAGTGTCCATGAGTCATAGAGGAATTTTTGCAAGAAATCCAACTCTCTGAAAAAATAACCTTAATTTAATTGCACACTTGAACATACTTTTAATTTTCCTCCTGGGTTAATATTGGACATGTCTGTGTAAATAACACTAATGTTAGCCCTTTCCCCATCACTATGGCACGCTGTAGGATGAGCTGTTAGCTTAATTGGGATATTTATCTTGTTGTGGAAATATAAGAATTGCCTATGCTTGTTTAAATAAAGAAAAAAAAAAACAAATCTGTTTTAAAATTGTAAAGCTTTTTTGTAGAAGCTCAGTACTTTTCCAATGCACTGTTGTACTAACGCATTAAGAATTAAAATTGTACCATGCTTAGAAATCAAGAATGCTTTTCATACGGGCCCCACCACACAGAGAGCAATCTGAACACGAGAGAGCTGCTTTTGTGACTGTGTACCTGTCAAGAGCAGTGCATATCTGTACTATTTATGTGAACAGCTGCTGTAACATAAAAACAGTTGGATTAGACATTTAATTGCATTAAAAAAACCCAGAAATTAAATGTTATAATTGCAGTGTTTTGGCTCAGTAATGCCACCAAAAAAAAAAAATATGATAAATATTAGAAACTGTTCTAATGGCTGGTTATTTCTCGGTATGGTTGCAGATATGAAATAACACAAACCCGTGTGTACTGGCTCGTTCACTGAGGTTTGTGCCCAATTTTTCTATCAGCTTTTGCTCTCAATTTTTGAGGCAACACTCTAACTTCAGCAAACAAGTGTGGACAGGTTGGTTTTTAGTTCTTCACAAGCTTCAGCTGTATTGGTAACGTCTGGATGTGTCGAGTGGTCCAGTGTTGCTAGCCTGTGGTGCAAGTGCCACAGGGAGTAACTCAGTGCTAACTAGGAAGCACATCAGTAGTACTGGGTTACATTTAAAAATAAGTGCATTTAAATGTGCAGCAGATCCTTGAGAATAACAGTAAAAACTCAACAAGCTCTTTATATTTCTATTGCACAGAATGAAAATTAATTTACTTTTAAAATTATGTACATGACGTGTTGCAATTCAGAATTGGAGAATGTACCTCAACTCTCAGCAGAGTGTGTGTGTGGGGAAACATCCTTCACCCTCAGTGACCCCTTCTTTGTTTCATTCTCTAAGGTTTTGGGTTTTTCCTGGCTTACATGTGCAAAGGGAAAGTGGTTTTTATTTATTTCCACTCCAGGGCAGTAGTTCTGAAGGGATATGAGCTGCTCTTGCTGCCTGTATGGGAAGTGTTGCTTGTTCCTCAGATGCCAAAGCCAAAGCTGGCCTATCTCTTCTTTCCTAATTAAAACATTTTTGGTGTTTTATAGTGGTGGGTGCATAAACTATAATCGCTGCTCTAAGCCATTTTAACATCTCATCAGCTAGTTAAGGATTCCACAGCATCCCAAAATTCCATTTTTTTTTTTTCTTCATGTGCATTTTGTGCTGTTGGTTCAGTGGGAAACCCTGACTGGCTCTTGAGCTCGCTTTCCTCCTGGTGGGACACGCCATCGTGGCAGAGGGAACACGAGGGCTCTTTGGGAACAGAACAATCAGTAAGCTCACGGGTTTGGTTTTTTTTCCTTGGACACGCATCAGTGTAAAATTGAAGTTGGCTGTTTGTTCTGCGTACTGGGTTCTGTGTGCCAAAATTTCACAGCAAAATAACACTTCTGAATTTCACAAATACTCGCTCTCTCAGTACCAGTTTCCAGACTTAGAGAGCGTAGAATGAGAAGCAAAAAAAACCCCTCTCTACATGAGTACGATGTTAGATGTTGAAAGTCGGAGATGTTCATCTCAGACTAGAGCTGGTGACCACCAGGAAGGGAGCCCACTATCCCAAACCCACACAAAGTATGGCTCTGGTACCTGTCACCCCACCTTTTCCATGGAATTTCCACCTTGGTAGAACCACCCTCACAGTTTTGTTATAGCTTATAGCATGTCTTAACATTTTATCTTTCTGTAACAAGAGCAACTAATAAAATCTTGGAGGTTTCCCAAATGGTACCAAGAACAAATAATTTAATCTCAGTTTGGGAGACGTCGAACGTTCTCTGTGGTTTCTCTGCCTTTCCCAATGCTGAGTGTGCTGAAGGGGCTGGGGGCTCATTGTCTGCAGCAAAAACTTCCTTATGTAGCTCAGTTAATTAGGGTAATTAAATTTCTATTTATCTAAATTTAGATTGAAGTTAGGAAAAGCCAATATTAACATTTCGGTTGCTTACAAAATATGAAACACTTTAATAATTAGACTTATTTACATGTCATGAATTATTTTGGTAGTGAACGTGTATTTAGCGCTTCCCTCAGTTTTTTTGGTATTTCTGGAGGGACACAGCATCTTCACTCGTGCCTGGAGGGGTATGAAGGGTTAAAAGGGCGAGTTTTGGCACGTTCCTCGGCCTGGTTTGCAGGAGCGAGGGCTTTGGAGAGGCAGAGCCCCGTGCGCCGGTGGCCTGGGTCACAGTGCCACCGTGTGGGATCTGCCTTCAGCACCAGCGGGATTCCTCGCAGCATCAGCAGCTTTTATTTTGGTTTCGAAGGATTCTCCTTGTCATTGCCCAACCCGGTGGTTACCATGGGGTTTTTTCCAAGCATCCGAACTCCTGCTGGGAATATCTGGTGTGTGAGCTTCATTCAGACAGAACAGACCCTTGCCCACAGCAATGACAGCGGTCACCAGACCAAACCCTTGTGACAAACACACACTTTTAATAATGACATTAGTTAAGAGTTACTGTTGGTTTGATTCCCATTGTGAACCAACACAGACTTGTGGGTGCTCACTTTATTTATTTTTTTTTTTTATTTTGGGGCTTTATCTGTCAAAAGACCGAGTTCCTGGTGCTGGTTGGATTTCTCTTTCACGTGCATATTTTTTACTTCTTTGAACAAGTTGGGTTTTTTGCAGAGAGCTTGGAGGCAGTTGAGTTGTTTCAAAAACGATTTGATTATGTAGGTACTTCATGCATAGAAATCAGGGAATTTTAAAGGCCTTTTGTAGGAAGCGCTGCCGTGCAGGCGCAGCAGCTGCAGGACACGACACCCACCGGGTCTGAAGGAGCTGTAATTGTCCATTGTGTCGACTTGCAGACGAAGGGGTTTCCCAGCAGAGCTGGCACAATGGCCCATAATGACTGTCATCCCAGTTTCCTGTCACTTGTCTGGGTTATGCAAATGTGGGAGTCCAAAGGCGCTTTCCCGCTGGATCCGCAGTGGATAAACTGTTGTGCCTGCACAACCCAGTGGTCTCACCATAACAATGAGGGGATGGAGAGTGTGAGGGCGAGAAGAGGTGCAGGTAAAGCTGAGCGGGGTTGGGGTGATCTTCACCTTCACACTGCAGTACAAGCCTCCTTCCCTCAGTCTCATCCTTAATTTGGGATCGTTGTATCCATGGAAGCGGTGTCCTGGTTTGGGAAAGGGTCTGTGTGAGCCGGCGAGGAGCCGATGAGGAGCCCGGTGCTGTCGGAAATGTCTGCCTGCTCCTCTGCCTTCTCCCAGGAGGAGGAGCTTTGGATGAAGGTTGGCTTGGAGCCACACGGAGGGAATTTATAACAACTTCAGAAATATTTGCAGCCCTTACGTACAGTAGGCTTTTTGTTTACCCTCGGCTGGGGAGGGAAGCAGGAGGCTGAAGAGACACAATCAGTGATAACGTACCCGAAGTACAAATAAGTGGTGGTGTGTTAAAAAAGAAGTTTGCATCTGTTACACCAGGGCTTCCCAACCTCTCAGACAGACCGTATCTCCTTTTTCTTATGGGGAAACCTACCACTGAATTTGATTTGATTTATATCTGGTTTTATTCCCTTTAGCTAAAACATTTGAGCCCCTTTCCTGAATTTCACTCTGCTGGTAAGGCTGTTGGTTGGGAAGCCCTGAATTCCACTGTGAATGTAACACTTTTCTTTATTATTTTTCCGGGTTTTTTTGTTTGTTTGTTTGTTTTTTTTGTACAGTGCTTTACATTTGTTTATACTGACCTTGTTTAATACGAACTGGTACTCAGAGGTTGTTGGACAGAGTTTGACCAGGTTTGCCAGCTAACACTTAAGGAGGAGTTTGTTCCCTATGTAAGATGTTATAATGAAAATTTAACTAGACTCAATAAAATGCATGAAGTGTTCATTTTGTGCTGGATCATCACTCCTTGGGTTTATTCTTACGGTGGGAATGCACTGGAGTACACGGTGCTGGATGTGGTAGGAATTCATTTCCTCCATACACCTTTCCCCTTGAGGCTGGGCAGAAAGGAAGGAGCTGGTACAGAATTAACTTCTCGGAAGAATTTATTGCATTAGGACGTAAAACTGAAGCCATAAATCATGCTGTGTCCCAGACTTCTGTAAATCTGGCAGTGGATAACATAGGATACAAAAGCAGCATCCCCAAGTTGTCTTCCAAGGAAAAGCTGTGAGTCCAGGCACTCATCGGAGCGAGGGCCCCGTGCAGGGCTGTCAGGACTGAGTCTCCCTGCAAATCCAGTCAGGATTCCGGGAGAATCTCACATGTGGCTAAAAGCTCCATCCTAAAATTAGCAGCTGAGGTACGTGCAAGCACTTAACTTGAGTGGGAAGGAAGTTTTTTAGGGTGTGGGGAGCTGTATTTATTATCCATGCTTCCCTCACCTCAGTCCCATTCCTCGCGTAGGAAGTGGGAGCCGCTCGCCCGGAGGAGCGCGGAGGCATCGGTACAAGAGAAGGGGCAGGAAGGGGTGGTGTCCCTGAAAAGGCGTTTTGGGTGCCAGGGCAGGGCATCGGTGTCACAGCTCCTCAGCACTGCCTGTGATGCTCTTCTCCGGCAAGGAGGGGTTGTGGGCTGCTCCAGGGAAGTGTGGGGTCGGGATCCTGCTCCAGTTTCGCTCTCCACAGGGAGAGCTCTTGGATAAAGGGTTTTTTCCCCCATTCCCACCTGCTTCTTGCTCTTTGAGTGTTCAGTTCGGTCTGAAACTGAGTGTTTAACACAGGTGTTAGCTTTGATTTCAGTGACTTTATTCATGAAATGACTCCCACACTTTGCATATCAGGAGCTCTGTGCCTGGTCGCTGTCTCCAGCCCCTCATCTCCCCAGAGGAATTCAGTTTGGGAAACCCTGGATTTGTTCCTCCAAAACTCCTGATCAACCCCCGAATTGCTTGAAGAGCCCAAGCCAGCCTTGGCGCTCGTGCGTGGCTGACTTCATCCCTCTGTTTATTTTCTTTAATGTATTTGAGGTCTTTGTCCTGACCTGTAAAACTTTATACAACCTTGTTCCTCCCTCTTGGTGCTTAAACTCTGTAACCTTTTACGCTGTCTTACTCCTCCCTTCAGGATATATTTCCGTGGCACATCCAGACCTTCTCAGGGGAATGTGTTTGGCTGCTTTGCAGGTCCTGCTGCTGGCTGGGAGGAGAAAGGTTGTGTTTGGTGACCTTGTGCATCCCAGAGTGATGGGGGTGGGGTAGGAATAGCCATCCTTTTGGGGGCTTCTCCCCTTTTTTGACCACTGAGGAGTGGGGTGGAGTGTTTGGAAAGAGAGGGGTGGGAGAACAGCACAGGCTGGCTGCTCCTCCTTGCCCTGCCCAGCTGTTTCAAGTGTGATTGAACCTGTTCTGGGACTTCTAACACAATAAATCTAAACTCAGCTGTGTTGTGGCTCCCTAAACTCTTAAAATAAATGTATATAGGGAAAACTAACCCCACTTTTTAGTCTTAGACTGGCAGGGCATTGTCTGTGACACTAATGAGATGCTGCTGCCACATGCTCCAACTGTTCCCCTGAATAAATCCCCTGCTAAGCCGAGCATGCGAAAATCCAGGCATCAGGTCCCCTCAACAATGATTACTTCATCCAACAGGAGCCATCCCACATTTGCTGAGGGTTCCTTGAGCTCTGGCACCCTGTGCCACCAGGGTCCTGGGATTTCAAGGAAAATGGTTGCGTGGTGGTGCCCTTGTGCTGGGCACAGCCAGGAGAGGAGCCAGCCACGCTCCTGGTGTCCGGCAGGGATGTGTTTACACTGGTTTGATTTCTCAGGATGCATTTGCAGAACGTGATTTCTCCAGGTTGAAAGTTTAGGCCAGTGGATTTTAGCTCTGGAGCAGCAGCTTTGCTCTTTGTTTGGTTCCTGTAGAAAATGCCATGAAGGACAAAGTGCCTGGTTTGGTTTCTTGGCTTTAATACCTGCTCTGATCTTTCCTTTCTCAGCAGTGGAACAGCCCTGGCACCTCCCCAGACCCACACCCCAGGGTTTGCCCTGTGCCTGCAGAGCCAGACCTTGGCTGGCCCGTAGGTTTGAAGGTACCAGAGGATTTATAGGGGTTAAAACTCGAAGTAACTTCATTGCAGGAGCCCATAAGGTTCCTCTCCAGAGCAGGGATTTATGGAGTGGAGGTGGGATCAGTGTGTGCCTGCCCTGAGCATCACTCGCTGCTCACCATGCAGGTGAAGGGCTGGGAAAGATGCAGTGGAAGAGATATGTTAATCTCTCTGGGTACTGCTAAACTGAACTAAATAAATCCTAAATAAACTTGGAAATGACTCAGCCTTTGCTGCTGGCACCTTTGGGATGGTTGTGTGTTAATTTGTAAAGACGCATCTAAATAAATTGAAATATTTATGGGAGGGAAGAGGCTGAGAAATGCCCTGAGAGCCGCTCGCTGCCAGCTGGCGTCCGGCAGTGCTGGTTGTCCATCTTCCCTGCACGTGTGACATGGCCAGGAGGGAAAGGTGGGGGTGGAAAATGATGGAAAGGGACGAGGGACAGAAGATGGGAAAGGAAGGAGGGGAATTAAACCGAAGGAAAACTAAAGGGTAAAAAAAAAAAGGCTTTTGAACTGCGCTCGTCTCAGTGGGACTAAAACATCAACACAGGTGGAAGAAG
>VXBT01008210.1:781709-818229 GCA_013400235.1 Oriolus oriolus | reverse complement strand
CCGCGGCTCCAGGGTGGGCTGCGGGTGCTCGGGAGGGACTCGCTCGGGGCGGCTCCTGTGCCAAGACAGAGTCGGCTCCTCTCATCCCGAGGGATTTCTGCTCCCGCTCCGGGGGAATCATCCCGGGCTGCCCCCACCCCGATGCTTCGGGGTCTCTCTCTCCTCGCTCTCATTTTCCCCTTCTTTCCCCCGTCCCCCGGGCCGTGTTTGCCTCACATCTCAGCCGGTATCTGCTTTTCCTGCCGGGCTTTGCCCCGCTGCCAGCACGAAGCGGTTTTTCCCTGGCATTTTCCAAAGCTCCCAGTCCCAAACCGAAGGGAAGCGGCTCTCCCTCCCCGTGCCTTCCCCTTCCCCTTGAGCGATGCTTTGAGGGGCTGGGTACCCCCTTACCGGGGCAGAGGGACCCCGACACCCCAGCCCATCCGCCCTGCCGAGCCTGGGTGCGGCTGGAACAGCCCCGGGAAAAGATCTTCCCCAAATTATTGCTTTAAATAACCACAGCGAAGCAACGACCCTAGGAAAGATTTGCATTTCAACGCGGAGATGATTTAAAAAAAAAAAAAATCTCCTGCCACTCCTCAGTGCATCCTTCAAGTCCTTCAAAGGCGCTTGCAAATGGGGTTTTGTTGTTTTGTTTTTTTTTCTTCTCAAGGATTATAATATTTAAGTCCTGCAAAAAGAAAACAGATGGAGAAGAAGACAATGAAAGAAAACAAGCCCAGCCCAAAGGCGGTGGGGAGAGGAGCAGAGTGGCCGGGCACAGCAGTGCCCAGCTGGTGTACACGCTGCATGTCTGTAGATAGATGTATTTGTGTCTGGATGTATGAGCACATCAAAAAACAATCAATAGACAGATAGACGCCGTTTGCACATATTGGTCTAAATCATATCTAATTTAAAACTATTCAATTAATACAAAACATTGACATGTGGCTCCTACTGGATACATAAAACATACTTGTCATTATGTATATTTCATATATAGAACACACATGCGTTTTGTAGCACAAATATCAGCTATCATATCTAATTAACTTCGTTTAATCCATGATATTTCAATTTAAACGTATGAACAGACATCTAAATGCTGAACCACTGTGTTACAGTAATGAAATCATCCTTTAAATTTGTTGCGGTTTCGTTCGGTTTTTTTCTCATTCACAGCCTTTTCGTGGAAAAACCCAGAGTTTTGTCCCATGCAAAATCCTTTTCCCCACATTTTTTCCACGAATTGAGGCCAGATCCAGCAGCCTGGCAGAGCAGGAGGAGGTGACTTGGGCTCGGTGCCCTGCGCTCAGCCAAGCTGAGAGGGGATTTCCAGCGGGCCCGTGCACAAACACACCTTTGGAGACACACACACATCCATTTATATATGGATATACACACGTGTGTATGTATATGTATTTATTTCTATGGAATTTGTGGGGATGGGCTGGGATGAGCTGCTGCTCCTGGGGGTGCTGGATCCCTCACCTCTCGGGGTGTCCCCATGGATGCACAGCCCACTTTTACCCCACACCTCAGCACCGTCCCAGTTCCCCTCCACTCTTCCAGCCATCCCAAGAGGATATTTTGATATCAAGCTAAAATTGCCTTTTTTTTTGCTGCCTGTAAGTGAAGGGCTGTGCTTCCCTCTCCTTGCTCTGTCCCTGCATGCACAGCACGGAGTCCTCTGGAGGAGCTCACTGCTGCAGTCTCGTTCCCTTTGAATCTCTGTTTACCATCTCTTATCTCCTGATGGGTTTTTTTTAAACACTATTTGCAGTAAATATCCCCAACTTGAAAAAGAGTTGAGGTGCACATTAAAAAAAAAAAAAAAGAAAAGGCTGAGTTATATAAAATTAATGCACGTGTCAGCTTTCATCTAATGGCAATTAAAGCACCTCACATAAACAAATCATTAATAGAAAACCCTGGATAAAAGCTGTGTTTTCAGTGTCTCACAGCCTCTGTAACCTCACTCATGAATTATCATCCCTGATCTTTCCCAACCCTCCCATAACTGCTCTTATTGATGAAAAAAGATTAATTCCCCTGTCACCAGGAGGTACCTGGAAAGCCTCATTGTGCCCCTCAACCACTGCCAAATGGCAGAAATAATAATAATGATGCTTAAGAATAGCCCTGGTGCCGTGGTTGTGTGAGAGCCCCCACGGGGTGAAGACGCTGCAGCCCCCGAAGGTGCTGGGTGGTAAAATCCAGACCCAAAGCTGCCCCCAGGGGAATGGAAAACATCCAGGAGGCTCATCCTGAGCACTGACACCCCTCTGGGCACCCAGATGCTCTCAGGGGTCGATTTTTAAATCGTTTTTACTTCTAAATGCCTCAGTGGGACAAGGACCATCCGTTTCCAGCTGCCACCCTTCTCCAGCTCATGGGAACCTCTCCCCTGTTGGGTACCAGGACCTTTCCTCAAGGTGCATCAAACACTTAATAAAGATAATAATAAAACCTTAATAAAGATAATTCCCAGGACAAACCCTTGCCTCTCCAGCCCCTCTGGAGAGCTGGCAGCATCTGGGAAAGCTGCTGAGAACCAGTGCCCACGAGGAGCCACGAGGAGACACCTGGCAAAACACAAAGCACAGATCCCTTTTCTTTTTAAACTGGTTTATTCTACACAAATCTTTTAAACAACATTCAGAAAACATTAATTACAAAAATGTGCTAATATGGGGTAGGTTTCTTTCTTTTTCTTTTTTTCCTTTTTTTTTTTTTTATTCCAACAATCAGAAATCCGCATTTTGAAAGGACAGGCATAAGAGACACATTCACTTGACTTCTGGATACAAAATTTTGAGGGGTTATAAATCACTTACAAGGAACAGATGTCAAAAAAAAAAAAAGAAAGGGAATAATTTTAAGCTTCAGGATCTGATTTCAGCATTGAATTGAACAGCTGCATTCGGACCACTGGCTCTGCTGCTCTGCCCAGGGTGCCCAGCAGGGCTGGGCACCTCCCAGGACCCATTTCAGAGCCACACACGGCTCCTGCTGAGCCAGAGCCTGGAGGACAGCAGAAAAAAAATGGGATTGCAAAGCTACCGATGGCGTTGCAGCCTTTTATTGAGCTTTTCTAGTGGGTACAGACACGGAGAGGGTGCATCCCACCCCAAAAACCCACGGACAGGCTGTTTTCCATCAACACCAGGGCAAACACCAGCTGTGACAGGCCATGGCACTGGAATCTGCCGAGCAGGGCGATGGCAGCAAGCTTGGAGGTCCTGCTTCGAAAACAATTACCCGAAACGGCCAAAATTCAAGCCTCCGCCCCGGTGCTCTCATGTGGAGCCAGCTCCAAAATCCACCCATCTGAAAGCAAATATTTGGCTTCGTCCTGCTGGATTTCAGGGCAGGGGAGGGGGAGCGGGGTAATTTCCTAATTGCCCTCCAGAAAAATCCTGCCTCTGGCTCTAACGGGTTCACATGGCTGAAACAGGATATGCTGGGAAAGTTCAGGCCTGGGGAGGTCGAGTTCTTTCCCGAAAGGCCTGGGCTGAACGCGCTCGGCAGCCAAATCCCAACCGGGCTCAGGCGATTTGGCCATCGCCCACCAGGAGGGGAGCATCACCTCGGTGCAGAAACCTGCTCCAGTGAACAACTCACCTGACACACCGCCGTTAAAAATGTACAAAAAGGACAAAAAAAGAGCTGAATTCCTCGGTGAAACAGACCCGAAGTCTCGTCTCTAACGCTCCGGCAAGGGCTGCGCCTGCCGGGCCGGGCGGAGGTGGGCGCGGGGTGAGGAGGGTACAGAAAGAGGAGACACTTCGGGGGTACAAAGCCTCCCCCAAAGCCATGCTTTGCAGAAAACAGGAGGGGGTTTTGTGTCTTTGCTCTTGATGGACTCCTGCACCTGCAGGGTTTGGCCACGGCGGTGCCCCGGCGGAGGGGACGCGGGGACACGCGCGGTGTCCGGCCTTGAGGGGAGCACCGGGGGCACGGCAAAATATTTGCAAAAATCAAACTACAAAGCGGCCCCGACAGGGGCTGTGCAGGTGGTGCCAGCAAAGCCCAGCAACAACCTCCCCATCACCAGGGCTAAAGTCCACGGGGTGGCCGTGCCAGGCAGATAAAGGACCTGGAGCACGGGGTCACCCCTGCGACCCCCGCCCCGGGCTCCACAGCCCTCTCTGAGCTCCATCCAGCCCTGTGTTTGCTTTCCTGCCAAGGGCTCTCAAAAAGAAGGGGAACAGCTTTATTTTGGTTTGTTACTTGCCCACGGAGCCCCTCTCTGTGCCAGTTCCATGCCTGGCGTTGCTCAGAGAACCTCGCAGGAGAGTTTAAGGAGCACTTGTCAACCACATCATTGTCCCCAAAGGTTACAAGGGCGGCTTGTAAGCACCCAAAAGAGCTGCTCGAGTCCAGGTTTGGTGGCATAAAGGTGGAGGGACAGGGCTGCTCTGCTTGCCTTGGCTGTCAAAGTCATTCCAATTTTCTGCTTCCAGCTGGAAAAGGAGAAGCAGACTGCCAGCGTGGCAATAATTGAAGCTAAAATAATCAAGGTGCCCCCAAACAAAACTGTGGGGTGCAAGAGCACACCAAAGCCGGGAACGGTTTGCAGTGAAGGATGGAGGGACAGCAAAGGTCTCAGCTGGATCTGTCCCCCTGCATCCAGAGGATTCGATCCAAGCCCACCTTTATCCAGGTGAGGATTATATGGCCACTTACAGATGCAAGTGTCAGCCAGGGTTCAAACCCAGAGCAGGTGAGACCCTCAGCTCCAGATCAGGCTGCCCAGAGCAAATTGCTCTTGGCACCCACGTACCAAAGAGACCCTCTGCTGCCATGCAGAGCGTTCCCGTGGCACTGCCAGGCAAGGGCAGGAACGTCCTTGCCCAGCGCTGGCCACCTCCCCTCTGGCTCCTCCGGGCAGCGCAGCCCAGGGGCTGATGGAGCTCCTTGAGTGGCAGCCCCAAAGCAGCACCACGGTGGGAGGCAGAGCCAAAACCTCCTGAAACTGGGGGTGCCCAAACCCCAAGGTACCACAGCAGACTGGAAAAAGCCCTCAGGCTTGGCTGGCAATTAGGATGTGGCCTTCCCACAGCTCCCACAGCAGGGAAATGTTAGGAAACCTCAACCCCAGCCAGAGAGAGGCCAGAATTTGTTGAATTTAAGCTCTGTGAGTTCGAAACTTGTGTTTGCCTGGCTGCAGGACCTCAGGGCAGGGCAAGCTGCAGTGAAGCAGCTCCTGCATATTGTTTCAGAACTGAAAAAAGCTCCAAGCCATGAATCATGGCACTTCCCAGGCGGCTCCCAAAGCCCTGCTACCCTTCCCACCACAAACACAACCATCCCTGGAGCCCTTCCAGCCTGGCTGTCCCGCTCCATCCCTCAGCCAGAGCGAGAGAAGTTAAACCCGATGCCTCACTCTGCAGTAGAACAAAAAAAAAAAAAAAAAAAAAAAAAGTAAGGAAAAAAAAAAAAGAAAAGAAGAAAAGACATCGAGTTGGTTTTGAACACCCTCAAGGTAAAGATTTAAGAGGCAGCCCCAGCCCAGCCCCGAGCAGGCGCTGCTGGGACACGTCCTGGGCTCACTGCGCACTTACATAAGGCTGCGCAGCTCTGCAAACACCCCGGCCACGGGGTGAAGCGGGGCCCTCCCCGCTCCCTTCCCCCCCTTTCCCACCCAAGGGGCTCAGCCCACTCCCCTTCCCTTGCTGGCTCCCAAAGCGGCTCCCCCTTCCCTTCCCAGAGGGGCAGGAATCACAGCCTGGCGCTCGCAGGGGAGGGCGAAGGTTGGGGGTTTAATTAGAAAACGGAGTAAAAAGCAGCCCCAAGGGGGACGTGGATGTGCTGGGCTAGGACAAGGCGTTCCTGATGGGACAGCGGGGGCTTTGGGATGAAGCTTTTTGCACCAGGTGGGCACCCATTTGGCATCAGGCCACCAGCCCACCACAGGCTACATGGATTTTGGGAGAGCCGTGCGACTCCTCCCTGCTGGCGGATGCTCCAATCACACAGCCCCACCTCTCACACGCCACCCGCCTGCAGAAATTCTCAAAAGCTGCCTGGGGTTCAGGAGGGCCAAACGAGACCCACAGCAGCAGCAGCAGCCTGACAAACAAGCCCCAAATGCTCCCTGCATGTTGACTCTGCTCCAACCTTTGCCCTTCCCATTCCCACCTGTGTTTGCTGATGAGGACACCTTTCGTTGCTGTTGTCCAAACCTGCCTCCCCCACTGCGGAATTTGCCCTTGTGTCCGCCAAGGGCAGGGTTTGGAGCAGACAAAGACACCGAGTGTGGTTTTGGGAGGCTGGTACCAGACACGGGTCTGGGATAGGATGAAGGGCGGCTTCCTCTGACCAAACTGGGGTGGCCAAGAAAGCGCCTCATCACCCCAAATCTGCTAGAGGGTCAGTAATAAAAGCCATGGGGAAAGATCAAAATGTAGGGGGGACAGATGAGGGTGGCAGCAGGCGTCCTGGGCAGAGCTCCTCGCTGACACAGCTGCTCTGACGCCACTGCAGTGCTCAGCATCCCTTGCAATGAGTGCAGGCTCCTCCCAGGGCAAGGACCTTTGCAGGCACATGGAGCAGTTAAGGCAAGTGGAATTCTGTAGAAATTTGGGATTTGAACCATAGATCACCTTATGAGCCGGGGAGGCTTTGCCACACCAAGTCTGGGTGCATCCATCTCAACCCAGATGGGGTTTGGAGACAGCCCTGCTCACCCTCTGCTTGCTCTGAAGAAGCTGCTTCTGGAATTTAAATCCCTCATAAGCTCTCCTTTGTGGGGGGCTTTAAGGTCCAAAATGTGATTTAATGAACTTCATCCAACTCTGATGTGAATTAATGCCCCAAAACTTGCAGAAGGAGTTACAATCGGGAGTTTTTTGTTTCCTTCAGCTGTCAGAGGGCTTTGAAGCTGCCCCACTGCCAGTGATCTGACTGCAAAAGCATCACATTTACACCCCGCCCTAGGGTAAGTCTGGCAGATCCCAGCTGGAGCCAGGGTTCTGTGGCTCAAGCCCTGCCTCCTCCTGCAGCTTCATCTGCCTCCCGTGGCTCCCAAAACTCAGCCACGGCTCGGCAGAGCCACAGCAGATGATGCCATACAGGCCACGAAGGGTAAGAGCAGTCATGGAAAAGCATAGCCAAGAAGGAGACAAGCGGACATCTCATTTTATATCATAAACAGACACGTCACAACACACCAGGTAATTTTCCAGCTCATACGGGGGGGACAGAGGGGCCACAAGACCACGAGACCTTACAATGCATCAGCCAACAGGGGTTAAAAACGGGGCCAGAGGGACATGCAGGGTCCTGAGCCTATTATGTACAAAAGTCCCACCACTGCCTGCGGGAGGGGGCCTCCACTGAACCCAAATTTCCACAGCAAAGACACGTCCTGGCGTTACAAACCCCCACACTCGCCCGGAGGCCAAGGGACCATTCCCACCACACACATCCCTCTTCAGACAGCTCAGTTTTTTTAATGGCAGGAGAACAAAATGAAAATCTGATGAAGGATGGGTTTGCAGTCAGGATAAATGTGAGTTTTGGTTCTTGCTCTCTCCCAGGAAAAGGTACCCCAGTCCCAGCTGGATCCTCATTCACACAGGGACCCACCAGGGCAGGAGAACTTCCTTTCTCGCTCATTAGCCACGCTCGTTAGCAATCCTTGGAATTGATCGTAGAATCACGGAATGGTTTGGGTTGGAATGGACCTTAAAGCTCATCTCATTCCAACCCCTTGCCGTGGGCAGGGACACCTTCCACTACCCCAGGTCGCACCCGGCCGTGTCCAACCTGGCCTGGAACACTTCCAGGGATCCAGGGGCAGCCGCAGCTTCTCTGGGCAGTTTGAATTTCTGCAATTTTCTGTGGGCAGTGACGGATTCCTGCCCGAGGCTGAGCTCTGCTGCCGCTCCGTGTGGCGGGCGCCCACCGGCTGTGCGACTTCCTCGCGCTCTCTCCCTCTCCCCCCGGACCAGCACTGACCCTGCACCAGCTCAGCGACAAGACACGGGCTACGAGTTAAACGCTACTGGGGCTGTCAGACCTTTGGAAAACCGGGATTGCCCACCCACACTGACTCATGCTTATTGCTGCATGATACACAACTGGCCCCCAGAAAGAGCAGCGGCACCCTGCGCCCTGAGCCAGCAGCATCCCCACACCCGTGGGTGCCCCTGTGGCCAGCAGGGAAGCCACCTCCCAGCACGGAGCTGATCCACGACACGGGGGCTCTGTCCCAACAAAGCCACCAAAGTGCCCGTTTTGGTGGCGATCCCACGGATTTGGCCCCGCAGAGCTGGGCGCCGTGGGCCGTGCCAGGGGCTGCCCCTCTCTTTTGCAGCTCGAAAGCCCAATCATTAATTGCTGCGTGAGGAAACGGAGGTGGAAAGCGGCCAAGGGACCTGCTGGTCTCATCCACGCGTTTTTAAGGCATATTTTGCAGGAAGGGTGTGCTCCCGCGTGACTCCGATGGCTGGAGCCAGCCGAGCTCCCCGTCATCCCAGCTGCAGCTCCCCAGGGGTGTGGGAGAGCAGCGGGAAAGGAGGAAAGAAGAAGATGAAAGCGGGACTCGCTGACATTTATTTGGTTTGTGCATCAGACTAAAGCAGCGTTTCCTCCTTCGGATCTCTGGCTCCAAAACAGCCCCAGGTGCTGGACGGGGAGGGGGCTGTCTCACTTGGATGTGACACCCGAGTGACAGCGGAGGAGGAGGAGGAGGATGGACAGCTGCAAAGTTCAACAAGTTCCATCCGTGGCCTGCTTGGAAAAGGCATTAATTAGCTGTAAACCTCTGTCGTGACGTGATAGAAAACCGGGGAGAGGAGCGAGAGCTCGATCAAGTTTGAATCCTGGTGAGAGTTCCTCTTAGAAAAATGGTTAGAGGGGGGAGAAAAAAAAAAAAAAAGGTGGCTTTGAAATCAAAACTGTCCCAAAAAAAAAAAAAAAAAGAGCGTTTCTGCTAGTTAAAAGCCTTTAACTAGAAGAACTTCTCGTGTTTTCTCCTTTACAAACATAGTGCATCTGCAATCACTGGGAATTACGGTCCGTCTGGGAAAGGGCCTTGCTGGGACTACGGAGAGGCTGCTGGTGTCCCGGGGAGAGCCGGGGGCGGCATCACATGTGTGCTTCGGAGGCTGGGCAGCCCGGCAGCAGCTCCCCGTTCACCACCGCCTCCGACACCAGCATCTTGTCTTTGCCAGAATCCAGGCGCTGCTTCTTCAGCATCCTCTGATGGATCAGCGGCACCACGGAGAGCACCAGGCCGCCGATGATGGGGGGCACCCCGGCGAAGTAAAAGGCCGCGTCGTAATTCCCAAAATAATCATTGAGGTATCCTGGAAGAGAAGAGCGATGCGGGTTAGGGCTGAGTCAGGCTAATGAGCTCATTAGTCTAATGAGCTGCTTGTTCCCTCCTTCGAGCGCAGCTTGCGTCACCCACCAGATTTGGGGAGATTTGGGTTTTTAAAATAATCTTTTTTTTCCGTTGCGCTTCTTGGGAGTTTTTACGCCCCGGATTAAAGGATGTGTGCAGCCAACACTGTGTACTGAGGGAGTAGAGGAGGAAAGCCTCAGCCATCCTTCCTGTTTCACCAGAGCAGGACACGGTCGGACACATGCCAGACAATCCCAAACGCAAGCTGAGACGCGTTAAATCCAACTCTTCTTCCCAGAGGCTTGCCAGCCAGGAGGCAATGGGAAAAGCGGGATGGGGCTGTCCCTCTGCTGATTGTCTCCATTTGAAAGCCCTGCCCTCATGGATATTTTATCTCCAGCTGTGAAATACACGCCGCCAGTTACAAACAATAGCCAAGCCCTTAAAACCCAACAAGGTTGTGCGTTTGTCTGGCAAGTTCCAACACAGCCAGGCATCCTTGGAGGATAACACAGGGCCATTGATCAGTGCTGGGAAACCCCTCCCAGTGCCTCCTGCGTGGACACTTCCCTGGGAATTAGGCCAAAAGGCCCCTTCACTCAGGGGGTCCTGGTGCAGCACCCTCCCAGTGAGAGGTCTGTGACCCCCATGCTCCTTCCCAAGGGCGTTAAAGTGAACTTTGCTGCCGGAAGCAGAGAGATCGGAGGTGCTTATCCAGCTTTGGCTTAGCGCTGCTGGTGCAGAGGTCCTGCTGCTCAGGGGCAGCTCTGGCCAAGCCCTCGCTGTTGAGGACATTTGTGGGGTTATTGCTGTGCTGGAACACATGCCCAGGTCTTGTGCAGGCTCAGGTGTCTCCATCTCCAACTTCAACTCCATCTAAAAGGACTTCTAGAAAATTAATGTCTGCCAATTTTTAGCTCAGCTTCGAACAGAAATCACTTCATGTGGCCTTGGGTCACTGTTCTCACAATGGTCACCTTTCCTCCGCCTGGAGAAAGACCCTGAGATGCCACAGGACGTGGCATGGAGTGATGCCACCCCCATCCTTCAACCCCCACAACCCCCACGTGACCTGACAAGCCAGAAAACCCAAACCAGCACATCTGGTCTCACACCAAAACCCCACCGCGGGTGAAAGCTGCCACCACCACCTCCCTCCCACCCGCTGGGTCCCGGCCCGGCACCGCGGCGTTACCAACCTGCTATGGGCGTGCCCGCGGTCATGGGCACGGCCATCAGCCCCATGAGGTACCCTATGGCCTGGGACGCCTGCATGGGCCCCACCAGCTCGAAGGCGATGGGGGCCATGATGGTGGTGAAGAAGCCGTCGCAGAGGCCGAGGAAGAGGCAGATGACAATGACGCCCTCGAAGCCTCGGCACTGGGGGATCATCATGCACAGGAGGCCCAGCAGCATGAAGGACGCAACCTGGGGAGATAAAAGCGGGCATGAGAGTGGGGATGGGCAGCAGGAGGAGTCATGGAGATGACACTGGACAGGTCAATGTCACCGCTGCCTCCTCTGGACCCAGCAAAGCCATCCGGCCGCTGCTCCTGTCTCGGAGAGGCCCTTAAGAATAACCTTTTAAGAAGGGTTAAGAAGGATTAGCTGCTGGATTAGCTGCTAGATTTCAGCAGTTTGTTCTTCAAAAACCACAAGGAGGTGAAAGGGTGTCGGTAGTTTGGGAAGAGTTGCCACCATGGAGTTTGATTGCTGAGCAGACACCGATCCCTCGGGTCGAGCGTGTAACTCCTCTTAGACATCCCTGCAGTAAATTTTCTTCCCTCACAGCAGACAGTGGTTGGTAAAGGCTTTGTGACTGACAGTTTTAAGCAGAGCGTGGACACCGATGTAGAGATGCCATCCCCGCCCCGCTGTGGTTGGGCAGCACCTCCACGGAGGGTTGGACACACCGTACCTGCAGGTAAATCTTCTTCAGCCCGGGAATGCAGTCGCCAATGCGGCCCGAAACCAAGCGCCCCAGCCCCGACATGGCCCCGAGGCAAACCAGGAGGATCCAGTCCTTTTTGGTTTCCTGAAATCGCTTCTCCACGTATTTGACCTAGGATGGAGGGAAGGACACAAGGACGTGAAGCTGCAGCAAGCTGATCCCTCTCGTCTCCCCAAAAGGGACAAAACTTCCTGCAGAGGGCTCATGGATTTTGCGGGGGTTGTGTGACCCACGTGTCCACACCACACTGACCTGCACCCTCCACCCACCCCAAACCCAACAGGCCCTTCCTCTCCTGCTACCGGTGCTTGTCCTTGGGAGCACCAGGAAGTGACCCTGGCCCCCCCTGTCCCAGAGAGGACACATGAAACCATCTCCATCACTATTCCCATTTACAGGACGTGCAGCAGTTTCTTGGCTTTGAGGCTTTTGGTGCCTCTGCCCTTACTGCCCATCCCCACCTTCCCACCTCCTCCTCCCTCCTCACTCCGGGCAAAGGGCTCTCCCTGCACTCCCAGTCCCAGCCACGGCCCTTACCAGGTTCATGTAAGGTACGAGGTATCCCAGGACGGCAGTAGCGATCCCGAAGGCCCAAATCCGATAGGTCTTTCTCCGGAAAACCCTCAGGTTGAAATACTTGCGGGTCTGGGCCCAGCACTGCTGCCTCACGCTCCGGCTGCCCAGCTTGTCCTGCCCGTCGTGCTGAGGGTCACAAGAAGGCGGCAGGATGGGCCGGTAGGTCATGGACAAGAAGATCTGGATGAGCATTAAGGCACTGAGTACTTGGAAAGTGTGTGCCAGCCCGATGGCACCCCCGACCATCTTGAGGAAGAAGGGGAGCGGCACGGAGATGAGGCAGCTGCCCCCGGCCACGATGCCGTTGGCCAGGCCCAGGCGGCGCTTGAAGTAGTGACCGAGGATGACCAGCGAGGGCTGGAAGGCGAAGGAGCTGCCACAGCCAAAGAGGATCCCGTAGGTGAAATAACGGACCTCCAGAGACCTGGTGGGAGTGAAACACACGGGAGTGGGGGTGTTAGGCAGAGGTGAGGAAGCCTCCTCCCCCGCAGTCCCGGGTCTCACACACCACAGGTGCTGCGCAGACAGACTGACCTCGAGGAGCTTATTCCCTCACCAAAGCAAGGATAATCCTCGCTTTACAGCTGGCACATGAAATCTCCAGGAAAATGAAGTGCAGCTGGGAAGTGCTTTCTGCAGCCAGGAGAAGGCAGCAGCCAACCTGGCCTCCTTGGGAAGCTGACATTACTTCAATGGTTTTTAAATTGCAGCAAACAAGTTTTTCTAAGGTAGGGATGGTGGGATATTTTTAGCTAGAAATCCTTTTAACTTTTCCACTGAAAGGACTAATTGAAAACATTCTGCACCCTGTGTTTAAAAGCAGAAGGCACCAACCCTGCTGGTTATTAGGCACGTAGGAAGGAAACGCAGTGTTTCTGCCCAGGCTCCAGGCTGGTTAATTAAGTTCTTCTTCCTTAAGCTCCTCTGGGAGCTTAAATTAGACAGTTAATAGATCTCATTTGTACCTTACATTGGTGGCTGCACTCGAGGAGGGAGTGAAGTGGCTGCTCTACAGAGCAGATGGAGAGTCCTGAGAGCCCCTGGAAGGAGCTGCTTCCCAATTTGCCAGCCCGATTTTCCCAGCAGAAGCAGCTGAAAAAGGAGCCTGGATTTAGGCAGCACAAACAACCTGTTTGTGTTTCTCTCCAGATGAAGGCATTTTTTTCTTCATCCCCATGCAGTACATCCAGCTGCAAAGGTCTGCCACGGGATACTTGCCTGGGAGGAAAGCGTGAGGGAAACCTTTGGGCAGCTCAGGGTGTGCGCTCCAACCCTCGGAGCAATACTGAGTGCTGCTCCCAAAGCAAGTCAGGAGACAGCAGCCCACATCTACCAGAGCAGCTGGAAGTTGGGAAAACCTTTACAAGAACATCATTCCTTCCATTACACGCTCATCCCTCCGGCCTGCCAAGCAGAGAGCAGAACACGGTCGCCGTGCCCGCCGGCTCCGGGACAAATGACTGTCATGAAAGTCCAATTTCCATCCACTCCAGAACGAAACCACATCAGAAGCCCCCTCTGTGGGAGCCAGGCAGGCAGCTGGGCCCTGTGGGCCCTGCCCAACCTCCCAGGCACCAGCCCTGGCGCGGTCGCAGCAGCCCCGGTGCCGCAGCTAGGCCGACGTGTCGGATACGTGGAGACACAGCTCCCATCTGCTCCCCAGTGATGCTCAGACACCCCTGCATGAGCAGGGGCTCCTCCCAGCCATGCTTCTTAGCCAGGATTTGCCAGCCTGCTCGCTGGGAATCAGCCAGCTTCTCTCTGGTGGGAAGGGCGGTGCCGTCTCCTCGGATTAGGAGGTTGCCAGTGGATGATTGTGTCTCCTGGGACAAGGAGGTCTCCCTCCATCGGCTTCCGTTTGCTCCCAGCTCTCAGTGGGAACAGCCCTGGTTCATCCTTGCTGGCACAAGTTTGGGGGATTCCTCTGTGCAGGAGAAACTGGGCAGAAATCGTGGAGGGGAAGGAGAAGCAGATGAAAAGGGTCTCAACCCTGCCTACAGAACACTTTGGGCAGAGCAGGAGGGCTGGGAGGGCACTAGGGGAATATGAAGACAGCCCTGCTGAGCTGGCCATCATCTCCCGTTCTTCATGCTGCAACAACCCCCTTAAAACTGGAGGGAAGCCGAAGCCTTAACTGGGATTTCTCTTTTCTCGAGAGCACACAAGGTCTCCAGTGGCTTGAGCTGGTTACAAGCGCAGGAGACACCTCAGAGCAAGGCAGCAGAGAGGAAAAGCCTCTCCTTGACCCCATCCAGCCTTCCCAAGAGCTTCGCTTTTCAGCATATTTGGTTTCTTTAGTGGTTTTCATACAAAATTCCCGATATTTTGAGACAAGAGGCACTGAGCTGGGTGCTGGGGTCTTGCCACAGAGTTTTGGTGGCTCAGAGGGTTTTTGGAGCAGCTCAGTGCAGTGCTGGGAACTGCTGCTCCTCCGTTTGGACAAAACAAACCCATTTTCAAGAAACCAGGAGATAGAGGGGGGATGATGATCCAGCTCTGCCCGAGCCCACCAAAGCCACGTTGTGTCCATTTGCACCCGTGCTTGCAGCACAGGGGGACGATCTCCAGCTGCAGTGGAGGGACTTGGCAAGAGGGACCAAAAAAAAAGCTTCTCCATTGTTCTGGGAGAGCAGGAGCCATAAGCCCCGAATTTCAGGAGCAGCCTTCACCATCCGGATGGAGCGCTGCCAAATCCCACAGCCTCCCCGCTCTTCCTCCGGCCCCGCTCGGCTCTGCCGTCGCGGCTTCCCTCGCCGCGGTCCAGCTGCAAAGGGGCTCCTTTCTCCCTTCAAAGGCAGCTGAAGGAATGTGGTCCAAGAGTGAGGGGCAGGAAATGGGGATTTCAGTTCTGTAGCTCTCCTGGAATTATATTCCTCTCTGCCTGTACGGTTTGATTTTTTTTTTGAAGCCCAACACAAGCCCCTGGCAGCGGTGTGGTCCCACGAGTCCTTTTTCTCTGCACAAACATTTTACAATAGAGGGGGGAGGGAAAAGTCCAAGCTCTGTTGATTAGAAGGAAAGCAGGATTACTTGGGAAGCTCCTGTGATCTGCATGCCAGGGCACAGCTTCCCTCAGGAGCCACCGCACCTTTTACTGTTACCTTCGGAAACGCAAAGGGTGGCACCTGAGGAGGAAGATGAAGGTGGTGGTTCCTTCCATGCCACAGCCCAAGACAGTTTTAGCATCCCAAAAATCCCATCTGCAATTGGCCACAGTCCTGGAGGCTTTGCCTGGGGTCAGAAGTGATCCCCACTCCCAGCATAATGGGGGGATCCCACAGATGAGGGCTTGGGGATCCAGGGAAAAGGGTTGGGATGAGCACAAGGGTCTCACTGACCAGGAGGAGCACAGCACGGGCAAGTCGCCTTCTGGAAAACTGGTGTGTATTTGCTTTAAAAACCCACTCCTTGAAGCATTTTAATTAAAACAATATTGATTTTAACTGAAATCCAACCCAAAGCAATGTTTTTATTCAGAAAAAGTGGGGCAAATGCTGCTTTGGAGGTGTCTCCATGGAGCCTCTGAGGCTGTGTTTAATAAGTGTCACATAAATTACCCCAGACGTGACCTCTTTTTGCTCCCACAACCATGCCAACCCCGATTTCTGGGCTGGAAAGACACACAAGGTACACCTGCCATCCAAATGCACACTGGCCAGTGCCTGCCAGCAGAAATTCATGGCGTGGGATCAGGCATGGAAAACAAGCAGCAGCAGTGGCCCTGCGCTGCCGCAGACACACGAGCCAGGGCAGGAACACCACAAACTGCTCCAAACCCTGTCTGCCTTCCCCTCCCTGTCTGCCCTGCACAGAAACTCCCTCTTAGGCGTAATCCACCAAATATTGTTTTAGGCATTAATTTACTTTCGGCACCAAAAGTGAACGCGGTTGCAAAGGAGAACGGTTTTCTCTGTGAGTACCTCTCTGGAGCTGCCTGTGAGAGGCACACCAACCTCTCCTGCTGGTGGAAAGATCGAGTGAGGGACCTGAGTGCTGAAATCCCAGAAAATGCAGTCCTTGCTTGGGTAAAATTCGCTCTCTTTTAATCTAAGGACAGCAGGTTCCGTTTCGAGGGGAACAGGCTGAGCACACGTGGGCTGTAGGGATGCCAGGACCCCTCTCATGTGGATGGGAACCACCTAAGGCAGCAGCAATGTGTTGGCAGGCGGTTTGCAGGCAGCAGGAAGGAAGAGGAGCTCCCAAGGAGCTGCTCCACAGCCTTACTTGGTGAAGGAGCTGGAGAGGAGCCCGATGAAGGCGATGGCAGCTCCCGTGGCTGCCGTGGTCCTGCAGCCGATCCGGTCGGTGAAGATGCTGACGATGGGAGAGCAGAAAAAAATCATTCCCATGGCCAAGGAGCCGACCCATGCTGGGGAGAGAGAGGAGAAAGGTGATGGTCAGGATGGGACATCAAACAGGGGCAGTGGGGAGTCAAGCAGGGACCAGGTGCAGCTTTGAAGGTGTCTTGGCAGAGAGGCAGCCCCATCACACTGTTAATTAACAGCGTTAAGTGCTCTTAATTAACAATGCAGCTGACAAATGACACAGAGACCACTTGTGCTGCCTGGTGGCACCACGGATGGGGCACAGTGATGGAGCACGGACAGGTTCTCCTTGTTTTCCTCTCTGCTGGGTTCATGTGTCCCAGGGAAGGCAGAGTTTCAACGCTTTTCCCTAACAACTTTTGCTGCACGTGGGAAGATGCCCCACTGATGCCACTTCCATCAGGAATCCCCACAGCCAAAAGCCCCCTGAGCTCCTCCAAGCCCTTTGCTCCCCAGCTCTGCTCAGGAAGAGTTTCCTATCCTGAGTTACAGCCCCGCATTCCCACATCCACCCACCCTTCCCTCGCTCCCCAACACTCCTCACCTTCCCCTCTCCCCACGTTCAGTGAGGATTCCTCATTGCAGCTGAGCTGATGGAGACACATGTTTATCCCAGGTCAAATTCCACCCCTGACCCTGGATGGAGACACATGTTTATCCCAGGTCAAATTCCACCCCTGACCCTGCTGGGCACCATTGTGCCCTGTCTCCTTCCAGCCCACTCTGGAGAAAACCACAGTCTGTCTGTCTGTCTGTCTGTCTGTCTGTCTTCTTTTCCAGAAACTTTAATTATTCACAGATTTTTTCTGCAGCCCATCATAGAATCGTTAAGGTTAGAAAAGCCTTTTAAGATCCTCAAGTCCAACCATTCCCCCAGCACTGCCAAGCCCAGCACTAACCCACACTCCCAAGTGCCACATCCACACGGCTTTTAATTCCCTCTGTCACTGCCCTGAGCAGCCTGTGCCAGTGCTTGACCACCCTTTCAGTGAAGAAATTTTTCCTAATATCCAACCTAAACCTCTCCTGGCACAACCTGAGGCCATTTCCTCTTGTCCACCGTCTTCTCCCCGCTCTCCACCTTCTCCTTTTAATGGTTTATGTGGCTATTTTGGGGAGGAAAGGCAGGATTTCAAGAAAAGCAATGCGGTAGGGAAAAGAATTTCAATTCTAACAGCTCCGAGGAGAAGCAGGAGGTCCCCTGGGTGGTGTGTGGGGCAGAGCAGGATGGACAGAGGGATGAGGGGCCCCCAGTCCTACCTGGCACCACAGTAGAGGGACCTCCTGGAGCACCTCCAAGCTCCAAGTGCTGGCTCTGGGCTGCTGAGCACAGCCCCAGGACATGAGGTCCTTTTACCTTTTTTTAACCTCTTTCAGGGTTGGTTTTTTTTGCACCCAAGCCAAGGGCTCTGCAAACCTTTTCAGCACAGCCCTGCACAAAAACACCCTCGTGGTCCTTCCAGAGCCGTGAGATCTTCAAAAAATAGCCAGGTCCCTATTAAAAGCAAATCCCAGCTATAGAACAGCCTCTCCAACCTCTGCCTTTCACAAAAGGACCACACAAAGAAGCCCTCCCCAGGCTGGGAAGAGCTGACCCTTCCAAATTAATTATAAGTTCACAAGGACCCAATTTACTTCAAAATCTTCCTTAATAAATGCAGAGTGGAGCAATAAAATGAAAAGCAAGGGCTGTGCGGGAACCTCGTGGGACTGGCTGGGCTCTCGTCTCAACTGCAGGCAAAAAGATGGGAGAGGGGAAGGGAGAGGGAGAGGACCCCCCTCTCCAGCTGATTTTCTTGGTTATAAACACAAGGCACAGTGTAACGAAAGTCCCTCTAATAGGATTAGGTGGCACGGATCCAAAGAGCCGTCCAAAACAACTCCGAGAAGGGGTGAGGGGTGGGAGCCACGCCAAGATGGGAAAGGCTCGTTAAATTGGATAATATACTTCCAGAAATGTTCCTTCTACTCCAGCCAAGGCAGTAAAACGTTAGATGGCCCCGTCATGTTTGAAGTTTGTTATTTTTGGAAATTACTTTAAGAAACGCGGAAATAAAAGCATAAAGCGAAGTATTAAATTTAAAGGGCCAGATTCGGATCTTAATAACCCGGGGATTTACATGCAAATGGGCAGGATCAATCTCTGGCCCCAAAAACGCACACTCACCTGCAGAGATCAAAGCAAACCCGGGGCAGGAGGCTCAGCAACGGGCGCTTAAAAGCTCCTCCAGCTCTGGGTTTGCAAAAAGGAGATATCGCTCAATTAAAATTGGTAAACACACCAAAAAAAAAAAAGAAAGAAGAGTCCTGTGGCAAATTGCTCTACCTTAGAGAAAGGGCTTACCACAAGCAATGAATAAAAATAGGCTTGGGGAAGAACATCCAGTTAAAATTAGTAAGAACAATAGCCTCACTTCCAGAGCGGGGTTTTGTCTTCCCAGCGCTTCCCAGCGAAGCCCCGGGAAGCCGGGAGGGCTGGGCGAGCTCCAGCGCTGGAAGGAAACCTCGGCAAAATCTGGGGGCAGGAGAAAAACCGCCTCGGTGCCGGCTCCGATCCTGGCGTGATTCACTCCAAAACAACCCCTGGAGAGTGGGGTGCACCATTTTCCCCCCTGTTTTATCCCCAGCAATCTCCATCCCAGTGTTCTCCGTTCACCTGGCTTGGGGCAAGGATGGAGGGAAACCGTGGCAGAAAAGCACAGCTCGGGAAAGAAATGGAGTTCAGGTGAAGCCTGGACCCGAACCCGCCCCTTTGGACAACCTCCTTGGATCCACTCCAAAGAAAAAAGGGAAAGAAGGGTTTCTTTTTGGCAGTCTGTGGTGCTGAAGGGTCTCCTGGACTTTGCTGGATGTGAAGGGCAGAGGCAGCCGTTCCTCCAGTGGGAACCAGACAGGGATCAGCACCTTCCCTCCTATGGCTTCTCCAGCACTGGAGAAGTTACCTCTTGATTTAAAGCCCACAGGAGAGAAAAGGGGGAATTTTCCCTTCTGATTTACACCCGGTTGGGATGAGCCTGGCCACACCTCCCACCCTCTGTGGCTGATAAGCTGGGCGAGATGTGGAAACACACAGACAAGCCCCCACAAGAAGCACGGAGCCTTATCGAGCAGGTCCTAAAAGAAGAGATGGAGCGAATCCAGCTGAGGATGGGGATGGAAGAAGCTCAGAAGCTGCCAGAACTTCGACAGGGATCGGGTTAAGACTTGATTGTGTTTGAGGGCGCTGTGAGTCCAACCAGCTCCTGGGAGCGCCAGCTGAAGGAGCTGGTTTGGGAGCTGGGTGCCATGGGGCGGCCTGGCTGGTGACAGCCAGGTGACCCTTTCTCCAAGGGATGTCTTGACAGAAACACAAATTGCTTCAGAAACCGTGTTTTCAGATTAAAAAAAAAAAAAAAAAGGCATGAAAGCACTCTGCTTTTGATGAGGGGAAATGCAAATGACATCTGATTTGGGGACTGCTGATACCAGAGGTGACTCAAGGTGCGTCGTCCCTCCCTGACGGCCACCTCTCTGCTGACCCTGCTTGGCACTGAGAGTTACCCCGAGCCCAGACCTGACCATCCCACCCTGCTCCCACCACAGCCCCTCCTGCAGGGATTGAAGCAGCAGCTGAGGCGCCAGGACCCCTCCAGGGCACACAAGCTGCTCCAAGGGGCTGGGGGACAGCACCAGCCCCAGCTGCCACCCCAGCCCAAGCCACCTACAGAGCTGATGGAACCCTCCTGGTGGTCCTAGGGATGCTCTGGATAGGGGAAGAGCCCAGTGTGGGGCTGGTGCTGCTTTGCTGGAGCAGAGTTGTTGACCAAGGAGAACGTTCCACCAGCAGCTCTCACACAAAGGGGAAAGCTCCAGCTAAAACCACAAACTGCTCCTTCCTACCTTCACCTAACAAAGGCAGCCAAGCTGGTGGCTGATCCAAGGCAACGTGGCCTTCAACATGGACAGGGAAGAAGAAGGAGGTTGAAGATCTCCACGAACAGAGGTTGACGATCTCCAAGGGGAACAGTGATTCAGTGGTGATCACAGAATCACGGAATCAGAAGGGTTTGGGTTGGAAGAGACCTTAAAGCTCATCCTGTCCCACCCCCTGCCATGGGCAGGGACACCTTCCACTATCCCAGGGTGCTCCGAGCCCCGTCCAGCCTGGCTTTGGACACTTGCAGCTGTTGCAATAGCATGGCCAGGGTGATCCATCCTTCCCAACACCACTCACCCTGGGTTCCGGACAGAGCGAAACCTGGCGAGGTGACCCATTTGCCCACCAGCCCAACAGAACCGAGCTGTGCCCACAGCGGAGGAGGGACCAGAAGTGCTTTGGTCACCTTCTCCTCCTCCTGCCAATGGGTGACAAAGCTCCTGTGCCAGAGGAGGACGGGCACATGCATGCTGGGGGTCTCACATCCCCTGCAGTGGGGCTGGTGATGCTGAGGGGTCCCTGAGGGCTGTGAGCACCACATCTATGTGTTCACGGTGGGCAGGGCCCCCAGGGTCAGTCCAGGTGGGCACAGCTCGCTTTGCAGGCAGACCATCCAGCAGGATGCCAAACTCTCCCATTGCTGGCATTTTCCTAAGCAGAAAAAGGTTTCTGAGAGCGGAGCAAGGTGGGAGCAGGAAGGTGAGAGAGGAAGAAAATCTCCCCACTCTGAGACGCAGACCCAAACCCCGCCGGTATTTAGCTCATTGTTCCAAAAAACATCATTAAAAAATCCGACCGCGGCACTTGAAGCCAAAGTTTTTTGTTCCTTTAAAACCGAATCTCCAGAGAGAGAGGAGGAAGGGACGCCGCTCTCAGCTGTGCTTCCCCGCTGACCCAAATACCCCGGGCTGGAGGGATCAAGGGCCAGGAGGTGACCTCAGATCCGCCGCTGGAGGAAGTGTCTTCCCTCGCTTCCCGCGGCTTCTCCCGCTCGCGCCGCGCAGCTGGGACAGGCCGGCCGCTGGAGGGGACGGGGACAAGATGCACAGGGTCACCTTCCCCAGGCACCCGGCACTTCTCAGAGGAGAGATGAGGCAGCCAAAGGTAATTCACCTCCTGCACCTCTCCTATGAGAAATAAATTGCTTTTTGACTCGTTCCAGGCACGGGGAAGTTCTGCTGCCGTCACAAACCTCATCATGCACCTTCGCCGCCCTCCCCAGCCCTACCTGGCTCCGTTTTTGGGTGGCCTGGGAGCCCAGGCAACCTCGTGGCCCTTCCCAGGAGGAGGCTGCGGGGGAGCAGGCGGCTGTGCCCCCCTCGGCGGGGCTCCCGCCGCACATCTGGAGTGAAAACCAAGCAGCTGTTTCATCTCGTGCCCTGGAAGAGCCATTTGCGTCATCCCCTCGTGCTCTCAAAGTGAAGCCTGAACCGCTCCCAGCGGCTCAGCCCCATGTGCTCAACACCCCCCGCGGGCTGAGCCGGTCCCGGGGACGGATGGTCAAGGCTTAAATAAAGGCAGATGCAGAAGTCAGAGCTGAGGAGGCCACCACGATGCACGGCGGGATGGGAAACTGAGCTGGAGAGCAGCAAAACAGAGCTGAGGAGTTTGAAACCGAAGCTGGGGAACCCCGAATCGAACCTGGGGAGCACCAAATTGAAGCTGGGGAGCACAAACTGAACCTGGAGAGCACCAAACTGAAGCTGAGGAGAACCAAAATGGCCCAAAACGAAGCTGTGGAGCCCCAAGCTGATGCTGAGAAACCCGAAACTGAAGATGAGGAGCCCCAAACCGAAGCTGGGGAACCCCAAACAAAACCTGAGGAACACCAAACTGAACTTGGAGACCCCCAAACCGAGAGCCAGGAGCCAAAGATGGGGAGCACCAAACAGAAGGTGAGGGGACACAAACCAAAGTTGTGCAGCCCCAAACGGAAGCTGAGGAACACCAAACTGAACCTGGGGAGCACCAAACTGAGGTTGAGGAGCTGCAAACGGAAGCTGAGGAGCACCAAACACCAGGACACACCAAACCAAGCCTGAGAAGCACCAAACCAAAGCTGTGGAGCCTCAAACTGGTGCCGAGGAGCCCCAAATCGATGCTGAGAAGCCCCCAGCCAATACTGAGGAGGCCCAAAGTAAGGCTGGGGAGCCCCAAACTGAAGCAGCCAGGCTTCCCTGGATGGGAGCTGGTGGTGGTGGGGCACTGTGGTGGCAGCCACTGTGCATCACGTGCTGCTTGAGCCAGCTAAACTCATTAATTGTATAGCAAGCCCTGCTTGGTACCATACCCTAAAGCTTCAGAACAAAGTCCTCCTTTATCAGGTTTGGCTGACTTCTCTCCCCTCCCTTCCCCCTTCTTTTGAAAACAATTCCTCAACAGCCTGAAAATTGAAATAAATGGAATTATTCAGACGAATTATTCGAGGCCAGGTCTGGCTAAAGACCCTTTCAGTGCCCTGTTCACGTGGCATTAGGACAGGGTAAGGAAATACGGGAATGTTGTAGAAGCGGGAGCTCCTGTCATGGTACCATGATCCCATGGCCATGGAAAAGGCAACAGCTTCCCAGAGATCAGACCCAGTAAGTGCCAATCCAGTCTTTGCCGTAGGGGAGTTTTAAACCTCTGGTTTTGAACCGGTTCAGGAGCCCAGAGCACTGGAGCAGAGCAGGCTGGGGATGCACTTTGCTGTAAAAACCCCACCACACCTCTCCTGATCGTGTCTCTCTGCCTCCCCTCACTCCCAAGGACACAGGGGGCTTTTGAGAGACGATGCCCAGGCCACCTCCTGCAACCACTAAGTGACAGATCTCAGCTTATGTGAGAGAAAAGTCCCAAAATGAGCTGCCCTGTGGCCACACTAAGCAGAGATGGAGACAAATCTGTGGTTTCGCTTGGCAAGCGGCAGGCACGGAGTGTTTGCCTGGGGTTCCTGCGCTCAGCATCCCGGAGAAACTCAGCCCCAGCCACATCTTGCATCCATTTCATTCCAAAGCCATAAAACTCGACCCTGGCTAGAGCAAAATGGCATTAGAGCTGGTTTCTGGGCTGTATCACGTCCTCCCCATCCACAGCCTCAGCCTCGTAGGCTCCAGAACTGGTCCAGAAATGCAAATTCTTTGGAAATCCGTCCAAAAGCAACAAGGCAGCATGTGCTCTGCAGCTGAAACCCACCATGTGCCCAGGCGGGAGTTTTCTTCCCAGCACTCCACTCCACAGGCCAGGAAGGTTTTTCTTCTCCGCGTCGCCTCTGGCTTGCAATTTTTGAGGGATGATTCACCTACCGCACACCAAAGTTACCCAACAAACAGGAGCTGCAGTCGCAGCAGCTCCTCAACGTGGGCTACGTCCCATCCAGACGGTTTTCCATGACCCACACGCCCAAGGAGGCCGAGGATCTCGTTACTCCAGGCTCTCCTGGCGTTGTGTGTCCAAGGGATGCTGGGTTGGACCACGCTCGCCCGTGTCCCATCTCCCTGAGTGAGAGCCCAGGGCTGTCTTGGCGTTCAGCTGCTGTTGGGCAAAACCAGTGCCCTCCCGCAGCTCCTGCCCAAAGGAACTGGCAAAGGCTCTTTAGCACTGGGTGGGGGGGGGAAAAGCAAATCCTGGGGACGAGCATCTCCCCCCTCGACTGCGCTGTCAAACGCCTCGCCAGCCCCTGGCTGCATTTTCATCCAGCAATTTTACGAAAAACAGAAAAGTCCCATTTTAATTGGTGAAAATTCCCTCCTCCCACCCGCGGAGCACCAATCTGTAATTAGCCTTTCATGTAAAACGATGTTTATTCCTGACGGAGTTTATCTTGGCACAAACACGCTCTCTGAAATGTGCACACATTTGAAGACTCAAACCCTGCATTTAATTCTCTATCTGCTTGTTAATCCTCATTGTTCCCAAGCCCCTTTTCAAAACACACCCACAGGGAGAAGAAAGTATTTATATATATATATATATATATAAAAACCTCCTTCCAGCATTAGGACACCAGCGGCCAGCACGGCACCGGCCCAGGGTCCGGCTGCCCCCTGGATCCCGGTGCTCTCCCAAACACACGGTGTCAAGGCCTCCTGATTTTGTCCCTCTTTCCCTTTCTTTCACACACACTTTCCTCCCCAGCTGTGATGCCCCTCGATGTTCCTCCTGAAATACAACTGAGGATGGGAGCCCTGAAGTAGGAGGATGGGAGAAGCACCGTGGGGAACCCATCAACAGTGCCCAGCTCCATTTTGGAGAACCTGCCCTCAGCAGTGGCAGCCAGAACCCAAGTTTTCATGCTTCCTGGGCTTAATGTGGAGTGGTTTGGGATTTACACTCTCCCAGAAGTAGCAGCCACATCTCCTAACACAGCAGCTCGAGGCTGGACCAGCAGCCCCCAGGAGCTCCCAGCTGGGACTGGGTGACCAAAGCAGATCAGATCCTTTCCCTCTGTCCCGCTCCAGGTGCAGATGACAGCGAGAGCAGGGGGTCCTGAGTGGCTGCCAGTGGCTGCTCCAGGTTGTCCCACTTCCAGCGGGGCAATAAACACAATATCCACCTTATAAAATGAAAGGGACAGCAAAGGTTTGGGATCAGGGACAGGGGAAATATCTGGGTTGGGATCAGGGTTTGGGTTAGGGTCTGGATCAGGGTTAGAGTCTGGTTTAGGGTCAAGGTCAAGGGACGCTGCTCTCCCAGCCCAACACATCCTGGTGGGTTTGGGTTTCCTCCAGGCCCCTCACCCTGTGTTTTTGGGGAAACAGTTCCCACTGCTGAAGCCAGGCAGGTCCCAAAGCTGATGGCAATGATTAACTCTGGCAGGACACTGTGGGTCAGCCGTGGCCTCAGACACCAACTGCTGCACGTCCAAAGCTCTCAGCCTTTGGAAAAGGCCATGACCTGACCAAACTTCACTGGGCTTTGACTGTGATTAACCTCCTCCAGTCACCGGTACAAGGTCACAGAGCCTGGGAGCAGCTCAGCACTCACACCCCGCCACGGCCATCCCCCGTCCCCAGCAGTGAGGTGTCACACCCTTCTGCTTCTCCAGCCCCAAAATGTGTCATCAAAATGAGAACCCCCCCCGTGGCCACCTCATGTACCTGGCAGGTTTGCACTGGTAACCAGTTCCTGCAGCCACAGATGACTGGGAGCACAGGGCAGCTGAGGGACCAGGGTGGTGGAGCCTCAGGAATTCGCCCCAAAGCTTCATCTCCTGCTCACAAACAGGGCAGGAGGGATGGAAGGGAGAAGGGAGGGATGGAAGGGGGAAGGCACCTGCCAGGACATGAGAAGCAGCATGAGGCCAGCAGTGCTGGGATATGTGATCAGCCAGGGCCAGCCACCGTTCCCCATGCTGTGATCCAGGTGAGCACTGCCACTTTTGGGGGCACACCTGAAAATCCTAAAGGGCTGGAATGTGACTCTGGGAACATCTCAATCCCTGCCCTGTCAGCTGCCCCATTGAGTGGCTGCTGTGGCTTTTCCTGGCTGGAGCAGCCTGGCCAGGCTGTGATCCAGCAGGACATGGAGCCGTGGCTCCCACCAGAGCAGCCTGGCCAGGCTGTGATCCAGCAGGACACGGAGCCGTGGCTCCCACCGGAGCAGCCTGGCCAAGCTGTGATCCAGCAGGACACGGAGCCGTGGCTCCCGGCCAATGCGCCTCGGAGCAGATGGTGAAGCAGCGCTGGCTCCTGGGCCAGGATGAGGGGCAAAGCCAACAGAGCTGCTCACACCAAGGTCAGGGGTTCATCTCCCAGCCAGGCACAGAATCCACGTGCATCCCTGCTGGGATATGTGATCAGCCAAGGCCAGCCACCGTTCCCCAGGCTGCGATCCAGGTGAGCGCTGCCACTTTTGGGGGCACACCTGAAAGTCCTAAAGGGACTTTAGATCCCAGTGCCCCGCACTGATCCACCACTGCATCTCCATCTGTGTGACAGCGTCGTACCCGACACATGATCCCAAAATCCCCAGCACTGCTTCGGGGTGAGAGCACCTGGGGCATCCCAAGCCCTGGATGCCTCGGGGAGAAGATGGGATGGATCCTGGCCACCAATGGGAGGCAGGTTGGGCTCCCCTCCCAAATCAGAGCTGGTGGTCCAAGGCTCTCCCATCCTTGTGAAACCACTGGGAACTCTCTGTCTCCTCTGCCCGCTCCCACCAACCCCTCGTGGGCTGTGCTGGGGAACTCTCCTCCCTCTGCAGTGAGACAGGGATGAGAAAAGATGCTTTTTGCCAAGCTGGAAGAGACAGAAAAGTTTCCCTCTCTGCCAAATTTCTCCCGAGCCATCTTCTGTTTCCCATTAACAGCGAGGAGAAGAAGAAACCCCGCGGCCCAGCTCCACGCTCCTCCCAGCGCAACTCCCATGGGCACTTGTCAACATCCCAGCAAAAAAAAAGGAGAATTAAACCCATGCAACCTGGCTGGCCGTGACCCAGGGACCCGCAGAGCGAGGACCGGCGGCGGGTGGAAAACAACCCCCCTGCTCTGCTCTTACATCTCCCCCACGGAAACTTTCCAACTCCAGTCGCTGGCAGGAGCCAGGCTGATCCCAGCTGAATTCCTTCCACTTACCAGCAAATAAATAGCAGTTAAATGAAAGGAAAGAGAAAAACACCCTTTTTTCAAAGGGGAAAACAAAGAAGTCAGGGAAAATAAATGGAGGTGAAATGTTGGGCTGGTCACAGGCTCACGGAGATCTTTTTCCTTCCCAGTTGGGTACTTGACAGCCTTCCCTTTCAGCTAATTAAGGGATACTCAGAAAGAAAAACACTTCCAGCCCTTTGCCAGCCCTGGGCAGTAAGGGGAGAGTCCCAGCAGGCTGGACACCAAACCCAGGAGCCCTGGCCACGGCTCCTCACCCGCCCAGGCACTGGTTTTTTAGACAAATAATTGCCACTGCAGGACATCTGCGTCCTTCTCCCAGTCCTGGCAGATTTCTGCACAGCCTTTTCCCCAAACCCTCTGGTGGTGGGCATCTCCAGTCTTGGAATCATAGAATTATGGGGCCGTTTAGGTTGGAAAAGCTCTCTGAGACCACTGAGTCCTGCTGTTAACCCAGCACTGCCAAGTCCATCACCAAGCCATGTCCCCAAGTGCCTCATCAATACCTCTTTTCAATGCCTCCAGGGTGTTTAATATATATCCATACCTTCCCCTAGACAAGGGCTGGGCCTCTTGAACTCAAAATATTTCTCCCAACCAACACCTTCCCTGCTGCAAAATTTCCAAGCATCCCTTTGCAATGTGTCCCTCACTGGACAGAGAACACACTTAATTAACCTTGGGTTTTGCAACTTTTCAGGGAGCTGAAGGCAGTGATGCCCCTTCTATCCTCTCTCAGGAGCAACCCCAGCCCAGGTTTCAGCCCTGCACGTTCTCCCTCCTCCCCTCCACATTTCCCAGCCAGCCCAATCCTTTCCCACTGTGCGGTGGGTGGGGATGGAGATGGCATCAAGTTGTGTCAGAGGAGGTTTGGGTTGGATACCAGGGAAAGGTTCTCCCCCCAGAGGGTGCTGGGCACTGCCCAGGCTCCCCAGGGAATGGGCACAGCCCCGAGGCTGCCAGAGCTCCAGGAGCGTTTGGGCAGCGCTGCCAGGGATGCCCAGGGTGGGGTTGCTGGGGTATCTGGGCAGGGACAGGAGCTGGGCTGGATGATCC
Source organism: Oriolus oriolus (assembly GCA_013400235.1). Lineage (NCBI taxonomy): Eukaryota > Metazoa > Chordata > Aves > Passeriformes > Corvidae > Oriolus > Oriolus oriolus. Next base: position 790,485 of record VXBT01008210.1, on the reverse strand, counting down.
TTGGGGGTCCCTTCCAGCTTGGGATATTCTGTGATTCTATGATCCTGTGAGATGGGCATGAGGATGGAGATGAGGATGGGGATGGTGTGGGAAGAGCCCGACCTCCCAAACACCCATCACCCCGAGGATGAGCGAGGTTGGGACAAAGCATCCCTGTGCTTTTCCCAGTGCCAACCACACACTCTGCTGGCACTGCTGGCTCTGCCCTGCAGCACCATCCCCCTGGCACCCCCACCCACAGCCACTCCCCAGAGCCCTCCAAGCTCCAGAGGGGAAAAAATTCCGTGGCAACCTCAGCCTCAGCCCCACTGGAGCAACCACCCCGAAATGGAGAGGGCTGGGATTCCTCCCCTGCGGCACCTGGGCAGAGCCGCCCACCCCAACACTACCGAAATATTTCAGTTATGTAACTTACTCTTTCCCACCCAACACAGCCCAAATTTCCCCGAAGACAAAGTCTGCCCAATACCTGACGATGCACAGGGCTGGAAATACGAAAGGGAAAAGGGTGGTGGCTGCTCCGGGCGCTTTCCGAGGGGAGGTCTCTCCCCAGGCTGTGCCAGGTGGTTTTTAAGTTGTTTTGCCCCCGAGGTTCACTCACAAAGGAGGTGACACCTCCCTCCATGGCCTTTTCCACCTCAGCTCTCCCGCCACACCGGCGTCTCCCTCCTCAGACCAGCCCCGGGCTCAGCCCCAGCCACAACCCTCCCGTGGCATGAGGGACACGAGCTGACGGCTGACCACACTGGGGAACCTCCTCAGCAGAGAGAATATCTTTAAAAATCAAAATAAATGACAAAAAGCCATTTTCAAGTGAGCCCTGGGACAGGCAGAGAGTCAGGGCAGCATCCTGGGCTGACACAGCATCTGTGGGACAGAACAGACGTGGTGGAACATCTGGGCTCTTCTCCCGATGGCCATCAGGAAATTATTTCTTGCCCCAGTGCTGGAGAGTTTCCCCTGGGTGTGCAGCACTGACACCAGCGCCTTTGGACAGTGCTCCCGCAGCCTACGGACCATGACAAAGATCCCCAGATGACACAACGCTTGAGTATCCTCATCAAACCAGACACCCAGAGGGCAAAAGAAGGGTAAAATATCCATGTGATTTTAATCTCTTGGAGCTTCCTTACCTTAAAGACCACATTCGAAAACAACTGGATATCTCACAGAAAAACACACCGGGCTGTCATTAAGCAAATCCGATCGCTAAAGGAAAGTGAAAACGAGCAGCATTTTATTTAATTCTTTTTTTTTTTTTTTCCCAGCCCAGCAAGAAGCAGGTTACACCCCTTTGCCAACGGGCTGTCACTTTTGGCTGACCTGCTCTCATTTGAAAGTTTTTCAGACGCCGGGTGGCTTCGGGGAAGGGCCAGCCCTGCCCTTCGGTGCTCGGGGCAGGAGGGGAAGAGCCACGGCCGAGGCGCCGGGTTCCCTGCGGGATGAGCCCCCCGCTCCCCACCCGCACCCCGGGAACCCAGCCCCGAGCCCCGCGGCTCCTGCCGCCCCTCGGGTGGGGATCCACGATCCACAAACATGCCACAACCCTGTGAGGGTCCACGCACACGCTCACATACCCATATAAACTACAAACCGAGCCCCCGAGGGCTTTGGCCCACGCGACAGCCGCCGGCACAGCTCTGCTGGAGCCACGCAATGTTTAACGAGGCCAAGGGGAGCTGGGGACAGCCCCGACCACCCCAAGTGCCCCGGCAGCAAAGGGCTCTGAAGGCAGGTGAAACATTAATGTGCTTTCCCGAGGAAATGCCTTCTGTTTTTGCTGCATCAAGGGCTTTGAAATGGGAATAAACAACAGGGCAGGTTAATGAAGGCTTCTGTCAGTTACTGGGTGAGGTTCGGCGCTGCGAGTCGGGGTGAAAAGCCACACGCCCCATCTCTGTGGGGCCAGGGAGCCTCCTCTTCCTCCCCATGGAAACACGGCTTTTTGGAGTGGGAATCAAAACACTGCCCTGTCCCTACGAAACTCACCCCATCCCTACAAAACTCACCCCGTCCTACAGGTGCCGAGGGTGGGACTGCGGTAGGGAACACACCCCACAGCCCCCAGGCTTGTTTTCAACCGCCTGAGCTCCAACTTCACCCATCCCTGCTCAGGGGCAAAGGGAAACGCAGGCTCTGCGAGGAGGCAGCAGCGTGGAGCTGAAGCCTGCCGGGATTTTGGGGTACGGAGGGATGTGAGGGGCCAGGGGCAGCCCCGGAATGCGAAGCCCCAGGTGTGGGGTGGGTTTAACCCCTTTGCTGTCCCCAGCCCCTCTCCATGGGGGTGTGCTGGAGGCCACCAGCCCGCCCGTGCCCTGTGCCAGCACCGAGGACACTGCTCCTGAGGCATCAGCAGATTCCTCAGCCTCTGCAGGGATCCTGGCACGGGGCAGCCCCTTCCCAAGGGAGCTGGCACAGCTCGCGGGGTGGCACCACGGACAGGCAGAGCAGGACAGGGGCACTGGGTGCCAGCGACGCCTTTCCCTGGTCTTAAAATTAAGAGAGCTGAACACAGTTAAGAGGGGAAAAGGGTTTTACCTCGGTGTTTATTGAAGGATCCTCAGGGGCGCCGAAATGCACATCGAAATGCACCCCGAAATGCCCCCCGAAGAAATGGCCCTTCACGATGTGATGTGTGTGCAATTATAGGCCTTGCTAATTAGCACATCTATCAAAGATTGCCCAGGGAGGGACTCCAGCGAGACCCCTCAGCGAGGAACCTTCCCCTGGCTGGGCCTGGCTTTGTTTACAGAATGTGTTCTGGAGAGGCCCTCGGGGTCTGGGGTTTCCAGGGTGTTTGGGCTCTTGGCTTAACGGGATATTGGGTCTGAGGGAAGTTATCAAACTTAAAGAATTATAACTGTGTGGGCTAAAAGCACTAAGAATACATAAAAGCTATATAAGAGAGGTATTTAAAAGCTATATATAAAAAGCTATAAAAGGGGTATAAAAGAAAAAGCAAAAAATCATCACAGCATCACCAGCAATGAAGGGAAGAGCGGTGAGACCACAGCAAATCCTCACCACAGGGCCGAGCAGAGGCAGCCACACATCACCAGTGCCCCTGTGCCCCTGCAGGGAGGGTTCCCAAATCCCAACCGCTCCAGCTGAAGCTGTGGCAAAACGTCAAGCATTTCCCATGGCCAAGGACCGACTCTGAGTGGAACAGCAAACAGCCAAATCGTGCCCCCCACAGCAACCACAGGCACCCTGGGGCTGAAACTGTCCCCCAAAATCACCCCTGCTGCAGCACCGAGGCACTTGGAGAGCAGAAGGCTCGGGGTGCAGGACCCTGTGCGCATCCACACTTGTTTTGAAGTGTCCACGAAGCTTCAGCGTGCCCAGGAGCCGGGAGGGGACGGGGAGATGGAGGCGCCGAGCCCCCGGCGGTGCCGCTGCCAGCGCTGGCAGCCACGGGCCCGCCGGGATCACGCGGAGTTTGCAGAGCTGGCAGGGAGAGGCTCGTTTTTGTCTCCTCTGCTAACGAGACTGATACCAGCTGCTTCTCGTCGAACCAGTCTGACCATCGGGCCGAGCCAAAACTGATTCATTCATAAAGAAAATGGGAAAGGAGATCGACTCGTCACCCTGACTAACGGGGAACCCGGCCAGCAACCTGCTGCTCCCTCACCAGCCCCACACCCTGCCTGCTTGGTTCTCCATCATCCTCCCGAACTCCAGCGCTCAGGGGAAGCTTTGGCCCGGTGCAGTCGGGTGATAAAGCAGGAGTTATCTGCCGCAGAAAGTGTCGGCGCGTGGCCAGGGGCTGGGATCAGCCCGCAGTGCTGGGCATTTTGCAATAGCTGATTCCTGATTCGGAAGCAGAGGGAAACATTAAAGCCCTCAGAGACATCGCTTTCCACGCTGCTCTGCCTCGCATCATCTTCCCAGCAGCTTTTAGGGTTGTTTTTTTATCTCCATCCGGCAATAAAAATCTAAACAACCGCCTTTGTGGAGCAGAAAAACTCTCCCTGCTGTAAAAAACTGTTTTCTGTGGGGTTTTTTTTGCGTCATTTTTGTTTATGAGGCCAGTGGAGCACAAACTGTGGCGGGGGGAGGCTGCAGATGGTGGGGCTGGGAACCCTGGGTTTGGGAGGATGCTGTCCCAAGGGAAGGAAACGAGCTCTGAAAAGCAGTCTGGGGATAATCTTGTCTCCAGATGGAGATTAGGATGGGCCAGCAGGAGTTAACAGCCAGGCACAGAGGTCAGACCAGGACCTGAAGTGCCTCCTCTCTTTGGTTGATGAACTGAAGCGGGGCAGAGTTTAACAGCTTCAAAAAACTCTGCCACAATTTCTTAGCTTTGGGCAACACACTCGATTTTATACGGATCTCCCTTAATAAAGGTCCTCTCCTAAAATGCAGATCCCGAGGGAGTTTTAGCTCTCCCAGTTAAAAGCCTGTGACACCATCCCTTGCCCCCAGATCACCTGAGTTTTTATCAGCTGACCCTGCAGACATCAGGGCAAGCAACGCAAAACTTGAGCTCTTGGTGAGAAACCCACCCTGGGTCTTGAAAATCCCCATTTTCAAGGCACAAAAGCACCAGCCAGGCCAGTTTGGGTGGGGAAATGCCCCAAATCCCGGCACTGGGAGTGCTCAGCCTCCTGGATGGTCCCACAGGGACAGGGGAAAACTGGGACCATGTGAGTCAGAGACAAGCAGAGCTCTGGATGTTGCAGCCAATGTCTCTCACCTCTCCCACACCACCCCAGCAGGGTTGCCAAATATAAAATTTTCATTTTCCCACGTGGGTTCCAGGGCGGTGATCGAGCGTTTCGCACGTGACGCCGGGAGTGGAAAAGCCTGGCACGAGGGCTTCAGAATCCCTTCCCAGCTGTCCCTCCTGAGGGCATCCAGACCCCTGGCATCGGCCCCACGCCCTGGTGCAGCCGTGAGCATGCACCCCACACCTGCTGAGCGGGACAGGAAAAACCTGCAAGGGATGGAAATCTCATTCCAAAGGTGCGAGGGAAAAGCTGTCCACAAAGGGGTTGACAACAGCCCTGTCAGTCCTCACCCCTTCCCCTGCCAGGCTGGTTTCTCACCTGCTCTGGAGAAGCTTCCCTGGCATCAGGACAGTCAGCACAGCTTTCACTTGATGCTGAATTTTCCCCTGGGTAGGGGAATGGTGGGGGAACAAGCAGGAGGAGCCTCACAAAGACCTCAAACCCCCAGCAGTGCTGAGGCTCCACTGAGTTTATATTGAAAAAAAAAGATAAGAACCCAACACTGCCGATATTCCCTCCTTGGCAACGGCCTGTCCCGATACCACTCCCATTATTATCCTCTGCAATTAAGTGATAGAGCTGTAATTGCCTCATCTGATGCAGCTGGGCACAGCATCAAAGCAGGAGCTGCCCTCCACTGCATCACCCTGGGCGTTTTAAAGGCACCCTGTGCGAAAGGGTTCTCCTGCTCTGTGGACAGATGGACGGGCAGGACCCTACAGCAGCTTCCTGCCCAGGGCAGCATCACCCCTGTGCCCGTGCGCTGCCCCACGTCCATCCCCAGCTCCCGGGCAGGAGATGCTCAGGGTGGGAGCACACGGAATGACCGGGGCAGCTCTGGGTGCACTCTGGATCCAGAAGGCAGAAGCAGATGGTGGAGGGACCAAACCCCCGTCAGCAGTGCCTCCCCCAGCCCTTCCCACATCCCCACTCCAGCATCCCGGGGAGCAACACGAGGCCAGGCAGCCGGGAGAGGCTGCCAGGGGCTGGGGCTCTGTGAGAGCAGCCCTTCGGTGTGGGATCCGGCTGCACCAGCGGGACTGCGGCGCTGGATTTAGGGGAAGTGACCCCAGTTTTCCACTGGGGTGCCTTGGCATGAGGAGCAAATCCACACCCAGCCTCTCTCAGGCCACAAAAAGCCCAGCTTGGTATTTCCATCCACACGGCCATTGCCCCTAAAGGAGCTCTGATGGGCTGTGGCATCTTCCCGACAGCACCTGATTCCAGCTGGTTTTAGGTTTGGCATCCCCTGAATCCTGAACCTCGCCACCTTCCCAAGCCTTTCACCATTTGACCTCAGCACCGCTCCTGACCCCGGGAGCTGCCACCAGAACCTTGGGAAAGAAAACTCCCAAATCCCCCCCTGTGTGAGCATTTCCCAACCACTCTTAGGTTCAAGAGCTAAAACCTGTGGCATCAGCCCCGGTCCCCCTGGCCAGTGCAGGGCAAAGCCTCCCTGTCCCTGCAGCCTCAGCCCCGGGGGCACGGGGAGGGGCACCGTGCCCGTGCCCCCCTCGCAGGGCGAGCAGGCTCCCGCCGAGGAGCAGCCACAAGAAAGGCCGCTGCGATTTGCATCGTTAGCATTCTTTCCGTTTTAATAACCCAAGGTGTTACCAGCAACACTGTTACTGATTTTTATCTCCGCCGCGCCTTTTAAGAGCTCCAATTTGTTTTTCTTGGAGATCTCATTTTGTTTTATTAAAGCTGACACCGAAGAGGGGGAAAAGGAGACATTCTGGGCCCAGAACGAAAATATCCCGTTTAAACACCCCGTATTATTTTCTTGGAAACGCTTCTCCGTTGACTTTAATTAAGCTCTCCCCGGGCTCGCGAGCTTGGCGTGCTTGGCTCTCAGGCAGGTTTAATCCCAGACAAGCTCCCCACACCCCCACTTGTCCCCGCTCCCACAAATCTTAAGAAACAAACTGGGTTTTGCTGAAATACACGGATTAATAGCTGGCCCACCATCAAGAACACGGTGACGCTGCCTTTTCGTCACCGGTCACGGCGTAAGCACACGGCTGCAACCGCTCCGCTCGCTTTGCCAGCAGACCCAAAAAGCAGCTTCGTTCTCGTATTTTTTGGTTCTCTCCTATTTTAGTTATTGCCATTGCAAGGCTGGAGGGATCCATCTCTTGTGCCTGACCGTGTCTCAGAGCTGTCAGGGCAGGCGGGGTGGCCACAGCCTGGCTCTGGTGACCACGGTGCCGCTGCTGAGCCTTGTGCCGGGTGCTGCCGTAAAATCAATAATTACCCCCCCGCCTGGGTAGAGGGAAGCTCTTTAGGATGACTGCAAACACTCCAAAAGTTGGGAAATCCCAGGAGGGAGCTTGTCTGGGCATCATCTGGTGCATACCCATTATGTAATTACCATCAATCTTTAATCACAGATGATACTTTTCCATCGGACTCGGGTCAGACGGAGCACGGGAGGCACAATCCTCGCTGAAGGAGCTGCCATAGGATGTGATTCCCACCTTGGTGGGCTCCAGGTTTATTCACTGAGCTCCCACTGCTTTGCACAGGGTTTGTGGAAAAAACCCCCTCCGGCTCCCTGGCAAACACCCACATCCCCCGAGAGAGAAGGATTTTGCCTCCCTTTTATGCACAGGATCTGCGGGCGGACAGATTAAGGCCAAGAGCTTGAAACAAAAGCTTTGTTTTGGTGCCTGATGTGAGATGACCAAGAAAAGAGCCTTTGGGGGTGCCACCGGGCAGGGCGGCCGCATGCCCTGGAGTCCCCGGCCCAGCTGGGCCCCGGGCTGGGGCGGTGGGTGGGTGCTCAGAGCGGGTTCCTTGGCTGCAGGCGCTGTGGTAGGGTTGTTTCTCCTCCCTGAGAAGGGCCCCGGTGTTTGCCCGGGGCGAACCCCAACAAGTCAGCCCATGCACTGAGCGCCTGAGCCGCTGCGGAGAACGCGGGGCTTCCCGCCCCGGGAGAGGCAGCTGCTCTGCAGGGAACCATGGAATGGCTTGGCTTGGAAGGGACCATCCAGGTCCAACCTCCCCACGCCTTCACTGGACCAGCTCGCTCAAAGCCTCATCCAACCCGGCCTTGGCAAAGTGAGCAAAACCCATCACTGAGCTGCTAAATCCGAGCTCAGAGCCAAAACAATCCCGAAGATGCAGAGGAGCAGGGTTCGGTGAGCTCATCTCCTCCAGTGCGAGGTTTTGCAGATCAGATTCTCCCAAAACCACGCCGTTGGACCCCAAAACACCCTCCCCACCTGGCACTGGAGTGCCCGCACCGGGACACAGCGCCGGGAGCAGCAGAGTGCTGCAATCCTCCTCTGCCTGCGCCCCGCGGGCTGCAGGGATGGAGGTGCGGGGTGTCCCCGAGGTGGAGCTCCCCTGGGGTATGCAAAGGGGTGCTGGGGCTGCCATCCTGCCTCAGCGTCCTCTCGGTGATCCCACATGAGGCCGGGAGGGTGCTCAGAGCACGCTGGGCTGCTCCTCGCACGCAGGGCNGCCCTGCCCGCGGGGTGCAGCCCGGGGAGACCGCGGCCGGAGCGCCGGGCGGGCAGGGCAGCGCGGCGGGCAGGGCGTGCGGGCAGCGCCGCGTCCCGCCGGCCCCGGAGCTGGCAGGACCTGTTGTGCGAGGTGCCGGGGAGAGGCCGGAGCGTGTTGCAGCAATTCCCAGCGCACGTCATGCGGGTTTTGCAACCGCCCCGACCGTCTCGGGGCGGCTGCGCNTCCCACATGAGGCCGGGAGGGTGCTCAGAGCACGCTGGGCTGCTCCTCGCACGCAGGGCGGCACGGCACAGCATGGCATGGCACTGCATGGCATGGCACTGCATGGCACGGCATGGTACAGCATGGCATGGCACAGCACGGCTGCCAAGCACGCCCAAGATGAGTTCCAGCACAACAACTCGCCACGGGCACGCAGGGCCGTGACCCGGCAGCTGCTCCCGAGGGTTTTCCCCCGTGTTTCACCCCGCTCCAGCTCTCGAAGGATGTGCTGGGGACAGGGGGCAAGCTCGAGCATCGGGTAACTTTTTAGGGATCTACGACTAAAAGGCCAAGGGCGGGGGCGGGAGCGGGGGGGG
>VXBT01008210.1:752147-764671 GCA_013400235.1 Oriolus oriolus | reverse complement strand
TTTTTTTTTTTTTTTCCTTTTCGCAGAGCTGCTCATCCAAAAAGGCACCCTCCGAGCTGCACCCCGCGGGCAAGAGCCTGGCATTTCGCACGCCTCTGAGCTGAGAGGCTGCAGCCAGCTCCAGCCTGGCATCTGCCCCCACTTCCCCACATCCTCCCGGGGGTTTGTAGGGTCCAGCAGCGGTGGGAAAACCCACAGGGGCACGCCGAGGAGCGCCGGGCAGAGCCCAGCCCCGCGGGGAGCAGGTCGGAGCTGGCTGGGAGCGCTCTGCTCCGTGGCTGGGGATGCCAGCCCTGCGGCCGTTCCCAAAGGCAGCGGCAGCGGCTTTCCAGAAAGCCCCTCGCTGCTGGCCGAGGGTTTCCCGGGTTTATCAAAGCGCCTTCTATGCCGGGGAGAAAAAGGCCGGTTTGTTCAGCAGCGTCCTGCTCGCACAAGCCGGCAGCGAGCGAGGGAGATCCTTCTGGTAATGAGCTGGGCACAAAAGGGGGAAAAAAAGCCGTCATTGAAGATTTTCCTTTGGTGATAGAGTCATTAAAAACAACACATGATTCCTGGGCCAGCAGGGATCTTTTGCAGCCAGCACAGAGCCGGGATCTGTGCTGCGTTCCCACAGCCCCATCCCCTGACTCCTCCTCTGAAGATCAAGGCAGCGCCGCTGCTCCCGGGCATTCCTCGCGCAGGAAACGGGTATGGGGCAGCCAAGGGATGATGGAGGAGGGTCATGCATGGTTTCATCCACAACTTTCCCCCTCCTTTTTCCCTTCAGCATTAGGGTATCGGGATGGGTGTCTTTTTTTGCACGGATTTTGCGTGGATACAGATATCCTGCTCTGCATCCGTAGCAGAGATGGAGCCAAAAGGTGAATAGGAAGGACCTGGTGAAGTGGCCCTCAGCTCCATGACCAGTGCCAGGGGACACTGAGGGCTCCCCATGTCTGAGAAACTGAACAACAGAACCCAAACTTCATGTTAATTAAACCCCAAGGAGAGCTGCTGCCTGAAAATCCACTTGCCAGAAATGGGGTTGTTCAGCCTGGAGAAGAGAAGGCTCTGGAGAGACCTTAGAGCCCCTTCCAGTGCCTAAAGGGGGCTTATCAAAAGGAGAGAAAGCCTTTTTATAGGGGGAAATAGTGATAGGTCAGCGGGGAATGGTTTTGAACCAAAAGAGGAGAGATTTTGGTTAAATGCTAGGAAGGAGATGGGATACTGGGAAGAAATTCTTGGCTATGAGGGCGGTGAGGCTCTGGCACAGGTGCCCAGAGAAGCCGTGGCTGCCACATCCCTGGAAGTGTCCAAAGCCAGGTTGGATGGGGCTTGGAGCAGCCTGGGATAGTGGGAGGTGTCCCTGCCCGTGGCAGGGGGGTTGAACTACATCATCTTAATGGTCCCTTCCAACCCAAACCCTCCCGTGATTCTGTGATTTACAGCATTTTCTCTTACCTACCTGTAAAGAAACATCACTGAGATAAAACCCATCCAGGACCCGGTTTGTTTTGAACCAGGCTCGCAGCAGGACGAGGTTTCTGCGCTGACCCCAGGGTGACGAGGCAGTTGCATTTATGGCATCCTCCCAAGCAGGGCGGGCGCTGCAGAGCCCAGCCCTCGGAGGTGGAGGTGATTTAGAGACAGTTTAGTCAAGCGCTGTTCCTAGAGCTGAAACATTCCACAGTAGAAGGGGAAGGGAAAAAAAAAAACCAAACCCCAAACCAAACCAAACCAAACCACCAACTGTGGCATTTACTAATAAAGCTCTTGAGGAATATTTTTAGCCGTGATTTAACGTTGTGCTGCACTTTGCTGCGAAGCGTTCGCTCGCTGAAGGCTCCTGGCAGCTGCCGTGGCGGAGCGCGCAGAGGAGGAGCCGCAGATGGGCCGGAGGAGAGGCGGGGGCAGCGCGCCCGGGATGCGCTTTCCCGGTGGGACACAGGTCACTGCTCCAGCCCCAGGGCCGGCCGGACGCAGCTCTCTGCCCTCGTTGGCAGGAGGGCCTGGCCTTTCCCCAGCTCCACCCGAATCTGTTCCTGGCCGGCGGCAAAAATGCCTCTGTGCCGCGCGGGGCTGAGAGCTCTGCGCTCACTGCACAGCGAGCCCGCAGCCCTGGCTTCCAGCCTCCCCGGCCTGGGGTCCCGGGGCTGGGGGGCAGAACCAGCGTCCCACACGCTGGGGCTTGGCAGCCCCCGAGGCTTTTTGCCACCTGACGCTTTGCTGACCCTCCGGTGGGGCTGGGATGCTTCTGTTTGTAAAGCCGGACTCCTTTGGGATGCGGAGGTCTCGAGGGAGGGGCGGGCAGTGGCATTGCTTCTGCCGGGCCCACCGGCCCTCAGTGCCACCCTGAGAATCCACTCTCGCTGAAGTCCTGCCCTCTGCTGTATTTTGAGCGAGGGGAAGGCTACAGGTTTTAATATATTTAATGAACCTGTGAGCAATGGCCCCGGAGCCAGGATCACCTTCACGGGGAGCAGTGACATTTGTCACGCTGCTGCTGTGCTCGGGCATTTGGGCCGGCAGCAAATGAAGAAGTGGTGGCAGATGCATTTGGTAAATTAGAGCAGCGAGTCCTGGCAGTGCAGCTCCCTCTCCATTTCGTGGCAAGGAAATCAGCAGATCTGACCCAGCTCTCCCAGGCAGGTTTTTCCCTGCACCACAAAGAGCCGCCTGCACAGTTTTTCCTGGCTGATTTCATTCCTGAGACGACAAAGCTTCAGCCCCTCCGGGCTACAGGCCCAGCTCTCCCCATGGCCCACCCTGGCAGGAAAGCAGGAGTTCAGGGCCACCTGAGCCAGAGGTTGCCCTTCAGATGTGAGGTGGTTGGTGGCCTCTCTGCCCTCTGCAGGTTTGTTCCGTTGCTCTTTGAACCATCCCACGCTGGTTTCCACCACGCTGGTTTCCACCACGCTGTGGCAGAGCTCCACAAATCAAAACCTCGAGAACCTGCTGCTTTCACACCTACCACCTATTTCTGTCTGCTCAGAAGCATCACACACCCCCAGATCCTTCCCAGCCCTCTTCTGTACCAGATCCATCCTGCCAAACTCCACAGGACGATCTCCTTCAGGCACCTGCAAGCCCCCCCTGAGTGTCAGCTCTGCCTCTTGTCCTTGCCCTGACTTCAGAGTCAGTGGTTTGTTGCTCCTTTCACTGTTTCAGGCCTGCTTTGTGCCTCCCTCCTGCCCCCAGCCCTTCCTCACCGCTCCATTCCAAGAGTCCTGCACCAAAACAGGGTCCTGAGCTTCCACCACGAGATCTGGCGCTTCTTGTTTGTTTGATATTCTTTCATAAAGTTTTTTTGTTCAAGGTTAATAGATTTTCCCACCCATCTCTTGTTTTTTGTCCTGCTCTGGCTCCTGGTGTCCGACCAAAGATTTGCTCCCTTGCAAAAGCCTCCAGCTCCTGGCAGTGTCTGCTCCTCAGGGCTCAGAAGGACCCTGGGAAGCCCAGATTGGGAAAGAGCTTGGATTGCAAGGGCTGAGCAAAAAGGCTGCCCCAAAGCTTGGCCTAGAACTGAGCTTAGCGCAGAGCTCACCCCACCTCCCAGCCTTGAGGCGTTTGGTTCACCCCACACGTACCCACATTCCCCCCCAGATCCAAGCTCGGGGTTTTTTCCCGGCTGTCTGATGCACGGTGAGCGAGGTTTCCCTCATTCCTGCTGCTCCATGTGCCGTCCAATCCCGTCAGAAATACCAGAGGTGCCTCGATTTGCAGCGTGGATGTCATTCCCACCAGCGCTGCTCCTCTCTGCCGTGGCTCCACTCCCACTCCAGGTTGCTCCTGCAGGGAACACCTGTGGAAAACAAGCCCCAAAATGGTTTCCTGCTCCACCATGGCCCAGTGAAAGAAGATGGGAGCCAGGACAGTTCTCCCTCCTCTCTCACGAGCATCCAGCAGGGCTCCAGGGCTGCAGGTGTCGGGCACTGACCATCCCAAACATCTCTCACAGGGATGAACCAGCACCTGAGAAACCTGTGGGCACCAGCCCGTCCCTCCTTGCAGGGCCACCAGAGCACAGCTGGTCCTTGAGGCCGCTTTGGATCTGCCTCCAGGGCTGTAAATGGCAGCAGGACAGAGTGGGTTTGGGGGCAGAGAGGGGGTGAGGGCACAGTTAACGCCCATGAAAAGCTGTTGCGAAGAACTTAAAGGAGCAATGGCCGGACACAAAACGGCTTTTTCTGGACCCTTTGAAAATGAAAGCTGCTTCTCTGCCCTGATGGACCCCGAGGGTCTCTGCTGCCAGATCCTGGCGGCTGCTGAGGTGAGGGATAACATCTGGAAGGAGCCAGTGGAGGGGTCACCCGTGGGCCAGCAGCTGCGAACCACAGCCCCAGCCTGGCCTGCAGGGGCTGGGGCAGCCTGGATTCCCCAGAACTGGTCTGGGAGAGCAGGGGCTGCTCCTCAGTGCTGCCAGCAGCTCTGCATTTGGGGTGCTGCCGCCAGTTTGTTCCCTGGGGGGAAATCAGCTGCTTAGGGCACAACAAACAGCTCGTTTCTGTCTCCCCCCCACCCCTGCCTGGTCACATCAGCTGGATGTGGTTCCCTTCCAAGCTCCACCGCTGGGTTTGGGGTGTGGGTGGGAAGCTGGTGAGTGTCTCAGAATCACAGAATCACCAGGTTGGAAGGGAACTTCAACACCATCAAGTCCAACCCCTGCCCTAACACCTCAACTAAACCACGGCACCGAGCACCACATCCAATCTCTTTTTAAACACACCCAGGGATGGTGACTCCACCACCTCCCCAGATGGACCATTCCAATACTTTATCACTCTTTCTGTAAAAAACTTTCTCCTGACATCCAGCCTATGTTTCCCTTGGCGCAGCTTGAGACTGCATCCTCTTGTTCTGTCAGTTGTTGCCTGGAAAAAGAGACCAAGCCCCACCTGAGTACAGCCACCTTTCAGGGAGTTGTAGAGAGTGATGAGGTCACCTCTGAGTCTCCTTTTCTCCCAGCTAAACAACCCCAGTCTCCCCTCACCTGTGGCATTTCCCAGCGCAAGCTTTAGAGCTACTGGCTCTTTCCAGTCCCAGGGAAAAGCTGAGTGATGGGAGGATCCCCACAGTGCACCTGAAACCTGAACCAGCCCCTGGCTGCTCCCATTCCTCCTGCCTTCCACCTCCGGGAAATTCCTGCCGAGTTCGTGGCTCCCGTTTTCCTCCTGCTGCATCCTGACACCGCCTCCCACTGAGGGCTCCTGGCTTCCACTCAGGAGACAGCAAAATCCCATGGGTTTTAGTCCATGTAAGTGATCCCACAGCCTGGCCACCCCTGCACCCAGCAGATCCCTGCCCTTGGGAGCCTTTTCCCAAAGGTCTGAGGACCTGCCACCCAAAATCGCCCCCTTGAAGTCTTGGAAACCGCCTGAAATACCAGCAGGAGCAGGAGCAGTGCTGGGCAGAGCTCAGCATCCCCTTGCTGAGGCTCTGGCCTGGCCACCAGTGCTCAGGATTTGTGTGCAGCCTCTTGGTGGGTGTGAGCAAGATGTGCCAGCGAGGACAGAAATGAGGTTGGCATCTCTGGAGTCACGTGCAGCCCGTCCCCACCCGGAAAATTGTGGTCCCATGAGCCAGGCCAGGCCTAGAGGTGACAGGTTTTAGGTGAGAAGTTGGGATTTCAAGGCACAAGTCAGGTTTGGTTGAGAGAACTCTTGTCAGGGGCTGGCAGGGGGTTCTGATCCCTGTGCTCCATTAATTTTGGGGGATTTTGGAAAGCAGCTTCTCCTGTGGTTTGGTCATAATTGCCTTTCCAGGCTGTCCTTGCATGAAAATGTGCCCAACCCCTCCTTGGTTCCTTCTGCTGCAAGCTCTGAGCCTCGTTTGGCCTTTTTGGGGTGGGATTAAAGGGATTTTCCTCCTGCAGGGATGCCCTCCCATGGCACAGCCTCAAACGCTGCTGTCACACCCCTCGCCCACTTTCTGCCTCTCTTCCAATCTGTCCCTGCTGGGAAGTTTCAAGCCACAAATCCCTTTTTTTTCCTCATTCTGCTGCGGGGTCCCCGTGGGGGCTGCAGGCTCAGGTGGCCCCAATTCCCCCTGGGCCCCCTGTACAGGGACAAAAAGCCCCGGGTGCCGGTGGCTGTGTCCAGCGGCCGTGTCCCGTGGCTGTGGCCCAGAGGGATGCTGAGAATGGCTCTTTGTTCCCCGTTTCTAATTGCTGGGCCCAGGCAGCTCGTTAAGGGCTCTGCCCTGTGCCCTCCAGTCCCTGCAGCTCTGGGACGTGCCGGGGCTCAGCCTTTGAGGGCAGATTTTGGGGTGGCACATGAAACCAGCTTGAGGTGAAGCTGCCAGCGCTGCTCAGATCTTTACACAGCCCGGAGGGCTCGGGGGATGCCCAGAAAAGGGGGCTGTACTTGGCCAGAGCAGACATCCAGAGCCTCCCCTGCGAATGCTGCCGCGGAGGAACAAACAGCTGGCAAAAATCTCGGGGTTTGGGAGCCGGGGATCACGCCACATCCATGATGTGACTCTGGGAAGCGCTGGAGGACGCGGAGTTTGCTCTGAGCCCGAAGCATCGCACAACCCCGCGGAGGGTTCAGGGCCGGGGTCCTTCCCTCGGCACCCCGAGCGCCCCGGGCAGAGCCCAGCCCTGAGGAAAAGCTTCGGGCCCGTTCACGCAGGGAGCTCGAATTTGCATTTGAAAACAGCAGAGGAGCTGCTGCTGCTGCTGGGAGCACTGGCCGGGCGCTGTCAATGGGAAACTGTTCCGCCGAGCGCTCCCGGGGCCAAAAAATGTGAACTCTGCAGATTGCTGGCTCCGCTCTCGGGCAGGACCGCTGGCTCCGCAGCCGGCGCCCGGCGGCTCCGCTCCCCGCGAGCAAGGGAAGCGGCTTTTCCTCCGCTGCCAAAGTTCTGTGAAAGATGGGGCGGGTGAGGAGTGCTCGGGACCTGAAACGGGGGGGATCCTGCTCTCTAGGAATGCTGTTGGTGCTCTCTGGTCCTCATCAGCCCAGCCATCAGTTTGCCCTTGCTTTGGGAGCTGAGCTGAGCCTGGATGCAGTCGTGGCACCTAAAACCCTCTTGTGTGAGCCTGTGGGGTCCCTGCCTGTCCGTGTCCCAGCCCCAGGGTCTGTGCCTGTGTCCCATTCCCAGGTCTGTGTCCATATCCCAGTCCCAGGTCTGTGTCTGTGTCCCAGTCCCAGGTCTGCGTCCGTGTCCCAGTCCCAGGTCTGTGCCCGTGTCCCAGTCCCAGTCCCAGGTCTGTGCCCGTGTCCCAGTCCCAGGTCTGTGCCCATATCCCAGTCCCAGGTCTGTGCCCGTGTCCCAGTCCCAGCTGCAGCACCCCAGGAGACACCACTGTGGATGATAAATGCTCCTTCTTTGCCTCTTTTCCCAGCCTGTTTCCCACCATTCACCCTTTACATCAGTGGGGTAACCTGGCCCCAGCACCCTGCACCCCATGGGGCCCACCGTTCATCCTTCCCTGCAGCTCCCATGGGTGCCCTCAGTGGAGATGAGGCCTTTGGGTGTGGGCATGTCCATACATCGCCTCAAACCCTGTAGAAAATGAACCATCCCCAGTTCAGGGGGGTGACAGCGGAGCAGGAGACACCCAGAAATGCTGGGGGGACAGCCAGGGATGCTGTGGGGGCACCCAGAGACGCTGTGGGGGCACACAGAGGAGCTATGGGGGCACCCAGGGATGCTGGGGGGGTGTGCAGGGAGCTGGGATGAGCTGGCCACAGCAGCTTGTCTCAGTGCAGTGTGTGCACAAATAAAACCCTGGAGAGGCTGCAGTGAGCTGGAAATAATGGCATTACAAGCGCTTCCTCACTTCTCTTTGGGCTGGACGAGGCTTTTCGGGGCCAGCTGAAGGGCTGCAGCACAGGGGAGTTTGCTCCTGGCTGGAGCACAGCTCTGGATGTGAGTAGGAGAGGACACAGGGGCTTGGCAGCGGAGCTCAGAGATAGGGACAAGGTCCTCACCTCCACCCTGGGTGTCCGTGTGCTCGCCAGCACCCCAAGGTTGGCACCCCCAGAGCATCCCCTGCTTGCAAAAGCCCTGCTGTCACCTGCCATGTCACCTGCCATGTCACCTGCCACGTCCCAGCGCGGGCAGGAAGGATCTCCTGGGCGGAAAGCTGAGGGACTGTGTCAGGGACAAACAGGCAGATGGTGAAAGCTGTGTATTTTCATCTTTCCTTTCTTTCTCCGTTCCCCAGGAGAGGCGTGAGGGCTCGCCATGCCGCTGGTGAAGAGGAACATCGAGCCCCGGCACCTGTGCCGGGGGGCCCTGCCCGATGGGGTGACGAGTGAGCTGGAGTGTGTCACCAACAGCACGCTGGCTGCCATCATCAAGCAGCTGGGCAGCCTCAGTAAGTCACGGCACAGCAATCCCGGCATGGGACGGCACTGGGATGGCACCGGGGTGGCACTGGGATGTCACCATCACTTCCACCAGTTGCAAACACAGAGGAACAGGGGCTGTGTGAGAGCCCTGCGGGCTGCAGCCACTCCTAATTCAGTGGGAATTATGCAGCTTGTTGAAGACAGGAGGATGCTCAGGGCCAAGCTCAGCTTGGGGACTTGGTGATGTTTTAAGACCCATTTCCCTCCCACAGCTGGTCTGTGCGATGGGGGGCACAAAGCCTTCAGGAGCCCCTTGCTTCTCCACTTGGCCAGAAATAGGAAGGTCTGGTGACGATTTAAAATATTCCAAGCTATTCTTTGTACAGTTAGAGCATTTTGAGGAAGAGAGGTCTCTATCAAAGGTCTAAATCCTTGGCTGTCTTCCTGCCCTGGGGCTGATCTCGGCAGAAAAGGGGCAGAGGAGAGCACTGCACACACCAGTGCGAAGGTTTAACAGGGGCAACCTACTTCGTGCTGAATATCCACTTCAAACAGAGACAGAAGCTATTCAGGGCTCCCCCTCTTTTACACCCCTCCAGAAGTAGATTCTTCTCTAAAATACTCCCAGAAAAACAAACCCAGTGATTTAGGGAGCTGCTGGAAGTGCAGTGGCTCACACGAGCAGCACCCACAAGTGCTCAGGCCATGGCTTCCTAGTCCAGGGGAAAGGGTATCAAATATGACCGAGCTGCTGAATGGCCTGAGGAGGTTTTAGAAGTGCCTTGATTTTGATATGGGGGTTTGGAGGAAATCCTGAGGATCTGGGGTGCTGGGATGGGATGGGATGGGATGGGATGGGATGGGATGGGATGGGATGGGATGGGATGGGATGGGATGGGATGGGATGGGTGCTGTAGCCTACAGGTATCAGCAGTGCTCTGCCAGACACCTCGCTCAGCTCCATGATAGGAATAACCCTAATAAATAAGCTAAATAACCCTAAATAAATAAGCTGTTGATGAAGTGAAGCAAATTGTGGATTCTCCCTGCTGTGGCACTGTCCCCACTGCCCTGCTCTTGGCTTTCCACCTGGGTTGAATTCCCCCAGGTCATGCTGTGTGATAGTTATTTTTCTGGCTCACGTGTCCTGGTGGATCTGAGGGCTTTTTGGGGCACCGTGAGTGTTCTGTGCCCCTGTGGGTACCGCTCTCACTGGAAAGGGTGCTCGTTTGAGCTCCCCCTCCTCCTTGCAGCGCTTTGGGAGAGGATGAGGCTCAGCTGCCAAAAGTCCAGGCTGGGCAGAGCACCCCATGGAGCCGGGGGGGAGGTGGGTGGTCCAGGGTCTGGGCTGGGCTGGGCTGGGCGAGCCCCCTGCTGCCGTGACGGGCGCGTTGTCCCCTGCCAGGCAGGCATGCGGAGGACATCTTCGGGGAGCTGTTCAACGAAGCCAACAGCTTCTACATGCGGATGAACTCGCTGCAGGAGAGGGTGGACCTGCTGGTCATCAAGGTGACACAGCTGGACTCCACCGTGGAGGAAGGTGAGGGGCCAGGGCTGTTTCGGGGCGATGTCCAGATGTGTTCTTGGGACCAGACCCCCGCCACGCCTTGCTCGGCGGGCTGAGGCCACCCCTGCATCCCTTGTCCTTCCTGTGCCCCCAGTCTCGCTGCAGGACATCAACATGAGGAAAGCCTTCAAGAGCTCCACGGTGCAGAACCAGCAGGTCGTGTCCCGCAACTCCATCCCCAACCCAGTGATGGAGATGTACCAGCGCTGCGACAAACCCCCGCCGCTCAACATCCTCACGCCCTACAGGTACGGGCACGGTGCTTCCCGGGGGTCCGAGGGGGTCCTTTCCAAGGGAAGCATCAGGCATGCCCCCCATTTTCAGCTGGGTTTCTCCAGCGGCTGTGCTGCCACCCCCATCGCATGGGACGCTTGGAGTGTGCGCCCGCACGCCGCAGGTGGTGATGGCAGTGATGGACGTGTTTGTGGCGGGGCAGCAGCTCATGGTCATGATCGTACCCCCTTGGGCCGGGGGAAGGGGGGGTCTTCTCCTGTGGCTGGTAACCCTCTCTCGTCCCTCCCCAACCCTCAGGGATGATAAGAAGGACGGCCTCAAATTCTACACTGACCCCTCCTACTTCTTCAACTTGTGGAAGGAGAAGATGCTGCAGGCGACAGAAGACAAGANNTGGAGGTGGAGCCGTGGCTTTGTGTTCCCGCAGGAGCAGCGGCTGGTGGAGGACTCCACCCGGGAGGTGAAGAAAGTGAGGAAAGCCCGCAACCGGCGCCTGGAGTGGAACATGATGGCGTATGATAAAGAGTTCCGGCCGGATAACAGGTTCTCACCATCCCCCTATCACATGGCGTCATCGGAAGGATCACTGTCCCCAGATAATAGGCAGGTTCTACCTCCTACACCTTCAGCTCACGGCTCTCCTTTGCTTTGCTCTTCCTCTCCGTTGTTGCGGGGGACGTGTTGCCCACAGCAGGGTCGGGGTGCTCAGCCGTAAGCCTGTGGTAGCTTCATGGATAGCTGGTGTCCCCAGGGTGTCATCCTGGACCTCAGGAGCAGCCTTGGCACCAGGATAAAACAGGAGCACTTTCCGTTTCTCAGCTAAGGGAAGAGAGTGGTTCAGCTCCGTTGCGTCCTCCTCCCCTCGGCTATCACTCTGCTGTCTCGTACTTCGATATTCTCGTGGCCTTTTCTTGTTTTGTTGTCTCAACCCCAAAATACTCCCAAACCCACCCCCAACCCCGAGCTCCCTCCCACGAGTACAACAGTCGGGTTTTCCTGTGCCGCAGATCCTACGCGTCGGACGCCGCCGACCACTCGTACCCGGCCAGCCCCAACCACCCCGCGCAGCTGCTGGCCCCGGCGTCCCACCTGGCCCCGGCGGAGCACAAGGAGGGGGTGCTGGCGGCCACCAACCCCCCGGAGCACGTGTTCCGGCCGGCCGCGGGCAGCCGGCAGAACAGCCTGACCCGCCTGCAGCAGCCCCACGTGCCGCCGCCCCCCGAGGCCGTCCTCAACGGGCCCAGGCCCCACCTCGTCAAGGATTACGGGTAGGGCGCTTCGGCCTGCTCGCTGGTGGAGGGGTGTCCAAGGGAAGGGAGGCTCGGTAGGGGTCTGACCCCCCCATTTCTGGGCTGATGTAGTGGTGAGAGCTCTTCTCTGCAGCTTTCGTGGTCTGAAACTGCTGGGGAGGCCCAAATCAGCCAGGAGCGCTTTTGGGGTAACCTCATCCCAGAAAAGGGGGAGGGTGGATGGAGGGTTTTACCCGGGGGTGTTGCCTGCCTTCCACCACTGCACGCCCTGTAGCCCATCCCGCCAGCAGAGCCCCACCACCATTCTGACTTTGAGACAGAGCTTTCTTCGGGGTTCAGAGCAAACCAAGCCAGAGCAGAGCCAGTAGGGTGCTGGGATGGGTGATGGTGCTGGGATGGCAGATGGTGCTGGGATGGGTGATGGGTGCCATCCTTGAGTCAGCAGTGCCCGGGCAGCCAGGAGGGCCAGCTGTGCCCTGGAGAGCATCAGGCCCAGCATCAATGGCTGGGCCAAGGCGGGGATTGTCCCGCTCCACTCAGTGCTGAGGCAGCCTCACCTTGAATATTGGGGGTAGTTTTGGGCACCACAATGTAAAAAAGACATTAAGGTATTAGAGAATGTCCAAAGGAGGGCATGAAGATGGTGAAGGGCCTTGAGGAGAAGCCGTGTGAGGAGCGGCTGAGGGCATTTGGCATGTTCACCTGGAGAAAAGGAGACTGAGGGGAGACCTCATTGCAGTCTGCAAATTCCTGAGGGGAAGCGGAGGGGCAGATGCTGATCTCTTCCTTGTGGTGACAGTGACAGGACGCAAGGGAATGGCCTGAAGTTGTGTCAGAGGAGGTTTGGGTTGGATATCAGGGAGAGGTTCTTCCCCCAGAGGGTGCTTGGCACTGCCCAGGCTCCCCAGGGAATGCTCCCGGCCCCGAGGCTGCCAGAGCTCCAGGAGCGTTTGGGCACCGCTGCCAGGGATGCCCAGGGTGGGATTGTCGGGGATGGCCTGTGCAGGGCCCGCAGTTGGACCGGATGATCCCTGTGGGTCCGTCCCAACTCAGCACATCCGCGATTCTCGCGGCACTGACCCCTTTTCCCCCGCTGCAGCCCGCAGCCGGTGCCCATGGCCGAGTACTTCGTGCCGCCGGCCCCGCCGCCGCCGCCGCCCGTCATCCCGTCGGCGCAGACCGCCTTCGACAGCCCCA
>VXBT01008210.1:734064-745601 GCA_013400235.1 Oriolus oriolus | reverse complement strand
CCCTCGGGGCGGGCCCTTGCCAGCCCCCACGGTGCTGTGCCCTCTGGGGTGACCAAGGGCGGGGTGGGGATCGTGCCTGGGAGCACCACGGCAGCCACCTGGTGACCCTCAGGGCTGCCACCAGCTCATGGGACAGCCTCTGGGGAACGTCCTCTCTCGGACACTGACAGCCCAAACCTTGACTTTGAAGAATCTTTTTGAGAATCAAAGAGGTTTTTTTTTTTTTGGCGTGAATCTGATCTTTCTTGGACAAATCCCGGGTTTTTTTGTCTCGTTCTCTCAAGCTCCTCCTTCTCTGAGTGACAATTGTGCCTGTATTTTGCTGGTGGAGGGAGTAAAAGAAACCAAACCGAACCCCACAGCTGAGAACTTCAGGGAGGAGGTGTTGGCCCCAAACCCCGCGGGCAGGGTGGGAGGAGGACACCAGGATGTCCCCAAGGGAGGGCACCTGATGCTGTCACCAGGCTGAGGCAGAGCCTGCAGCAAGGGATGGGCTCCTGCTGAGGGAAACCTCCAGGCAAGAGCTGGATGGGGAATGCTCGGGCCACGGTGTCCCCTGGAGGCAGAGCTGGTGTGACACTGCCCAGACTGATGGCTGAATTACACACTGACAGGACCCTGAGGCCACGGATGTCCCCACTGACGCTTCACCCTCTCGTGGGCATCTCCCTGTCAGGACCTTCCCACAGGTGCCACCTTGCAGAGGTGCCTCTAACCCCTCCTTCCTCCCAGGAGAGGGATGAAACCTCTGGCTGCTTGTTGTGAGCCCAAGTGTGTGTGAAAGGAGCCTTTCCCTGCCCGCTTTTCCCACGGTGGCAATGCCAGGGGGCTGGGCTGGGCTGGGCCGGGCCGGGGGAAGATTTTCAGCTCGGTGGTAATTCCAGCACTCGGTTCTGTGTGAGGTTTAAGAGTGCAGAGAGCAGAAAATAAGGCAGGAAGGAGCCGGCCCAGCGTTTTAGGCTGGCCATGCTCGCAGCAGCCTGCGCAGGGGAAGCCTCAGTCGGGTCAAACCCTGGGCAAAGCCCCACAGGGCAGCGGGGGGAATAAATCTGTTCTCCAGGTCACTGTGGGGCTGAGCTGCGGCACAGAGGAGCTGAGTCGGGTCTCAGGGAAAGCTGCCTCGAGGTGAGGATGGAGAAACTCAGGTCACAGAGGCTCTGCTGTGGGAGGGCTTTGAGAAGCCAGAGAGGAGCTCGTGACCTCGTGTGCGGCCAGGGAGTGGTGGAGGTGCCCACAGGGCATTGCTGGCACCTTTGTAGCTCTGCCTCATCCCCTCCTTGGGGGTCTGTCCTGGTGGATTGCAGCCCCAAAACATCCCCCAGCAGCCAGGGCAGCTGCTTTTGCTTCCCCTTGGTTTTGGTGTTGACCCTCAAACACAATGAAGATAAAATGTGCTGCAGAACAACCAGCTGAGAGGGAAGGATGTGAGCTCACAGCTCTTACTGCTGTATTTCAGCAGTTAAAAGGCTCCTCTGGACCATTCATGATCCAAAGGCTGGAGTGAGTAAACCATTAAGGTGGACAATTGAAAATTTACCCTTTGATTTGAGGCGGCTCCGTTGAGAAATCTAAAAATAAAATCTAAAAATAAAATCTAAAAATAAAATATATTTTAAAAAAAAGCTAAAAAATAAACAAAAAAACCCCCACCCACCCACAAAACTAAAAGTCAAACAAACACCTCGCACGTGATTTCCAGAGGGATAAACTGTTCCCTTTCCTTCCCTCAGACCTCGAGGGGAGGTCGAACACAACAACACCTCCCAGTCACTCAGCAGCAGAACCAAGCAGGTGCCACCAGAACTGCTTCCAAAAATCACATCCCTCAGAGTCAGGGAATGAAGAGCTCTTCCAAAAATCAGATCCCAGGAAACCGGTGTTTGAGGAAAAGCAATAATCACATCACCCCCAGTGCAGCAAGGAGAGGGTCTCCTGCCTCTGTAGGAGGTGCTTTTGTCCCTGGAGGCCCCTCCCCAGCTCAAGTGTTTCAAATCCCATCGGTTTTCACCTCTTCCCGGGGCTGGTGCAAGCCTGGTGCCTCAGCTGGGAGCGCTGACTCCATGGAAAATCACTTTTGCCGTGGAAAAACCATAAGAGTCTTGTGTTAGTGAGGAAGAGGACTTGGAGCCAGGGCCAACCCCGTGCTGCCCGTGGAGAGCTGGTGATTTCCTGCTGGCAGCAGGAGCAGCTTTGGCAGAGCCCGGCCAGGTCTCCAGAAATCATTGTCGTGAGTATCAACACCCCCCTCACTGCTCCCCCTCCAAATTTAACTTTACACTGAGATGTTTCAGCTCTAGCTGAAGTTCTGGCCAGTTTTCCACAAGTGGGGCTGCTCTTTGTGGTGTTTTTCGTCTCGGGTTGGAGCAGATCAGGGAAAGAAAGGAAAATCGTAGAATCCCAGAATTGTTTGGATTTCCAGTCTGGTTTCCACCCCCTGCCATGGGCAGGGACACTTTCCACCGGCCCAGCTTGCCCCAGGTCCCATCCAACCCACTCAAATCCCCACTAATAAAAAACCCTTTCCTTCAAAATGCATTTTTAGGACATTTTGGGGCTGATGGCTCCTCACCTTAATAGACTTCCCTCATTTTGGGGCTGCCTGACCCGTTGGGGGGATCCGAAGCAGGCTGTCCCCAGCCGGAGTTTGGGGTGACGCTGAGCTGGGCGGGCACCTTGCTGCCCTCTGCTCTCAGATGTCACACGCAGGGTTTGGATCCAGCATTCCTGCTGGGAACGCCGTGGGGCCAGGGCAGCTCCTCATGACACAAGTGCCTTTCCTGGAGGTCCCTCTGGCACGGCCGGGGAGCTGCCCGAGCTGGGCGGTGCTGCTGTGCTGGGAGCGGGCAGAGCTCACCTGGGCTGGAAACCCGGAGCTGCCCGGACCCCACGGGATCCTCTGGGATTCCCCACGGGATCCTCTGGGATTCCTCCTGCCGCAGGAGTGGCTTGGGGAGCAGTTTGTGCTCCCATCTCGGCCAGCCCGAGGGAAGCTGGGGCCGCTTGGCAGGGCTGCGCCGCTGGCTGGGGACAGTCCCCAGAGGACGTGGCGGGTGTGGGCAGGGGACAAACCCTACCACCGCTCTGCTGTGGGACATGCACTTGCTGTGGGCTGCTGCTGTCGTGGGGGAAACATTCAGGAGAGCCTTCCCCCTCCTCCTCCTCGCTGCTGTCCCAGCCCAGGGCTGCTGGGACAACTCCAGCTGCTGCAGCAGGACAGGAGCCACCTCCTTCCAGTTTTCCATCCCTTTTCAAGCCAGCCTGGAGCACAAACACCTCTGGGTGAAGCCAGGTGCTGTAGGAGAGTTGTTTTGGGGGGGAGTTGAAGACAGGTGAGGCTCATCTCCTGTGCCCTGCGGATCAAAGCACCTCAGAGAGCCCCAAACCTCCTCTGCACTGCCCAAACTCTGAGCTCAGGAGACCTCCTGGAGTGCTGGGCCACCAATCCTCTCGAAACAGAGCATCAGTGAGCTGCCAGCTCCAGATGGGCATTTTCAAAGCAGTTTTCTCCCCTTTTGGCACCACCTGGTCACACGTAGGGCCCAGAGCCAGGGCTGGGGCTGCTCTTTGTGGAGGTTGGCTCCAGCTCTTTGCGCAGGGGTGGCACAGAGGGGACAGGGACACCTCGGCGTCCGTGGGGCTGCCCCGCTGCTCCTGCCAAAGGCTCATTTTTTTAATCACAGCAGAGGAATTACCGTATCTCCTCAGATTTGCCACGTGGTAGAAGGAGCTGATGGGGGACAGGCACCTTCCCAAGGGAGGGTCACCCGCTCCAGGCCATGACTGGCTCCCGTTATCACAAAGCCGAGATTAACGAAGGAGACGTTCACTGTCTGGTGGGGTCTTTAACCATGTGCACTTAGTCAGTAGGTGAGTAGATGTTGCTGCCCGTCTCTATCTCCCCTACCCAGTTGCTACGTGTGAACAAGTGTATTTCTCCCCAGTGTTGTGGGTTCTGCCTGTGGTGACACGAGGACGGAAAGGTAGGGACGACGTCGGTCGCGCCTCGAGCTTCCTTCTGTACAGGGTAGAGAGGAAACCTGGAGCGATCCGAGGCACCGCTTGTAACTACATTTGTTCAAGAAATGTCATCTTAACCCCAAACTGTTGACACTTTATGCATGTGCTGATTAAATTAAAATTAAAAAAAAAAAAAAAAAAAAAAAAAAAAAAAAAAGAAGAAGAAGGGAAAAAATTAATAAAGATTTTAAGAGGTTACGGTAGATTCGGGTTCGGCTTTTTGTCCACTTGTGCTCTGCTGCGAGTTAATCAGCCCTGTGATGCTCCCTCCTCTGTGAGAGGCTGGGGCACAGAAGGAGCAGCAGAAAGCTGTGATCTCTCTCAAACCCTTCATTTGGAGAATCAAGCCCTCAAAGATCAATTAATTCCCAAGGGTATTTAATCTCTGACTGCCCGGGTGATCGGGGGGCAGGGGCTGGTTTGCTGATGGGAAAGCTCTGTCTGTGCGTGGAGGCTCCGAGCCAGCAGGAGCTGTTCCTTCCCAACCCCTCCGTATTTCCAGCAGTTCTCGTCCTCAACCAGCTCCTCCTGATCCCAGGAGAAACCCAGACCCCGGGTGAGGGAAAGCAGAGGCGTGTTCTGGACTCTGCAATAAAAACACAGACACACAGAGCGTGGCACATACCTGGGACAGGAGCCCAGATCTTCAAAGGTTTTAATTTTACCCCCCCTCCCCCCCTGTTTTTGGATGTCCTCTTGACAAATCACTTCAACAGTTTTATTTACAGTAATAAAAATAAATTACTCTTACAGATGAATGTATAATATTATACACAATAGAGATACAGTGCAATAACAGCATTGATTTGTTTTCACTCGGTCATAAAGTGCATCGAAGGGGCTTGATTTAACCATAATTGAATGATAACTGTACATTTTCCTTTGAGATCAACTCTCCCAGTCAAGTTAAAAGGCTCATGACAACGCTGACAGCAAAGCAAGGCGCTGTCCTGATTGCTGTGGGATGGCCTCGTTCCTGGGGGATCGGGTGGGATGGGAGGCAGGGAATGGGGGTGACTGGTTCCCATCCTGTCCGTCTGTGCTGCTGACAGCGACTTCACCAGCGCCAGCTGGGCTTCAGAGCCCCAGGAGGGTGAGCACAGAGCAGGCTCTGCCTCTGGGGGAGTTTCCTGCTGGCCTTTGCCACCAGGAACTCATCCCTGCCTCCGGGCTGGGGGGTTCCCTTTGCGGGGAGGATGCTCTTTACCCCGGGGGCTCCCGGGGGACACCACACACCAGCCCAGCCCTTGTCCCCGTGGTGCAGAGGAAAGGCAAGGCCGAGCCCAGGGCTGCAGCCAGCACTGCCCCTCATCCTCAGCCCAGGTGGGGAAAAGGCTTTTCCTGGGACGAGCCGGCTGTTTGCCAGCTCCCAGTAAGGCCATAAACCTGTGCTTGTGGTTTCAGCAGCCAGGGGCACGGGGTGCTGTCAGACACCCGGCACCCTGCCCGCTGCAGCACCCTCGCCTTGGGAAGGGATAACCTTGGGACAGACGCGGCTGCGCCCGGGATCTGTGAAGGCAAAGCCATTACCCTTGGAGCTGGCCACAACTGACTCACATCCCTCAGAGTCAGGGCATGAAGAGCTCAGGACCACCTGTCTGATGGGGGTGTCCTCTGTTGATAACCCCCTTTCTCTCTGTCATGCTCTGTACTGCAGGGTTTTCCAGGGGGAATGGGAAAGCTCCGTTCCCAGGGCTGCAGGCACAGTGGGAAGGGTGGGCTGGGAGCAATTTTGCCGTGGGCAGCTGCACTGACAACACAAGAGGTACAGACGGGCCAGGTGAAGCTGCCTCACCTCACCACGAGGGAAGGCTGAGCATGAACCAGAGGAGTTACAAGGAAATACCATGTGCATTCAACAATTACTCCTGACAATTAGAAGTGATTAATTCATCGTTTACAATGACTTGAGGCTCGATGCTGGTCAGGACACACCAATACAAGTGAGTAACAATGGCTTTTGGAAGGTCTCCCCACCCCAAATTTGATGCTTCTACAAGAAAGAGGTACTTCATCCCCTAAGGAGAACAGTAATGGTTTCTTGGGGGTTCATTCGAGGTTCAATTAAAACTCTTTGCTATGAACAAACTGGGGCTGCCACGTCAGGACTGGGACCCTTGAGATCTTTACTGGTGGTTACTGACATGAAGTTGGCTAAAGAGAGACATTTTCACTGCTCAAAGTCCCAAACTGACCAAAATGGAACAGGAAAAAAGAAAAAACCAAAACAGAACTAAGCAGCTTTGTTGGTAGAGTCTGTACATTTTAATTGGGGGGTTTTTTGTGGGTTTTTTAAAATTTCTCGTGCTAGGACAGGGACAAGGGCTCGTTGTAAATGCACAAGCTCCCCCCAAGCCTGGCACATCTCCGTGAACCTCAGAGCAGCTCTGGTCACATCCCACCCCACGGTGGCCCTGTCCTTGTCACAGTGTACTCCAGGAATGTTTTCTCCTTCTTTCTCTTCCTCATCCCCTCAACTCAACCAGCCAAGCACCAGCACCGAAAGCTTTCCACATCTACATTCTGCCGGCCACCAGCTCGTGGTGGAAAAGCCAAAGGCACCCAGAAACCTGTAAATAAATCAGCAAATAAGCAGTGGATTCATTTCCCTGGCTGTGCTGGTCCCTGCCATGGGCTAAGGGCTGGCTGGGTACTGCCTGTAATTACTCAGGACCAGTTTTCTGCTGCTTCTGTGGATCCAGACCAGCTCCTGGAAAGTCCAGAAGTGACAAGAATCTAAGCCCAGCCTGGCTCTGGCCTTTCATCCTTTATCGAAAACTGTTTGCAAAGCCCAGAATTTGAAGATAGAGCGGCAAGCTCCTGGCCAGAGTGAGGACAGGGAGCTCTTCCCAACCAACCACCCACCAGCCCTCTCCAGGCAGCTCCAGTTCCCACCTGGAGTGGCTGTGGGGACCCTGTGGAAATCAAAGGACACCTTCAAATTTCCAACGGGCCGAAGAGCCTGTGCTTTGCAGGACTGGCACTGCCCCCTTGCATCAGCTGGAAAGCACAGTCATTAAATCAGAGGCTTTTAGAGACCTCAGTTGAAGAGTGATACAGGATCCCAGTCAGAGGAGGCCTCCCAGTACATCCAACACCAGAAAACAGCGAGAACTGGGATGCACTCCAGTTGCTCTGTGTCCTTCTGGTGGTGCCCAGGAGGGGGACAGGGGCTGCTGGGCTCTTTTCACCAAGTTTTGCATCCTCAGTGGATCCACAGAGGATTCACTGTGCTGAAAACCGGCTGGAAACCCCGATTTTTTTTACCGATGATTCCCTTCCCATTGGTGCCTCACCCACATGTGACACAATCCCATTCATGGGAGCTGCTCCCTGTTTATGGCACTGGAACCTCATCCAAAGCCCTGCATTCCACACTAAACATGTCCCAAAGCCAGCCCCGAACACCAGGACATTCCCACCCTGCGCAGAGCAGCGCTGCCTCGGTGAGCAACTGAAGGTTTTAAATTAACTCTCCTGATGTTCAGGAGGCCCCAGAATCCAGCATCCTCACTGGTGTCCGACATCTCCACTCCCAACTTTTCCAGTTAAAGGTTTTTTCCATGCAAAACGAAATCAGAACAAAACCAACCCCAAACCAAAGCACTGGAGCGAAGGTGCGGTGAAAAGGTCAGAGGTTTGCACAACACAGTGCATGGCAGGTGAACCTAAACCTCTTTATCTTCTTCCTCACTTCTCCTCTGATAAAACAGAAGAGGAAAAAGAGCAAAGGATAAAAACACCTGGAAATCGCACTATTTCTATTCAGAGGAATGACTGCAAAAATGCCAATTTATCAAAACGGGGTTTTTTAGAGGCGATTTCTTGAGACTTTTCCTGAAACCTAACAAAAGTGTTTTTAACAACTTCCACGGGCAGCTGCAGCATCTCAAAGAGAGAGGTGCTAGCCCATCACATGAAAAGCAATGAGATCATTATTTTACAGTAACTCTGAGCAGGGAGCAGGCTGGTACCACACCTTGGTGCTCACTGTGAGCCGGGTCAGTGCAGTCAGGGACCAGAATTCAGAGTTTGCCTTTGCCAGAGCGGCTGAAAACGTGTTGGGGTGAGCACCCAGTGAGGGCATCCCCGCCTGCTCTAAACCTCAGCCTGGCAGGGGCTGTGTCCTCAGCTTTAGCTCCTCACATCCCAAATCTTTCTCCTCTTGCTGTGGAGGGCCACAGGGAGGATTTTTTTCCCCGTTGATCCTTATCTGACTTTGGCAAAGCTGATCAATGTATCCCTCAAGCTGAGACGTGTTTTAAGTGAGCCGCTGAACTCTAAAAAGAACGTTGTTAAAATCAAGCTCTTCAGCAGCAGGGAATTTGCTGGGAAGCCAAGAAAATGCAACTTTCTTCGTGTCAAGGTTTCTCTAGAGCTGATTAGTTAAACTACCTTTCATCTAAAGATACAAAATGAGCTGCCCAGAGAAACAAATCCTGTCTTCTGGCTAGGGTGGTTTTATAAAAACGTTTCAAATGTTCACAATGTTTCAAATAGGGTTTAAGCTATTGAGTTTTCACACTGAGGGACTGCAGGGACCTGGCTGCACTGAAGGAACCAGAAGAAATAGAATGAGTAAAGTGTTTGTATAAATATTAGTCTTTCTTACATATATATATTTACTTTTAAACTTACATTGATTCAACGTTGTGCCTACTGCCCGTTCTCCAAGGTATTCATCAGAGAAAGGAAATGGAAAAAAAAAAAATCCCAAACTCACAAAACATAAGAACTCAGAGACTCGCCACCTTTCACAGGTAGACAATAAATCCAAGCCCCAGGCACACTTGGGAGATTCAGAGCTTTCTCATGTGCACTTAGCTCCGAGGAGCGAGAGATTCATTGCACAGGTCCAGAGACAAAATCCGCTTGGACCTCTCCGTATCCAGCCATAAAGTGACTTTGTACCCTCTGCAGCCTCACAAAGCAAGAAGATTCCTTCCACCATCCCAGGCTGCCCCAAGCCCCGTCCAGCCTGGCCTTGGGCACTGCCAGGGATCCAGGGGCGACCCTGCCAGGGAGCAGTTCCATCCCAATATCCCACCTAACCCTGCCCTCTGGGAAGCCATTCCTTGTCCTGGCACTAGGTAACCTTGTTCAAAGTCCCTTTCCCACATCACAACAATTTCTCAACAGCAAAGCAGAATGTTTGGGTACCACACTCAGCTGCTCCCAAGCCTCCCATGCCAGGACCCCTGGGCAGCACCCCCCCTGTGCCCTGAGCCACCCTGGCTGCCCCAGCCCCAGCCCCAGCCCCAGCCCGGCCATCCCTCGGGGGGCTCCTTGGATCCTTGCTTGCTTTTCCAAGGAATGCACGGTTCCACCTCCCGGCCGAAAGCAAGCGCAGGATAAAGGACACTTCATCACGGTCTCACCGACACCACAAAGCTCGTCCCGCAGCACG
The DNA here is from genome assembly GCA_013400235.1 of Oriolus oriolus. Classification (NCBI taxonomy): domain Eukaryota; kingdom Metazoa; phylum Chordata; class Aves; order Passeriformes; family Corvidae; genus Oriolus; species Oriolus oriolus. Next base: position 736,177 of record VXBT01008210.1, on the reverse strand, counting down.
GGAACGCCGGGGCCTGGCGCTTCTCTACCGAAGCAAGGTGAGCTGGCAGCATCAGCAGTGACGCGTGGGGTGGTTCCCTCGCGGGGGCTCCAGCGAGCCCGGACCCCTCTTTGGGTGAAAACCCCACGTAAACACCTGGTGTGGAAGGGGGGAAAGCAGCACCCCGTTGTCCCAGCTGGACAAGGAGAGCCCTCCCTCGGCCTCCCAGACTCCGGGGTGCAGGGCACCCCAGCTGCCCTCGCCACCCCCACACCGCCAGCCCTGCCCCAGTCACATTTTCGGGGGGAAGGAGGGAATGGATTCCCTGGGTACCCCTGTCCCTGCGACAGCCCAAACAAGCCACACCTAAAGCGTCTTTCACCCCGCAGGTTCTCAAAGTGCTTCGCAAGCCGCAGAGACCCAGCGAGTCCCCGCGCCCCTCCTCGCCCGGCCCCCCCGGCCGGAGCTCTCCTGCCCCGCGGTGCTGAACGCGACCCCCCCATTATTGCATAGCATCGCAGGCCCTGATTTCAGGGGGATGGGCACAACCACCCCACGCGTGGGGACCAGCCCCGCCGGGGGGGGGACGCGACAGCTCCCTCCCCGCCCCTCCGCGCCTGTGGTTTTCCCATGGGATGTGCCCCCGAGGAGTGGGACCACCCGGACGGGGCCCGCTGCTCCCCCGGCTCCTTACCCCGAGAGGCAGACAAACGCCATCGTACGAGGATCCTTTTTCTTTTCTCTTTTTTTTTTTTTTTTTTCATTTTCTTTATTTTTTTTTTTTTTGGTGTTTTGTGTTTTTAAATAAAAAATAAAATGTGTAAGAAAATAACATTTCTAAAGGAAACCATTATCATTCTACTCTCTCTCTTTCTTTCCCCCTTCTTTTTCCCNTTTTTTTTTTTTTTTTTCTCTTTCTCTCTTTTTGGCCATCTTTCCATGGAACGAGATGTGCTGACCGGGGAAGGGGGGGCTCCTCCCGGTAGGAAACAATAACGACAGAGGGGAAAAAGAGAAGGAGGAGGAGAGCCGAGGAGCACCTCCGGCTCCGTGCTCAGTCCTCACACGTCGCTGGATGTCCTTGGTCTGGAGGAGAACGTGGAAGGGATGCACCCGCAGCAGGCCAGCCAGAGCGACTTCTGGATGTCTGGGTTTCTGAAGGCGTAAATGATGGGGTTGATGAGGGAGTTGCAGGTGGCGGGCAGCGCCAGCGAGTAGGTGTAGACCGCGGGGTAGCTGGAATCGGCCACCAGGGAATAGATGGCGAAGGGGATCCAGCACAGCGCGAAGGTGCCGAGGATGAGCGACAGCGTGGAGAGCCCTTTGCGGGTGGAGGTGGCCTGCGCCGTGGCGATGAACTGGTGCTGCACGGCGATCTGCTGGGCGTGCCGGAAGGCGATCTTGCAGATCTGCAGGTAGAGCTGCATCATGAGGGCGAAGAGGAGCAGGAAGGTGACGGCCAGCACGGCCGCGTTGTCCTTGGTGACGGGCCGCAGGATGCTGCAGGCGCTCTGGTCCCGCAGGCAGTTCCAGCCCAGGAGGGGCAGCAGCCCCACGCCCAGGCACAGCAGCCACATCAGCAGCACCATGGCGCAGGTGAAGCCCAGCGTGCGCTCGCTGTGGTAGGTGAGCGCGTTGTACAGCGACAGGTAGCGGTCCACGGTGATGGCCAGGAGGCTGCAGACGGAGGCGGAGAAGGCGGCCAGCAGCAGCCCCGCCGCCGCCAGCTCCGCCGCCTCGCTGGGCGGCCGCAGCAGGTAGCGCACGGCGAAGTTGGCCACCAGCCCCAGCCCGGCCAGCAGGTCGGCCAGCGCCAGGCTGCCGATCAGCAGGAACATGGGCGCCCGCAGGCTCGGCGTGTAGAACAGCACGGCCAGCACCAGCGCGTTCTCCCCCGCCACCGCCGTGCCCGTGGCGCACAGCGCGATGTCCCAGGGGCTCACGGACCCCGCGGCCGCGGCCCCGCCGCCGGGGCAGCAGGTAATCCACGTCACGCAGGACCTGGACACAGAGTTGGAGGCGCTGTTCAACGCGGTGATGAACCCCAGGCCCAGCTCCTGGCGGAAGAAGATCCTGCCCGAGTCCTTCTTCAGAGAACCCGACTCGGGCTCGCACTCGCGGCAGTCGAGCACGG
>VXBT01008210.1:694645-733833 GCA_013400235.1 Oriolus oriolus | reverse complement strand
CCCCCGCAGCCCGACTGCAGCTTCCCTGGGACCGAGCCCCCCCAGCCCGGTTCGCCGTCCCCGCCGCCCCGCACGCACCCCTGGCCACTATCTCCTTCTCCTCCTGCCGGGCTGAGGCCGAGCACAACTCATCACCCCGCTGCCCGCAGCCGCCTCCGTGCGCTCGGCTCCATGCAGGGTCCGCAGCCACTGCGCACCCGGTGACGAACCGGCCGCCCCCTCCTGCTCCCCTCCCCCGGGCACGGCCACCTTTGCTACCTATTTATAGCGCAACCCCTCAGCCCCCCCTCCCGCAGCCCTTTCTTTTTCGCGTGCAGTGAGTAAAAATAAACACTATTAATAGGCCAGCGCCTGTATGCGGAGCCGCTGATGGAAGGAGAAGGCAGCGCCGAGGGACAGCCTACGTTAAGTTTCTCCTTCCTCCCTGCCTTTCCCTCCTTCGGAAAAGGCTGGTGCAAGATGCTCCCAGCCGGCGGCAGCATCCTGCCCTGCTCGGCGGAGCGAATCCCCCCGCCCGGGGTGCGCAGCCGAGGTGTGAAGGTCGGGGGCTGTGCCCGCAGCCCGCTGCCATCCCCCGCCGCCACCATCGCCCCTTCCCGCATGCAGCCGCGACGCCGGGGGTTGTTGTTTTACCTGGTTTTAATGCTCGAGGATCAGCTTGCTCCCCCCACCCCGTTTTTATTTTTTTCCTCGCCGGTCCTTCCAGCCCTTGGTGCGAAGCCTCATTCCTCGGCGAGCATCGCTAATAGCGTTGGCAGAGAGCTGGCATCGACTTGCACTTAATATTCCTGCCCCATTGGATCTGCTGATAAATCTCAACTCTGACGTCAAAGTCTTCACTTATATTCATGATCCAAGTCTGTGAATCAGAGCCGCTGTGATCAGAATAACAACAAGGCTGGCTCCCTGCTCCACATCCCCATCCACACCCGCGGGCACGCGGAGGGTGCGCGCACCCGCCCCGCCGATCGTTCATTCATGAGCTCTGCCGCCACCCCGACGCACCTCCCCAAGGTCGGGGCCCGCTGCACCTGCGTCCTGCGGATGCAGCTTGGGCACCAGCCAGGCCCCGGCGCCTCGCAGGGTTTATTTTTACCGCTTGTGCCGAGGGACGCGGGGATGCGAAGGGAGGGCGGCGATCGGGCGCGGCGCGGCTCCGGTGCCGCGCTCCTCAAGGACAATGCCCAGGACGGTCCCCCCGCGCCTCCGGGACGCGGCAGCTGCGGGCGCTCGGGGGGTCCCGTGCAGCCGGGCTGGGGCAGGGGCATCCCCCACGGGGAAACATCGCACCCCAGAGCCTTCGCCCCACGCGGGCTTCCCGCCAGCCAGAGAAAAGCCGGGGTGAGGAGGATCCACACCCGGGAGCCTTGCGTGGGCTGCCCAGCAAGGACGCTGGGGGTGCGGGTCTGTCCCCCTCACGGCAGCACCCACCCGTCCCCAAAGCTTCCTTTCCGACTGTCTGGGTAAGGAACGGCCTGGAAAGGAACAAATCCCAAAGACACGGTTATTTTTCCAGCCGTGAATGGCTCCGTGATTGATCTTGGGAGTGGGATCGTCAAAGCAGGGATGCTCAGCTCCTGGATCCGCGGGATTTCAGCTACACCTTCTCCCCTTTTCCCTACTGGTTTCATAACGCTCCAGCTTCCCCCTTTCATCCCCCTCTCTCTTCCAGGCTGGAGCTTTGCGGTGCAGCCAGCTCAGCGCTGGGAAGGATTCCCAGCTCCTGATGTGCAGAGGTATTTAGGTGAACACCGGTGATTTTGGCTGAACCTAACCGCCCCAATTTGGAGCATCTGCGTTCCTAATCAGGCCAAGCCCCATCCCAGGGGACTCGAATCGTCATCTACCTGGGGCCGCCGGGCGCGTGACCGAGCGCCGTGAGCCGAGTGACAGCAGCGGCATCAGAAGGGGCGGAGGAAACCCGGGCGAGGAGCTGAATGAATTCGCTCCCGCTCCCGGTAATTACGCACCGCTCGGGGAAGGGGAGGCCGGCGAGGAGCTCTGCCTGGCTCCCCTCGGCAGCCGCGCTGCGAGGAGCGGCGGCGGCAGAGGGGATGTGCCGGCCGTGCGTGGTGTTCTGCGGGGTCAGAGCGCAGCCGGGACGGGCCGCGAGCGGCTGCGGGGCTGAGCGGGGATGTCCCTGCTGTCCCCAGCCGGCGGCTGCAGCCCCAGGGCACCGGGTGCAGGCGGCAGCACGGCTGAGCGAGGCTGGGCACACGCAGCGCACATCAGCGGCCCCGGTCTGGCCCTTGTCACCTGTAGCTGCCCCTTGCATGGACACGCGCACTCCAGAGGGTCCCAGCGGATCCCAAACCCCACGGGCTCGCTGGAGTTGCCTTGGACCTCCTGCTCCCTCCAGCATCTCACTCCTCCTGCGCTCTCCCTGCAGAGACCCTCTCAAACGCCCGGCGCTCCCACTGCAGCCCCTTCCTTCCCACCTTCAGTTCCCTTCCTCGACATCCCAGCACAAGTTTGCCACAATCCCAGGATGCTTTTCCTATCTCCTACAGCAAATACCAGTCCCTGGCAGGTGTTATCCCACTCGGCTCCAGGAGGTTCTGTCTGTGTCTGATGGAGAAATGGTCTGTGCCAGGGCCACTGGGGTACCCCAAGAACCCTGAGGTTTTCTGGTGACAAAAATGACATTATTTGGCAGCTTCTAAACCAGGGCTCTCTGTCCCCAGAGCTGCCCTGCTCCCCATGAGAGGACGGGCCACTGACGGGCACACCCTGTTTTCAATGTTGAGGATCTACTTTTTGAAGTTGTATTTAACGTTCTGAGCTCCCTGAGTAGCTGCAAGAGCATTCTGACAATATTCATACATCAGATATGCTTTATCTATATTTAAATTACGGACTCAAGAGCGAGGAGCAAAGATCCAAGCTAAGCAAAGCCGCATGCTTGGCGCTGTAATTACAGAGCAAGAGGCCACCAGCCTCACCTGGGAATGCTGCTCAGCACAGAAGAAGTCTCCCACCTCCATTCCTCATCATCCTCTTTGGACTGCAGCCCTTGGGAGAAAGCTCAGTGCTGCACAAGCCAGGTTTTCCTGAGGCACTGCCCTGGGAGGATGCTGGGTGCTCCCAGCCCACAGCAGGGCTTGACCTGGGGCTCATCCTGCCATCGAATTTGTGCTTTTTTGGTTAAAAGAAGTTAAATCCAGGGTGGCAATCACTAATGACTGGCTGTCCCAGGCCCAGCCCACCGGGAAGCTGGAACAAGGGCTGCTGCTTAAGGGCACACTGGTGGTACAGAGGAATAACCACAATTCCAATCCTCCATCATTTTTACCTCCAGGAGTATTAAAATCGGCTTTACATCTTTTCCTTGGGGAAACATCATCACCTCCTGGGATCCCATAAGCTTTTCTCACCCTCCTGTGGGAGCATCCTGTGGCTGAGCTGACAAATCCATGAGCTCGCTGCCTTGCGACCCCCGAGCCAGGCTCGGAGCCGCGCTGCTGGAACATTCCCCCGCGTATTTATCCCAGCATCTTTCCCGCAGCGAGCGGATCCAGCCTTATTCCAGCACCTCCGCTGTTCCCTGTTACTCCAACGGTGCTTGAGGAGCTCCAGGAAGGAAAGGCACAGCTATAATTAGCAGTGCTGACTAATCAGGGTGGCAAACGAGCGCTCGGAGCCCGCCAGCCTCCCCAAAACGGGGCCGTCGGGGGCCGGGCGCCGCTGGGGAGCGCGTGGAGCCCTACATTCAAAGGCTTTGCATAATTCTCGGTGGAAACGAGGCCATTTTCTCGCTGCTGCCGCTGGAAAGGTGGGACTTGTCCCAGTGCTGCTCCATCCCAGCCTGGTGGGAAGAGCCAGCGCTCCGTGCTGGGTTGGGGTGGTTGAGGCGCTGATGCCAAAGCCGGGCACTGGGGGAGTTGGAGGGTGGCAGGCAGGAGTGTGGCTGATGAAATCATCCAGCCCTGTGGAAAACCAGCTGATTTGCCTGAAAAGCCTCTCCGCAGGTAGCTGGAATGGGCCCCTGGCAGGTCCTGGCTGGCAGGGGTGACCTCTGCCATCCCCCTGCAGCAGCACTGCTGCAACTCTGATTTTACCTCTGGGAGAGCCACGGACGGAGCTTTGGCTCTTCTAGCACCAGGGAAAACACCTTCCTGCACCCACGTGAGCTCCCTGTGGGCTGTCCAGCCCGGGGACAGCGGGGACACCGTGTCTCACTGCCCTGCTGCTCTTACAGGCCCAGGGAACATTCCCCGTTTAGGGGGACAGGGCTGTGCCAGGAGGGAAGGAGCAGCCCCTGAGATTCCAAGGCTCACTCCGACTTCTCCTCCTGATTCCCGCCCAACAGAGCCAAGCCAGGGGGAGGATTTTTCCTCCTTCCATCGGTGATATCATCCCCACAGGAATGGTTTCGCTCCAAGTCCTTTCCTGAGCCAGAGGGACACGTTTCGGAGCACCTTTGCTGGCACATGCCGTGGCGCCATATGTCACTGAGCAGGCCTTCTGGGAAAAGGGTTTTTTTTCCAAAATAAAGGGCTTCTGCACAGTGTTTTACTCCTTCTCCCAGGTTGTATGTGCTGCTCTGGATGGGTGCCTCATCAGGGGGACTGTGTTTCCCTAAACCGCCATTCCTCCAGCCATAGAGAGCGCTGGGAGCACGCAGGAGATGAGGCAAAATATTCGGACATATGAGTGTGATAATTCATAACTAACGATAACCCAATTTACCTCATGTGGCACGGAGGCAAGAAAGGTTTTCTGTGGGTTTGGATGGGGAAAAGTAGGAAAGATCCTTAAAAAAATCAGAAAATCTGGAGGTTTTTGCAGCTGAGCGCTGGGCAGCCGTCCCTCCCTGCTGCGCCCCTGCCACCCGCTGCCACCAATGTGAGTTCTCCAAAACCAGGCTTGGAGCGAGCTGCTCCGGAGCACCAAACTCTGGAGCCACGGCAGAGAAGCAGCTCTGAGCACCAGGATGGTCCCAGGTCCGTGTGGAAAAGCCCTCGGCTGCCCCGAGCCAAGGATACACCAGCACCGTTGGGGATCCCCAGGCACTGTGCGCCGGCAGGGATGGATTTGCTGCTCCATCTCAATCCCTGAACCCCCTGATGATCCCTCCTGGGGGATTGGCACAGGGCGAACACGAGGCAGCCCGCCCAGCCCGCGGGGAAAAGCCTCCTGCGGTGGCACTGAAAGCACCTCCAGCCTCCCCGGCTCCTCTCCCGCTGGGCAGGAAGGACGCTGGGTTCCAGAAATCCTGGGGAACCAGCCCTCAGCTCAGTGGAGCACAAGCCAGCTCGACAGCCCCTCACCCGAGCACAGCCGGTCCTCTCTGCTTATCGATTTTAACTGGGGCTCCTGACATTTAACCAGGATCCAGGGGGGAGTCGCGGTGCCGGGGTCTCCTCCCGAGCGCAGGCACATTCCCGGGATCAGGCTGGGAGCCACAGCGCCGGATCCAGAGCCCCGGTCTCCAACACCGGGTGGGTGAGGAGAACGCCAGAAAAGCTCGCAGCTGCTTGCTGGGAGTGAAGTGATTTGTAAAAGCAACTGCTTGGCTTGGAAAAAATCTGTTTGAGTTAAAGAGAGCCGTGAGTGGGACTTGCCAGCGACGTGGTCACATCCCAGCCTTCAGCCCGGGCCGCACCCACCTGGGTTTTGGGGGTGTGGAAGGATTTTCCCCTCTCTGGGCATTGCAATTTCTCCTTCGGCACTTGGGGATTCCTCCAGGGTAAAAGAGACCTTTCCAGGAGCGTGAACACCCAGCCGGAGCGGAGAGCTGCTAAATATCCCGGGAATCTGCCTTCTCCATCCTCCGGGCTGGAGTTTAAAGCAGGGAAGTGCTTTGGTCCCCAGGAATTCCCTCTGCCCTGAGGATCGCGCCCCAGAGCTCTGCTGTGCTCCTCCTCCGGGCGGTGCTGGAGGTGGCTTGGCTGAGAAACATCCTCCTCCCGCAGAGCCCCAGGGATGAATTCACGGCAGAAAGGCACTCGGCAGAGGGAACGGGGAGAGCAGCAACAGGGAAACCCCTCCAAACACTTCAAAACTGCCGGATTTGAAGGGTTTGGGGGACATGAAGGCAGCAGGACAGATGAGGAGGATGAGACCCAGAACTGCACCATCCCACCCAGATTTGAGCTATTTCGCTGGGGTTCTTCTGGGGGGTTTTTTCCCTCCTGAAAGGTCAGCTCTCTTGTCAGAGCTCGAAGTCACAAGCGCCGTCCCTGATCTGAGTGTGATCGTGTTTGATGAGTCACTTGTTTAACAGGAAGAGGCTGCTGGTTGCTATAGGGATGGCAGCAGAGGGGAGAGGATCCCTCCCTCAGCCTGAGCAAAGAGAAAACGCAACAATTGGGGGCCAAACCCCCCTTGGCTGTAACTTTCGGACGCAGTTTGGTGTCCCGGCTGCAGGGATGGCCAGGCAGGTCCCCGAGCGTGGGACATCCTGGAGTCTGAGGCCATCACAGGGCTGGGAAAAGGCCAGGGAGGGGTCGGGATGAGCGCTGCGCTCGCGATGGGCTTGGGCACCGCGGGAAACCGGGAGCTCCCGGGGCTTTGGGGTGGCAGAAGGAGACCCTGCTGAGCTCCCCACCCCTCCTCAAGGCTTCTCCCTATATCCCAGGGAATCACGGCACTCCCGGGGGGGCCTGATCCCTCTGCAATGGAGCCGCCGCCCTGCTCGGAAAGGTGAGATGTGGGCCGGGCTGGGGGAGCTGTGGCTGTTGTCACCTTTGGAAATGAGGCCACCGGCTCACCGAGGACACTCGCCGATGTCACCGGGACCCATCTCCTCCCGGCTCGGTGACTGCCAGCCCTTATCCCCCTGGGGTTCGCCACCCCCATCCCGCGGTCGGGCACCTCCGGGGGTGCTCTCTAACACTCCCTGCACCCCTCGCTTCCCCTTCCCCTCTCCCGTGCCGCACTGGGGGATTTATTCCCCTATTCAGACCCAGAGGAGGCTCCCGGCCACTTTTATAGGGGCGTGGTGGGGGGATTCTGCCAGCTCCATCCCCGCAGATCCTCGGTGCCCCCAGCCCCTGCGCGGTGCTCGGCAGAGACGCTGCTCTCGCCGGGACACCCCCAGCTCTTCATTAGGGACCCGCTAATTACCTCGCCATTATCCACTGAGGCCGTTCCACCGCCACGCTGCCGCTCTGGGTACCCGGGCTCAGCTCAGCCCCGCTGCTCAGGGATGCAGTTTGCCCACTCACACTTTTCCCTCCGGATCAGGAGAATTCGGTGCCTCTTCGTGACGGGGAGGAGAAAGGGAAGCAACCTCCAGCCTTCAGCTGGGCTCTGCCAAAGTGCTTGCGTTTGTTCCCTCCCGCACGAGCGAGGTGTGAAGAGCTCCTCAATGAGCTCCGGGTTTCGGAGAGGAGCAACTTCTCCCCTTCACAGACCCAGTGGGAAAAAGAAAAGGTGGGGAAAAGAAGAAGATGGCACTGGGAGAGACCCAAAGCTCTGCGGGGGCATCACAGCAGAGCACGGGTTTGGGGTGCTCTGATGCCACGGGCATGGCCAGCCCGGGGGAAGGCTCTGTGTCACCATCCCCGTCCTCTCCAAGCCACCATGCCCTCACCAAGCCCAACCTGGCAAACCCCTCAGGCATTTCGGGAGCTCCTCACGCTGGCAACCCCGCGCCCGTGGAGGGGGAATTACTGGAATTATCTCTGCTCCTTGAATCCCCTCCGTGCGTCCCAGAAAAACCTGGAACGCAGCAGGTCCCGGAGCAGCTCCCGCTGTCCTCCTGCACCCCAAGGTGCCCAACCCCAGCCTTGAAGAAGGGGGAGATGCTCCATGGCCACACAACGCAATTATTACAGCCCCGTGCTTAATTAAATCCGACCCGAAATCGCCCAGCCTGGGATAATCTGAGAGCAGGCGGCTCTTTCCACAAGGAAAAAAAAAAACCCCGATTTTCCCACCAGGTGTTTCTCGAGGCACACAAGGGACAGGAGAGGTTCTTTAAATAGCGCAGCACAAGAGGCAGCTCCCGGGGTGGGAGCTGCTGGAGCCGCCGCGCTGAAGGTCGGCTCCGCACACGGATTCACGCCGGGACACCGCGGGCGAGCGAGCACACGGCTATTTTTAGCTGCTTGGCTTTTTAAGAAAACAAAACCCCGTCCAGGAAAAAACATCCCTGGGATATCGGGAAAAATAAACCGAGCCCAAATCCCGGTCCTTGGGAGCGCCCTGTGCTCTCTGCGGAGCATCCCTGCAGGAGCTGTGCTGGGGGTGCGGACCGGACCCCAAATTTAGGGAAATATCGGGAATTTCACCCCAAGGCACAAGGTGTCGGCATTTCCTGGCTCTGTTAAATGGGAAATAAGGAGATCAGAGCATCCTCTCAGAGCCCAGTCGGGTGCTGTGGCATTAATTAGTGCGTTGCTGAATGGATGGGGAAGGGGACGGAAGAGAAGGCAGGAGGGTTGGTTTGCAGAGCACCCAGGGCGGGTGGGGCCGCGGCTGTCCCCGAGCCCAGGGCACGGCCAGAACTCCCCCAGCAGCCTGGCCCAGCCCTCGGGGGCTGTTTTGGGTTCGGAGCATCCCCCATGGGCTGGGCTCCATCCCTGTGCCCGCCCGGCAGCCCCAGCAGAGGCACCCAAGGTGTCCCCGAGAGCTCCTTCCTTCTGCACTCGCACCGGGCACACCCAGGGGTGTCATTTCCCCCCTAATTACGGTATTTCCATCCTCAAAACCTTTCAGGGTGTCACAACCCCGGCACCCACAGCGGCACAGCCAAGGCCTCACCTTCCCTGTGCCCTGCGGTGGGCTGGGCGCCGGTGCCGCGCTCTGCTGCCCAGCCGGGAGGGAGTGTCGGGAGAAACGACCCCAAATCAGGGCGTTTTGGCTACCACAGGTCCCGGCAAGGGACAAAACCCTGGCGGGGAGCAGGGCTGAGCCTGGGCAGGGCGAGCTGCTCAGCAGGAGAAATAAAAGAGAGTCCATGCACAGCAAGAGCCGCTGGGAAACTCCTCGGCCAGCCCATCCCTCCGTCCGCTGCTCCCGGCTCTGCACGGCCTCTGAGAGAGCCCCGAGTCACGCTGAAGTGAGGGAAATGGGAAAAAAGAAGAAATCCAGCTTCTCCCAGCGCCTGAGGGAGAGGAGGTGCCCCTGGAGCAGGGCTGGAGCTGACGGTGCCAACTCAGGGAGCTTTGGCTGCCAAGGGGGAGAGCAGCAAATCCATCAAAGATACGCAAGGGGAAGGGAGACCTCTCAAAACACCTCCCAGCAGTCCTGGAGGAAAATCAGGGTGGAATGGATGGGTGAAACCCAAAGCAAGGTGAGTCCCCATCCATGGAAATGGTTGGACGGGACTTGGAGCCACCTGGGGTGGGGAAAGGTGTCCCTGCCCCCGGCAGGGAGCGGAACGAGATGATCTTTAAGGTCCCTCCCAAACCATTCCATGATGATTCTCCGATGATAATCAACAGTGGAGAGATGGAGGAGGGGTCTGTGGGTCCACAGAGCGGCTGCTCCATGGTTTTGGGGCAACCCAGCTGCTCCCAGGAACACTCGGCTCCCTCCCCAGGCTCCCTCCCAGCAAGATCCACCAGCCCTGTTATTTTTTTTTCGGTGCTGAGATAAAATTAGCGGCGGTTCTCCAGGAGCTGTCACTCAGCATCCCGCAGCGTTTGCTTTTCTTGGGAATATGACTAACAGGCGAGCGATGAAACACACCCGGGGAAGGTGCAGCGGAGAGGGAATATTTTCTTTCCTCCTTGCGAAAGGAAAAAAAAAAAAAACAACTTCAGGAGCCACTTCGCAGCCTCAGGGAGCAGCTCGAGGAGGGCTGAGGGAGCCGCCTCCCAGTCAGCCCCGGCTCCTCCCAGCACCGGATACTGGGAGCGGCGGCCAGGGGATGGGATGCGACCACACAAAAATCTCCCCCCGGCTCTTGTTTTCCCCTTCCCGTTTTGCCACCGCTGCCACCTCCGCAGAGGCTGCTCCTGCTGCCGCTGCCTCCCAGCACAGCCCGATTGTCGCACGGGTTTGTCACCCCGGGGCTGCGGCCGCTCCGGGCACGGACACATCTCCCCCCGCTCCGGCTCCAGCCCCGCGGCTCTGACCCGCAGCCGGAGCCCGGGATCGCCTCCCGCTCCTTCCCTGCGTTATTTCGGAGCGCTCTGAGCTTTTGTTGGAGGTATTTTTAGCAAATAACGCAGTTGCCAGCTCTCCCGGGAGTCCTGATGTCCCCGAGTCATTGCTCACGGAGCACTCGGCTCAAACTGTGCGGGAACAGCGCGGAGAAATTGGTTTTCCCCGAATCCAGCACCCTCCTCCCGCTGGGGGAGGAATGGGAGACTTTAACAAAACCAAAGCTTGGCTTTTCTGCTGGGTCTGAGGTCTGAGAAACTGAGAGGCCCCAGCAATATAAACCTGGGTTTAGGCTCGGTTTTAGACCGTCCATGAGAAACCAGGGAAAAAGGGATAAAATCTCCATTCATTTTTTCACTTTCCTGCTCGCAGGGGGTGAGTTAATGAAAATAATTCCATTTTGCTCTGTCTGGTGGCTTCAGACATCCCCTAATGCCCCTTCCTGACCCTCACCGACCCACACGTGTCCCCACATCCCAGGGAACACCCTGAGCACCCGGCTGGAGGCTCTGGAAGGAGATGAGCACCCTCAGCAGCCCGGAGGTGTCGGGGCTGTCCCTCCATCCCCATCAGCAGAAGGTCCCAGCTCTGCTTTGGCTCTTCCGTGCTGAAATGATGGCAGAGAATTCTGAAGGAACAAACTGGATTTTTTCCAGACTCGTGGCCTTTCGCTTGGAGAAATATTGTGACTCAAAACCTGAAAATGAACAATTTAATGTTAAAAAAAAATAAAAGAAAAATGCAAAAAAAGAGGACTCAGGAAGGATGGCCAAGAATAACCTTTTTCCCTCATTGCCCCCACGTGCTGCCTTGTGCAATTCCCTGGGAATTTGCTGAGAAGGAGCTGAGGGGGTGAGGGTGGGAGCAAAGGGACCTGGAGCAGTTTCCTGATGGAGCAAAATACGGAAATATTTTCCCTCAGCATGTCCAGGTGATGGGGAAGGGGGGCCCTTTACAGCTGTGTGTTGGACACACGTGGATTTCATCATCCAGGAGATATCCAGGATGCAGAGATGGAACTTCCCACCTGCCACAGTCCCCACGGAGTCCTCAGGAGCTGCAAGGACACTGCTGTGCAGCTGATGCTTCCAAAATACCCAGGGCATTTCAAACCATCCCAAAGGACCGACAGACCCCAAGCGTGGGGGGTGCAAAGGACTCCGGACGAGGAGGTCCCACGAGGTCTGAAATCTGTGCTCTCATCAGCGTGAGGCTCCCGGCTGAACACGTTTCCCCTGCTGGCTGTGACTGGGGTCTGTCCCACAAAGATCTCCAAGGTACCAACCCTGTGGTCCCAAGTGCTTCTGGACACAGCCGGTCCTGCACAGCAGCACTGACAGATGGGATTCGCCTTCCTTTGAGGCATGACATGGCATCCATTCCTATCCCCATCCCATCCCATCCATTCCTATCCCAATCCCATCCCATCCATTCCTATCCCAATCCCATCCCATCCATTCCTATCCCAATCCCATCCCATCCATTCCTATCNCCTATCCCAATCCCATCCCATTCCATCCCATCCCATCCCTATCCCAATCCCAATCCCATCCATTCCTATCCCAATCCCATCCCATTCCATCCCATCCTCCACAGCACTTCCTCACTTCCTGCCTGGCAATGATTTCCTGAAGTAGCTGTGGCTGCTTCTCAGAGAAGGAAAAAAAAGCACTTAATGAGCGCTAATTAGGGCACTCCATCACTACCCAACCTGCTCAGCTCCGGCTGAGCTCCACCTGCTATTCCAGGCACACACAAAGCTCAGCTGCATTTGGCCTCACCCTCAGCCCCCCACAGGCTGGTGGCAGCAGCAGCCCCAGGTTCAGTCCAGCTCTTGGCTTGTCCCTTCTAATTCCAGGCCTTAAATCCAAGGAAATGTCTCTTCTCCACCTCAGCATCCCTCACACAACACACCCTGCTAAAGCAGCTCGCTCCAGATAAAAACCATTTGAAAACAAAATGAACTCTGGTAAATCTGGGATGTTCCCAACTCCAAACACAGCTCTCAGCCCCCATCCTTGCCTTCTGCCCTTCCTTCACCCTGCCTGGGACTTGGAAACCACCAGGGAAGGCCCAGCTGGGACTGTTTGAATATTGTTAATTGATTTTACACAAGCTGAAGTGTTGCAGCCACTGTGGGGCTTTGTGTTTGTGTTTGTTATTTGTATTTAGGGGCTTTTAAAACAACTCACAGCCACCAAATGCTCATTATTAGCAACTCAAATATTTAACAGGCTGCTGCTGCTGTGTAATTAATTCATCCTTCCCTTCCCAGCTTTCTCTCTCCTGCCGGGTGCAGAAACATCCCCCACACTCCAGCAGATCCCAGCGAGCACTGTCAGGGAGGGAAGGGCTTGGAAAGGACCTTAAGGATCATCCCAATCCATCCCCTGCCAGGGACAGGGACACCTCCCACTGTCCCAGGCTGCTCCAAGCCCCGTCCAGCCTGGCCTTGGGCACTGCCAGGGATCCAGGGGCAGCCACAGCTCCTCTGGGCACCCTGTGCCAGGGCCTCCCCCCCCTCCCAGGGAACAATTCCTTCCCAAAATCCCATCCATCCCTGCTCTGTCACTTTGAGGCCGTTCATTCTGACACAAATGATGTGGAAAGGACCAAACCATTCCCTTTGCAGCTCTGCCTGCAGAGCACAAGGACAGGATGACCCTGGCACCACCCCACTGCCACTGCTTCGTTTCTCACCTTCCCCGCCCTGAGCTCTCACTCCCAGACATCTCATCCCAGCCGGATTCTGCTCTGGGACCACCCAGATTCCGCAGCCAGGCCCGGCTTTGCAGGAGCAGGAGGGAAGCAGGGCAGCAGCAGCCCCGAGGTTCGTTAGCGCAGCGAGAGCAGACGCCAGCAGGACTTTACATGTTGGGAATTAATTACGTTTCAGGGATTGTTTCCTTTTGCTAAACGCCACAATGGGAAGGTCTGACTTGTCTCAGGGGCCTTTGTCAATCTGTTTTCTTTCTTGTACCAATCAAACGGGATTTGTTTTAAGTATCTCCTAAACCGAGCTGGCACGGGGACTTTTAAGAGCTCCTGCTGGTAACCAGAACACGCTGAGCACCCCCAGCAGGTCAGAAAGCACCTCTGTGCTGCAGGCCCGAGGGCAGAGCCTCTCCACAAACACCGCAGGATCCACGGAATTTGAGGCAAAATATTATTTCACAGAGAAATAACAACCATGGGGTGGTCTCCACCCTCGCTCCAGTGCGGGTTCTGGAGGAGAGCTGCAGGGACAAACCCAGCTCCCAAATCCCAGCTCCCAAATCCCAGCATCAGCCCTGCCCTACTGGCACTCAAAGCTCAAACCACTTTGCTTGCAGCCCTTCTGACTTTGGCTGTTTTCTCCCAACCAAGTTATTTCCGGGGAATGCTCTTCCTGCAAGCCCAACGCACGTTCCCCGGAGTTAAAATCAGCTGCAGTGAATAAAATTCATTTATTGCTAAGGTGTGACCCAGCAGGACAAGGACCGGCCAGCATTTGGGATTTGCAACGTGGTTTTACAGAGCAGCTGCCATCTCCCAGTCTCCCTGGCTCCTACTGCATCACATTCCCACCAATTCCCACCCCTGGGAGCAGACCCTGATCCCATTTTCCCCGTGCAAAGGTGAACTGCAGTGAACCACACGGAAACAAGACCTGTCCTGCGATGAACCTCACCAGCTCCAAGCACAGGCTCCTATTTTTGCTTTTAAATGTCTCTGTTCCAGATCAGTCAGATGGTATTTGCAACAAAGTCTTAGGGAGTCCAACACGGGGGGAAGAGGGGGAAGAAATCGCAGGGAAAGGCAGCAGCGGAGCTCCAGGGGGTGAGGAGAGGCCCTGGGTAACCTCTCCCCGCTTTCCCAGCACAGCAGTTACAATCTCTGACACTGAATTATTGAATTCTCCTGCTCTGACCCATTTCTGCACAGGTTACACGGATGCAGATGCAGCAGGATCGGGATCCTCAGCCAGCCAGCAGGGTGGCAGAAGCCGAGGACTGAAATTCAAGGAAAAGCCTTCGGGTTTGATCAGAACGACCTTTATTGGAGACAGGTGGGGTCATTTATTATACAGAAGTAACATCACGCCATTCTCTTCCCATTTAATTTCATTTTAGTCTCCTTATAAATCTGTAGCAAAAGTGCACTTTTAACAGTTTTTAATCTATAGTATATATCTTTCAATATTATCTCTCAGTCAGGTATTTTATTTGTAAAAAGGTATCGCCAGATATACAAAATACATGTCTAGTGTACTACATTACTTCTTGTATTTACTGTTTAGATTATTTTTAACTCAGTGCTCTCTCTTTTTTTTTCTTTTTTTCCCCCATTTTTTGCAAGACTCAGTGATGACAATCTTCTGGTGGCATCACCAGGAGAGGACTCACAGCTTGTGTGTGGAGAAGGGGAGAAGACTCTCAGCCAGGAACAAGTGTCACACAACAGGAACAAGATGACAAGAACATTTGCTGCTGTTGAATGTGTCTCTTAAAACGACAGTACTCTGTATAATAAAAAATAATTAAAAAATGCAATGTCCACGTTTGATGTGCCAGGAGAAATGGAAGCCGAACCCAGCTGGAATACAATGGCAATGGTTCACCTGCAATTTCGAAGGCAGGAGTTAATCGAGTTAATTGCTAAACATCACATTTGTGGTCATGAGAGGAAGGAACAGACACAGGCGGCACGAGGAACTGTGAAACGCTGCTTTCCTGAGGACAGTGTTTTGGTAAAATATCGAATATCCTGCACAAGCCACAGAATTGCATAAGTTAAAGATCCTCAAGAACAACGAGCAGTGGGGAGAGGCGAGGGGCTGTGCTGGGAGCAGCCACACCGAGCACGCACAGCCCAGCGCCCCGGCGGGCGAGGACAGCAACGCTCATTCCCTCTGGGAAGCCCGAGCCAGCTGTGACAGGCTTTGGCACAGCAACAGGACTTCTCCCAAAGAAACCTGCACGAGGTTTCCTGAGATTTCTCACCAACTTCCTCAAGTCTTTTCTTCCTAGTTATCCTTGAGATTATCATATATACACAGTAACGGATAATAATTGCTTCATTTCAGTCTTCAAAAGACCAACAATTTCCCCTGGGAAGCAAGGCCTGGAGAGGTAAAACAATCAGAAGCATTTTAGGGGGTGTTACGGTTCCCAGATGGAGACAAACATCACCAGCAATGACTGCAACGCTCACCAGGTAACATCTGGTGGGTTGGTTGGTTTTCCTTCTCACCTGTTCATTACCTTGAAGACTCAGAACTCCTGGATTAGTTCCCTAAATACCCCTTCCCTCGGTTAACTCTTCCCAGTTAGTGCTGCTCCCGTGGATTAGCATAGATTCAAACTGCATCAGTTTGCTCGGAATTGAGTGAAATGTGGAACAGATCCTGCTTCACAATGAGGGCACTTTTGGTTTATGCAACAGCTCCAAGAAAGGCTGGAACTCCCAACTTTTCTACGGCAGAGATGGTCTTTGACAGGTAAGGGCTGCTCTGCTCCCCTGGAACCTGCAGCAACGGGGCCTGGAGGCAAAGCTGCTGCTTCCAAAGGAAAATGCACAGCAGGAGAGGCTGGATATGGAGCCAGCTCCCTGCCTTCTGCAGGAGCAACAGAACAGCACAAATCAGAGCACACAGAGAAGCAGCGCTGTCAGTGTTCTCTGAACCCAAGAGAACGCGGGATGGGGAGGTTTACAACGCTGCAGAGAGAGGGGCTTGTCTGCTTTTTCTTTATAAAAATTACAGACTTGACATTTCCAATATGTCTTAGCTTTGTACTGCTTCTCAAGTCTGAGTCACCAAAAATATCCAGCAACCAGCTGCTGCTCATATCCTAAAATATGCCTTCAGCTGACACTGAATATTGAAATCGTTCTGCTAAAATACAGAAAAACGATGGCAGAAACCAAGGTATAGCCTCAGGCCAACTTTAAATGGTCAAAATCCTACAATGCTACTTTGAAATCTCTTGTCGAGTTCATGAACAAATAAGCAGCCGGGTTTCAAGTAGAGGTAACACAGATTTTGGAAGATAGCACGTAAAAAAAAAAAGCCCAGAAAGAAAACTGGAACGAAAGCTCTTCTTGTTACGGCAGTTCAGCACTAATCCTCCAAAAAAGGGCAGGGAGGGACCTCTCTGCTCCCCCCTGGATCTGTCCTGGTCCTACAGCAACACCGAGGAACTGCTTCTGCTGGCACAAACGCGTTCCGCTCGGACATAGCTTGATCCCTTTTTCCTTGTGTCCATTTCGTGTCTCTTGCCTCAGTCCCTGGACTGGTAGAAGAGGATATATCCAGATTCGGAGTTTTTGGAAATGTCTGATGTTAACCCATAGAATTCTTCAATGGCCTGGGCGTCAATTTTCTGTAAATTAATGAAAGTTTTAATTAGCTTCAATCACAATGCCACCCTAAAAGCCTTTTCCCAGATAAACCATTATTCCCAGTCCTTGGAGGTGATCTGGAAAGCCAAGCAGTGCTGACACAGTGACATTTCAACATCATTCAATCCAACAAAACATTTTTTCCCACTTAACAACTTATTGACTGTTGAAAAAAATCAGGAAATCAGGATGAAATAATAAACTTCTCAGAAGGGGTGCACTCTTAAGCCGGGCTACAAAACAAGTGATCCATGAAAATGTATCCTTAAAGGACCACAAGGCATTTTTGTATTTGCCTTTCTCAGACTGGTGGTACCTTGCCTGAGCATTTTATAATTAAAATAAAGCAGGCACTAATCAGGCAAGAAGGTTTTTGCACAGCTGCAAGCATATGCTGTGGAGATTGAATATTCAGCTAAAGTAACTCCAGATTTCAAAGTTACTGTGAGCCTTTTAAGGAGAGAAGTCCTGCAAGTGCTACCTGAGTTCTGTGGATCTCATCTAATTATGATCTTTGGTCATAAGAGAGCTTTCCTTCCTCGGGATCTGCTGGCAAAGCCTACTGGAATATTATCACAAGGTTTGTGTTTCAAGAAAAATGATGATTTGCTGTACCAATAGAATGAAAATCTGCTTATATTTCAAGTTGTGACCTCTGTGCAAAAAAGCTGCTTTGCTCTCAAACTCCCACCAGCAACTGGAGGGCATTTCAAAGGATTTTTAAAGATGCAAGTTCCACATGTCCTGATGCAGCTCCTGAGCATCACTGGCTTCCTATCAGTGAGCTGGATGCTGCAGTCCAGAGCCTGGAAT
Source organism: Oriolus oriolus (assembly GCA_013400235.1). NCBI lineage: Eukaryota > Metazoa > Chordata > Aves > Passeriformes > Corvidae > Oriolus > Oriolus oriolus. The sequence goes on along the minus strand of VXBT01008210.1, from coordinate 716,583 downwards.
AAAACATTCCCAGGCACCTGTGCTGCTCAGCACCCCACTGGGATGGAGTTTCTTAATACCTTTGGGACTCTTTTTTAAAATACCTTTAGGATCCACAGGAATGAGAGGCAGAGGGAGCCTGAATTTGTTGAGCAGATGAGCCTCAAGCTCCCTGTTGTTCCCAAGGAATCAAGCTGAGGAAGTAAAGAAACGCTCCAAACACAAGAAGCTCTGGGTTGAACACCTGCCCTGCTCAGGAGGAGCAGAGACCAACCTGGGATTACATCTTAAAAGAAAGAGACCCTGCAGTGCCTGCAGCAGGAGCCTCCCCAGCTGCAGAACCCGTCTGGAGAATGGGAAATCACTGCTCACTGACCACATTTTGGCATCACCACGAGCTCAGCAGCACCGGCTTCACCACGTGGCACCGCCGAACAACAGTGAGCTGGGACCTGCCTTTTCCCAGCACAAGAAAAACCAGACCTGAGTTTTCAGAAGGTGCAGCAACTGCAGAAATTCCCTCTTGAAGAGTTTTGTTAAACAACTTCTGTTAAAAAAATACAGAGGGGGGAAAAAAAAAAACCCAAAGAGATGTTTTGTCTTTTCTCCACTCAAGGAGCAAGGGGAAGCTGAATTCCCCTCCTGGGGCTGGTGCATTTTCACAGCATTTATTAACATAACGTTACTACAGACTGTGAGAGCCACATTTTACCAGAAATATAGCGAAAGAACACGCCCCAGCTCCTGCAATATATTTAGCAGACAAGTCAAACACATTTTATTTTAAGTGCCAACACACTTGCCATGCAATCAAGCCTATTTCCACTACTCCTCCTGAATGCAACTCAAACATTTGATCCACATTAATTCATGCCACAGATATTTTTAGTTTCAGCGCAGCAAAACTGACTTCCTTCTTTAATTCCACTATCCACAGAAAACAGAGTGGAACTGAAAGGGGATTATATAGATTCTATTCTTCCCATTCTTACTTAACCAGATACGGTTTCACCCAGCTGTAGCTTTAGAGGAACAACCAGTGGATGGTTGTTACTCTAAGGCTACGACTTCCAGGATGCTGCAGCCTCACCTGGCATTAAAAATGTTGTTTCTTATCAACTGAGCTTAAACATCCTTTGCTCATTTCCAGACATCTCTTCCGGGTCTCCAAACCAAATCCAATTCTGGAATCCCATTGCCAGCATTCAAATCTCTGAGTTCTCTTTTAAGCAAAAGCCATCCTGTGCCTCCCCTCCGTGTGGAGAGCTCCATGGATGGACGTTTCCAGGTGAACACTGGCACTGGGATGGTGCTCTGGTGACAAACATCCAATTCAAATAAGCCACAGCTCATTGACTGGGGTTTCTCAATTCCTTTGGCTTGGCTCAGGATCCCCCTTGGCACTGATTTGCCCCCTGGATTTGCTGCTTTCCCACACATGCTGCAGGATGTTTGGTGATCTTCTACCTCCAATTTAACTGAGAGCTGGCCCTCCAGTGAAATCCTCACAGACAAATCAATCTGCCTTCCCCACTGCTGACATTTAGTGGGTAATGAGGACAATCTCCTTCCTCTTTTCAGTTTGGAGCTGTTCATTCACATCACTTGCCAAAAAATGCAATAAAGCTTTGGGTATTTCGGGGGGAAAAGCCTTTTCCTGGGCTTTCAGCTGCAGTGAACAAGAGCTTTGCACTCACCTTCTCAGGTCTGTTTTGTTAGGCAGCCACACCTAGAATGTTAACCCTCCAAAGAGCTGGATTTTTATAGCATTTTAAATAAGTTCTATAAAAGAAGATGAACTTGGAAAAAAAATAGCAAGCCACGATTAAACACAGAAAAGCAACATAAAGGAAAAAAATGTGGTTTTTTTCCAGAAGAGAAGGAGCTACATGACAACTCCTTGGATTTACTGCCCAATAACAGACAGCACTCACTTAAAAGCCATTTTTGGCACATCTATAAAAGTGCCAACAGTGCTGGCAGATAAACAGAAATTTGGTTTTGCCCTAAAAGTGAAGATACAACATAGAAGTGACTGATAGAAAAGAAATACAGAATAAGAGGATGGCTGTTTCACATCTTTTAAAATGTGAAGTTCATCTCCTGCATGGAAAAGACAGAGAATACTTGCATTTTCAAATATTGAGGTGAACACTATTTCCAGAATTAGGTGGCACAATTCTGTGCTTGGCCCATGACAGAAACAGAGGAAAATGACCCCAAAAATATAAAAATGGGAGAAAAGGAACTGCTGACAGCCACACACACACTGGGAAGCCACCCCTGGTGCCCAAAGCTATGCAAAGATTGAAAAAACCTCAAAATGGGGAATGTCCTACATTTTCATTTCAACACAAGCACGGCTTTGGCTATTTAGACACCTAATCAGGCCTTGAGCGTGGAATCCTCGAGACAAACAAAGCATTTTCATCTGTACAAAAAGCAGCTCTGCCGTGGCATTTGTTCTACTGTTTGATATTTGCTCAGTAATTATGTGAAATACATGGATGTATAAATACTGTGGATGTTAGCCTTTACAGATGTGTCGGCAGGAAAGGAAAAATTTCCTTGAGCTGTTCCAACACCAGCACGAAAAAGAATTTTTTTCTACGATTTGTTGGTGAAAACTGACCAAAAAAAAGTGAGCAGCTCTTAAGAGCAGCCACGAAACTCAAGTTAGCAATGGAAAAGAGCCTAAAAATGGGCTGAAATCAGAGTTTTTGAGAGTTCTGTTGTTCCTTACCCACCTCTACAATGTCATCATCAAACAGCAACCAGAAGCCGTGGCTCTTCACGATGGTGATGTAGTGCCCACGGTTTGGGCCACTGCAGGGAAAAGGGGTTGAGAATTTATTATCCAGGAGCAATTCCCTCCCCAGGATCCAGCTCTGGCTGCCCCAGCTCTCCCCACAACGCCGGTTCGGTTTTTAGATTTTTGCCAAATTGCTTCAATTAAAATGTCGCTCTTGGGCTACTTGAAAATGCAAAATATTCAAAACACATATATAAAATAAATATTCCATATTTATTCCATAAATATTTCACCTCATAACTCGTAGATTTTTAAAAAACAAAATTAAAAGCATTTCAATCTCTGTTTTGTTGCATTCACCGCTGCTGAGTGTTCTGACCACTGCTCAGTTTTGAATTAAATCAGGTCTGAAATATTTTACTGCATAGGAGGAATTCCTTTAATTCTCAGGGTGGTTTAACCTGTGGCTGACCACAGCCAGACCTTCTGTGAGTGCTCTTCCCACTTTTCTGGTGGAAGTTTCCAGCCCAATCCCACACCCCAAAGATTTACCTGGAAGGGAAGGGCCAATAAAATGACCTAATTCCAAGAGTAAAGGCAGGCAGGCTGTCCTGGGAAGGGACTGGTTTGAGGTAATGAACCACATGGATGGAAAATTACAATTTACTGACCTCAAATCCTGAGAAAACAGCCCAGGGACACAGTGGGAAAAATATTCCCTCTCCCCAGCTTTACTCTTTCCTTAGGATCAACATAAGGCTTTAAAAAACCAGTATTTGTACCAGTTTCAGGCAAAAGAAAGTCTCCAGTCCTTCCAGAATTACTGATAAACACAATATCCAACACAGAATGGAACTCCTTTCTTTAGGGCAACTAAATGAAAAGTAAAACTCTAAGAGCAAAATATTTCAAACAGATTCTGAGAACTCAAAATATTTAGAAAACCTCACTTATCTCCAACCTTTGGTAAGTTCCCAGTAAGAATTGAGAGCAGGTGAGTTACAGGAATCCTAAAAGCCCCGCACAGGATAAAAGGTTTGAGAAGAAAAAGTGAAACCATTTAATAACCTGAATTATTAATCACTATTATGCAAACATGTAAGCGTGTGTAGGCACAGGTATGGCAAATTAAAACCTGCCCAAGAAAATGCATTGGATGAGACCCTAAAATGAAAAAAATTAAAGGAACACTACAACTGCACCACAACAAGAATCTTCTAGAATTATGTGAAGTTTATTTATACTAAATCTATGCATTATTAGCATTTTGCACCTCACAAAGATATTTCAAAACATTTACGTGCTGTAATAACTGATTACTTTAAAACTCACACTTCCTGAAGGCACTCAGAAATATTTTTTCCCCCTCCACGAGGGCTTTTTTTCCTAAAATGCTTAAAAGTTTTTCCTCTTTGCTTTTAAAACCAGAACTGAGGCTGCTAAAACGAAAGTTTAATGAAGAAAATAAGGATATTTAAAAATTCAGCAGTGCACAGTTTATTCCACATGATGGCACCAGCTTCTAAAGAAACTTCAAGGGTTTAGGCAGCAGCAACATGAAAAACATAATTTAATTCTATTTTAGTAGGTGTTTTTCCAAGATTTCTTTTTATCCCATGTGGATTTCCTGGAAAGCAGGGTTAGGGGTGGGGGGTTTTTTTGTTATTTTGGGGTTTTTTAATGACTGCTCTTTGCTACAGCTCCAAGAAAGAACTTGTCTGAAGTGCTGCTGTGCCGCTCAAATGACAAACCTTAGCCTGTAAAGTAAAATCTAAAACAGTAAAACGTTAAAGTAAAATTTAAAATGGTAAAAATTTGAAGCAAAATTTAAAATAGTAAAAATTTGAAGCAAAATTTAAAACAGTAAAAATTTAAAGTAAAACAAGGTAGTAAAAAAGACAGAAATTGTTTCAAAAAATAAGAATACTTCCAGCCAACCAGCTCGAAACGCTCCTGCGCGGCCAAGCAGCGTGACAAAACAGCTCAGGGATGAGAGATTCCTTGAAAATCCCAAGGAAAAGCAGGGAAAGGTGCAAAAGTACCTGCCACAGTGAACCACCACGGCCACCAGGTCGTACATCCTGTCGGGGTTGGTGGCGTCCCCCGAGGTGTTGAAGAGCCGCAGCTCCAGGGGAAACACCACCCTGTAGGAGAGCTTGGTGTAACGGTGCAGCTGGTCCATGTATTTGAACCTCTTCAAGTGCAGAGCCAGGATCATGGGCAGCTTTTTCACCCTCATTCTGCAGCACAAAAAGATGTGGGACAAAGGGAAGGGTTAGCAAATCACCCCAAGCAAAGCCGCGCTCAAGAACGGCTTCGTTACGGAGAAGCGTCGTAAAATGCATCCAAAATATTGGGAAAATGTTTCAAATGCTGGTTTTTCTCACTTAGGGAGAACAGGGAATATGTATTCCAAATTATTAACAGCACAACTGGCATCTGAACACAGGACAACTGCAGGACAACAGCAACTTTTCACCAATCAGCGGGAAGAAAGAGCTGGAATAAATCTGTGTTGCTGCCCTGGCTGTGACCAAGTCTGAGGGGAGAAATGCGATTTTTTTTTTGCATCCAGTGCTCACAGACGAAGCAGATGGGATGTTTTCCAGTGGCTTTAAGCTGATTAATGCCGACTGGGGAAAATGTGGATGTCTGGAAGCACCAGATAGAAACTCTTCCAGGAGAAACACGGAATTAATCTCCTCAGGATGAGGCTGCCATGAAGTTACTTGGCCTCCCCACTCTTCCTTCACCAAACACAGACCTAGACAATCTTACCTTTTCTTTTTCCTGAATTCACCAGGTGTATTTGCCCAGAAATTTTAAAGAGAACATCTCCCTCAGCCTGAATGTTTGGCCCTTACCTCTTCTGTGCCTCCTGTTTGCTGCGGCACTGCTCACAATAGTATTTGTATTCACTGCATAGAGTTTCAGTGTTACTAAATCCCCTGTGGAAATCAGAGAGCAGCATGAGCAGGGATATTCCAGAGCATCCAGGTAAAAGCTACTGCTGATAATGCTGAAAAAAACCCCTAAACAACACACAGAGGATGAAGCTCCTTTCGTTCATGGTGCTCCCAGACCTATCTGAGGTGTGTTTGTCTCGCTCCTGGGATGCAGCAACAATGTTCAGCTGGAAAAATCTGGAATTTACACCCTCAAGTATTAACTGCCTATTTTCTGGCTAGGAAAGGTAATAAACAGCAATAAGGTGATTGAGTTTTGTTTCCTGCAGTACCCATTCCATGTTTTCTTTAGTGGCAGAAATTAAATGTTCGCATCTACAGCCATTAAGTAGCAAAGTCTGGATTATCCTTCAGCTCCCAGCAATTACAGATCCATTATCAGCTATTAAATAGCCAGATGCTGTATGCAAATTAAATATCCGAGCAGCTGATAAGCCTTGGATCCAGCAGACAAACACACGGAGCAAATGTCTGGCAGGAAAAACAAAACTGACCCTAACCATCAGGGCCAGGCGACTGAAATTCAATAAAAATATTAAAATACTCAAGAATTTATTGTGCAACCAAACATGGCATGTTTATTTGTGATAAAGTTCGACTGTGTGATGTAACAAATTCAAATCCCCATAGAAGAAAGTGAAAAAATCAATGTCAGCCACCACTAGCACTCATTAACTACTAAAACCCACTAAGAAAACTTCCAAAACTCACAATATTTTACCACATGCCAAAGCCTACGACTGCTGCACGAGAGAACAACTAATCCAGGCTGTTTCCCTCCAACCAGGGCAGGTATTTTTTCCATTCCCAAAAAATTCTGTTTACCTTAGACAATGTGTAATTGATGTATTTTGTTCCACATCAACCGAGAGGTCCAGAAAGTCCTCATCTTTGCTACTAACCTTGAAAAAAAAATAATAAGAAGAGATATTTGGTAACAATTTAGAGCTGCCAGATTTCTTTTAACAGTTTCTGGAATGGTGCAACGTGATGCAAAAGAAATGCACACTCACACACAGAGGCCTTTTCTTGAGGTAAACTAAAACTGATTAAATAATCTGATGTGGCGTTAAAATCTGAGGAGCATTAAAAAAAAAAAAAGCCACAACAACAAAACAAAACCAAAAACCCATGGAAAAAAGCACAAACCCCCCAAACCCCTTCTCATGAAACATCTCTCCCCCTTGAGACTTCAAGACACATCTGATTATTTCACTGGCAAACCCAAGGTTTAACCACTCCGAGCTCTCACTGGAGAAGCTTTAACCACATTCCATTTTCTCTGCAGCCTGATCCAGCTTTCTGCTGCATTTCAGGGTGTAACAGTCAATACTCAGAGGCAAGGCAGAAACAGGCAGATGGCTCTTCAATTAAATGGGTTAGCAGGGAGGAAAACCATCTTTCCATTTGTGGAACAGTCACATTTCATTGCAAAATCCTTGAGACAAAATGCTATTAATGTCATTTTTAGAGCTTCTCCTCACCACATAGCCATAACTTTAGATTTTAAATGCCAAGAACAGTCTTTTCTGTTGTAATCACTTCTTGGGTTTTTTATTTCTCTCCCCATCTGGGTTTTCATTTTTTTTTAGCACCATTAAATCAGAGCATATGACTAACTACAAATCCCTGGTCTGAAGGTGGTGTGGTTCTAATTCTAGATTTCATGGCACTTCCTTTGCTCTCAAATAGAGTGGCCAAGGACCAGCACCGAGCACAGAATTCCAGTTCAAGCAACTCAGTTCATCCCAGAGTTCAAATAAGAGCAACTCTCATGTAGGAACACAACATGAACTCTCAATCACTGACACAGGGAATAACATGGAGACAAAAAGGCAGCTTGGATCAGCCAGGGGCAGCTGCCTGGATGGAAACAGGGAAAACACTGGGCTTTTTCTGGGCAACATACCTTAATGAGCATTGGTTTGAACATGGAGCTGACACAGTCCTAAAATAGGCTATTTTAATAGAGACAGTGCAATTTCATCTACCCTAATAAATGAGAAAGGGTGCTCAGTGTGAGGGAAAGCAATCCAGAAGGTGGGAGAAAGCTAAGAGGTGTGGTTTGGTTGTGCACGTACAGCCTCACAGTTAAGACATCTGGTTTCATTGGTTAGTGTTCCTTGGAAGATTTCATGGACCCACGTCAGATCAGGCTTGTCTCCTTCTTCGCTCTCAACGCTGCCGTTCTGGAGCTTCCCATTCTGCTTCTCCTGCTTTTTCTCCTCTTGGAGTAAGTCAGCAATAGTGTTCAGTAGGTAGTTTAGGAATTCGTGTGCATCCTGCTGCATGTAATTATCAAATAATTCTGGAAAGGAAGAGAGGGAGGACAGTGAACAACGACAGACAATGCCCAACACCAGGTCACTGTGGATTTTTCCCTTCCCTCCTCTCCCCCGTTACACAGCTCTGGTGACACTGGTGAGTTTGGGAAGAATTGCACTTGGTTGTTCTCTCAATGGTCATCCTCAGGCTGCAAGAAACAAACCATGAAGGAAACTTAGTTTGGGCATTTCTCAGAACTAAAGAAAACCATGATTGGTTTGGGGGTTTTTTGTAGGTTTTTTTCTTCTTTTCTTTGGAGAGGGAGAGAAATAAATAACTCAGATGTGTTGCCTTGGGCCACTAGTTCATTAAGTCCAGCATCAAGGGGCTAAAATCCCCTACTGGAAGTTTGTTATCTTTTCAAGTTCAAGCAGAGAGGATAAATTAACAGCCAGAACGTTTCCTCACCAAACAGCCCTGGGAAATAACCACTGGTTCTGATCCTGAGGAATTTATCCTACCACAAATGCAAGAGAACAGGCTGTCAGTGGCTGGGTCTCCTCTGAGAGTTCACGACAGCCTGGAGCAATGACCTGGAGTGCGCTGACTCTCTCCTCTAGGGAACACGATGCCAGCGTGCAATATCTGGACATGTGCAAGCCCAGAAACACAGATACTGAGATAAGGACAAGCTCACAGGACAAGCACAGAGGTGGTGAACTCCACACCACAAAAATCTTCAAGAAACCTGTTAAAACTTCACAATTTAGACTCCAAAAGAAACCCGAATTCAACATTTCACACGCTTCAAAACGCGTTTTAAAAAAAATCATTGATTCATTTACCATTTTCTTTCCTCAAGCGGGAAATAAATTTCTTGGGTGGGATGACTCCCACCTTCTTCTTTTGCGTGGCAATACTGTTGAAGAGATCAGAGAGGCAGGTCAGGAGGCTTTCCTTCTTTCGAGGCTGCACCTTGTATGCCAAAACTTTTTCCCGAAATGGCCGACAAAAATAAAGTGCCTGTAAGACCGAGTTGCAGTAGCAGGTATTGCCGAACTGGTCAAAAAAAAAAACAGAACAGAAGGAAAACAAAGGGGTTTGTTTGGATTAGGGCTGGCAAAAAGGAACGACAGCAAGAGGTTGTTCATGAAGAATGTCAGGCAGTGAAACTGGAGGAGGCATCTGGCAGAGCTCATTTACTGGGGAGTACTGGTTGGAATGGGGGGAAAGGCTGAGCCCTGTCACAGCAAGGGGAGGGAGAGGAAGCAACAGCCACAGGATACTGGGAATACATGGAAAAGGTAATGAAGGGCTCGTCACAGAATCAAAACTCCTGGAGACACAGCACTACTCATCCTGAGAGGGGAGAGCCTGCTGTGCCAAGGACACAAAATAAATACATAATCAATTTCACAGAATATTCGGAGCTGAAAGGGACCCCCAAGGATCACTGAGTCCAACTCTTAAGTGAACAGCCCATACAGGGATCAAACCCACAGCCTTGGCATTACCAGCACTGCTCCGACCAACGGGGCCAATCCCACTGGCAAAACATATTATAAATTAATAATAAAATCAATATTTCCTGCTCATAATGGAATGTTCTGAGCAGCACATGATGCAGGGCAATGCACAGAGCAGCTGGTTTGCATCTGGCCTGTCTGAAGGCAGAGTCAGGGCAGAGATAAGGCCTTGCAGAGGCAGCTCCCCATGGCTCAGCAAGGAGGGACACCAGGATAGCAGCTTATCACCCACGCCATGGGTTCAGAGCGGCTGCTCTGCAATTTATTGTGCTGCTGCTTCAAAAAAGGGAAACAAATTCCAGGTTTGCCAGTCCCCAGATATTCTGGTAACAAGGTTCTGCACCCCAAGAGCAACAACGTTTTAAATAAACCAAAAAAGCGTAAAAATCTGCCTACAGAACAGAGACTTTTTAAAGTGGTGCTGAGAGACATGGCCACTGCTCACCCAAATTTGGTGTGATTACTGCAGCAGAACCGTTTCAAGCTACTAATCACTTTGACTGAAACAGCAAATGAGCAGCTTAATTCATACAGCTCAAAAGGTCACAGATTACAGCTACAGGAACATTGATTCATACCATATGCAAACAACAGGGAACAACAGTTAAAACTTATTGACACGAGGAAAATAAATATGGAAGCTAAACAAACACATGAATTAGGAGAGGGAATCACTCACATGCTTGTTAGTGACCTAGAAAAACAAAGAAGCATCATGCTAAATAAATTTGCACACAACACAAAATAGGCATCCTAAATTTGAAGGCTTATTTGACGATAGGAGCTTCTTAAAATGAAGACTGAGATGAAATTCTGGAACGACACCATTGTTCCATCCCTCTTGTGCTCTGGTACATAAAAATTATTTTAACAGGCTGTTCCCTTCTCCCACATATTCTGCAGTGGCTTCAGACACAGTTTAAGAGTCGGGTTGGTTTAGCTCATTGATCTAAAAATTAAAAGCTATTCAACCCCAAGTTTCAGCCTTCACTGCCCACGAGTTCGACACCTGATTCTGTTTGCATGCAACCACACATTAACAGCACTGATGCTGAAGCCACGAAACTGCTCTCTTTAAAATGCTCCAATTAATTCCAAATCATGAAAGAACCAGAAATAACTTCGGAAAAAGCTCAGCAGAACAACGGCGTGAAAACAACCACCCTCAAGAAACCGGCTTCAAGAAATGAAGCACAACAGTGTTAGTCATATTTCATCCTTCAAAACAGAGAATGGATGTGATTCTAATAATTCTGGTTATTTTTAGGATGCTGTTTTTCCTCTCCACACCATTCAGTGCTCTGCTATTTCTGTTACCATTGGAGATGCCTTCCATTTTTGCCATTAGGGTGCAAACCTCAGCAGCTTTGGAATGGCCATCAACACCCTACTTAAGGAACAGAATTCCGTGTGTTTGGATAGCTGGGTGTCTGAAATATCAACTGCTAGAAACACACACCAAGTCAATTAACTGGGTCTCTAATGAGCTCAATAAATACCACTTAGCTGGCCTTACTTGGTGTGTGAAGAGATGGAGCACCTCCCAGCTTTCAACACAACACTGATGACCAGCACACAAATATAATTCTGTTTCTAGTGAGCCAGGCCAAAATTGCATTTTCCCATCATAAACAGGATGCCACAGAACCACTGATTCTCTGAGCTAACTCAGGATCAACACCCTCCCAGCACAGTTAATGCAGGCAGACAACTCTGCTGCCCCACAGCTCCAGCCCAGGGCTGCACAAACTGACAGATGCAAAAATGCAGCTTTTTGGAGGGTTCATGGCTACACCAGGCTGCCAAAAACCCAAAAGGAGTATTACTACACCAAGGAATTATCCATCCAGTCCATGTCATTCATCTCCTGCACGAAAACTTCCGCTCCTCCCACGAGAGGGGTGTTTTTAGAAAAACAACACATTTTCATTTTAAAACCTTCCCTGCACTGCAGCATCAGTGTAAAACCTTCTCTGGAACAGCATATGAACAACGGACACACTTTATTAGCTCCCACTCTCCAGCTAAATATTAAAATCTTAGAATTAGAAATGTACCAGAGTAGGGAGGGTGCTTGCACAGACTTTACATGAAATACTCTTTATTTTTCTGTGTTTCAGATGAAATTATAGCTTGGTTAATAACCACACTGCAGGATGTGGTGTCTATGCCCAGTCCCACTCTAAGTGAGAAGTGCTCATCTATCAAGTTCTCAGAGAATCCTGTTAAGCTCCAGATTAGGGTATGAATTAAAAACCAGCATTTCAAGCACAGAAAATTCACTTACATTGACTAAGCCAAAATAATGCTCATTCACAGGGAACTGCTCAGGACCAATCTCTTTCTCCAAAGCAGAGGCATTGGCGCCCTACAAAAAAAACAATGTTTATGTTAGAGAAAATACTAAATTCTTTAAAATCCCCAAAGCTTTTGGAAATAATTTACTTCCAGTGAAAATCAGCACCTTGTGTTTGCTGTGTTCTTCAGAATTAAACGAATATGATGCTTTATTATCATAAATATACCAAGGTTTCATTTAAAATCTCAACTCTGTCGGCCAGAATTAGAGTTACCGGATCTAACAGAAGGGTTTTCTGCATTTGAGTTTATTTGAAAATTCACACAATCAACTGCTCTCACTTAAAACACCAGGTTAGCCACAGTGACCTAGAAACAGCAACTTAATTTAGTTAGTCTAGAATGCCCTGCAAAAATTAATTTATCCTGTATTTTTCTACCTTTATTTCGCGAAATACTACGGACAAGTGAAATGTGATTAAAAACCCCGAAAAGAATGGAAATAAGAGTTTTATCACGGTCTCAGATCACCTGAAAGTGCTTTGGCTTTGCTACCTTTAACTTCAGGGGGATGTATTAAGCTCACAGTGCATTTTGACTCATCCTTGAGTTTCCAGCTCTACAATAAGGATGGAATTTGGTGTTTTAGATACAACTGAGAAACACCACATAAAGCAACAACTAAAGCATTCCAGTGTTTCATTTTGAACTTTAACTTGGTCCACTCTGTATTCAAAGTGGTTTATGCATCTCTTTCTGTTTTCAAACCAACACCTTATGGATGGGAATCCCTCGGGATCTGGTGCCTTCCCTCATTCCTCTCCATCCTGTTCTTTAATGTTTCTTGCTGATGCTCCAACAATCCTGAGCTCATTTGATGCACAATCCAAACACTTTGGATTCCTAATTCCGTTTTAAATGTCTCAGTCACTCTAACCTTGTCCAAGCAGAAATCCTTCTGCACAGGTGAGCCGCCTTCAGACACCTCAGAAAAGCATTAAACCAAAAATTACAGTCCAGCAAAACTCAATTAATTTATTCCCCTGAAGCTACCAATGCTTTTTAATCTCTGAGCAAACATTTTAATCATCTCCCTATTAATATAAACCACAAGTAGAGGCTGTAAGGACAGTTCCATCCAGACTGTCTTTAACAGAGAAATAACTAAAAATTTTCTAAAAAAAACCAGGAGAGAAACCAAGAAATAATCCGGTTTAACAGCTGTAGTTGGATGTCCCCCATCAGATTTACAGTGAGTTACATTTCTCAAACCAGATGAAACGAGGCAGGCTCAGAACTGGGTACTACAAACGCCACAGAACATTCCCAGGGTGCTGACAGATTTATAAGCAGAGCTCTGCTCGAGCAGCAATCACACACAACATTTTGGAGGCATCAGCGCCAGCTCAGGCAGCTCCTTCCATTTGTTTCCCTGCAGCCATTCTCTGCTTCCAAGGAGCTCTTTTCCTCTCCACCATCTCCCCCCAAAAAAGCCAAATCAAACCTAAATAAAAGGAGAACCACGAGCAAGGAGGATCTGCTGACGGGGGTCTCTCCAAGGGCTACCTCGGCCTTTCGCTTCCTCTGATCCGGCTTTGGGAAATGGTGTAATAGGAGATGATCACCCAAATTCCACGGAAATGCACAAGAGGTGAAAATTCCAGAATTTTCAGCCTGAAAATCAGCACGGGCTCCTGCTGAGGTTGTTTTGCTCTCACATGCTGCATGTTTGGAGATCAGGAAAGGAGGATGTGTCAACCCTGTGAGCTCGTGAAGCTCGGTGTCAATTTCTCTGGAGTTTCCTCGCCCCCTCCATGATCTCCAATATTATTTAGGGAAACACTGGAGAAAAGCCCATTAAAGGAGGGAACAAACCTCACAGAACCAGGGAAACTGGACATGCTCCAGTTGGAAAGTAACACATGGAATAAATACCTGAGCAAAGAAATAAAACCATAAGAATTGTAATTTTTAATAAAACTACGCCATAAAGAATTTAATAACCTACCATAAACCAGGGTTGCCAACCAAGCCACCAACTTGTATCCCATTTGTACCTCTCCATTTAACCTGACAGGTCACAGGTGAGATTTTTCCAAGTGTTTCCTTGTATTTACTGCCAAACTTTATAAATTTGAGCAAATTAACTGCAGTGGCAACTTAAAAATTAAGCTTTCCTTAATAAATTAAATTATATTTCATGTATTATTTACAACTGAAGTCATAGATGCCTCATCCCTGGAAGTGTTCAAGGCCAGACAGGACCAACCTGGAACAGTGGAAGGTGTCCCTGCCCATGGAATGGGATGAGCTTTAAGGTCCCTTCCAACCCAAACCATTCTGGGACTCTGTGATGATTCTAAAGTTTCTTGCCAGAGAACATTTTAAATTCATAAAATCATAAAAAACCCAAACCAAAAGGCTCATAGGCTGCACTCACTTATCTGACAGGAATCAGAGAAGAGGCCTGGTCTTCTCTACATTCTATTTAATGAGCTTTATGGTGGAAATTAGAATAAGCCTCAGAGTTGAAGAGTTTTTGTGAAGCTGTGGATGAATAAAAGGCTGGGAGTGACTAAAAACAACCAAACAGCTCAGAACAGGAGCTGCTGTCAGCTGAGAATTCCACATTTCCAGCATCCTCGCGGCCCCTGCTTCAAGTTACAACCTCTTCCCTTTTCAGCAATATGAGTTTTCCTAAGTTCCAGTGAAACCCTGATCCACCACAAACCTTGGCTGAGAATTAGTGGACTGTTATTACAGACTACCCAGTTTTTCACCCCGAACTAACGCTCTCCCACTCGGATGGAATTCACATTTCCATTCCCAAATATCAGCTTGCTGCTGCTCTGGAGGTAACTCTGCACATGTGGGGAGGGAGAAAGAAGGGTGTGAGGAGACTTTCTGAGCGTGGAGCAGCTGCTGCTGCAGCTCCAGGAAAAAAAAAAAGATCAAAATTAGCACAGCTCTGGGTCAGGATCCTCACAGTTATTCTGAGCTCTTGTCAAAATAATCAGGTCAGTGCTGTGCTGCTGCTCAGCAAACAGTGAGCACAGGGGCGCTGGAGCTGGAAAATGAGGGGAAAACCCACAAAGCAGGGAAAGAGTCACGAGTGGGGAGATCTCACTGCCCTGGGAGTTCATGGCATTTACCCCTGACAAGTTCTGAGGGGTACTAATTACACAGGTTTTGAATTGCCAGTGGGTTTAGAAACATTCCATAACCACCACTAGCTCAACAGAATGACAAAAAATACTCCAGATTTCTTTGGTGTCATTGACAGACACAGAAATTTCGAAAGACTTGTCAAACAAATGCCTCATGAGGTTTTAATTTAATTTATTTTTTTTAACAGGGATGAAGGAGCAGCTTGAAGTACAAGGGAATTAACTACAACTGTGAAGTCCTTCTCATCTTTTCAAAAATACAACTACACACTTACAGTCTGGTCTTCTTTCAATTCCGATCCTGCCAAAATCTACAAGAAGTCAATTTTATATCTTTGCTTAAGTTGGCTGTGCTTATGTTGGGGCACTCCACCACTTTGGATGGAGAACAATTTCTATCTGTTCATTGTATCCTGTTGCAACTGTAGCTCCCTACGCTTGCCTACACCCTTCAGCTGCTTTAGGCCTGTCTAAAACACACCCTAGACTAATTAATTCCATCAGCTCACCTTTAACAATCAGTTTATTTCAAGCCCTCTTCACACACCTCATGAAATTTGGAAGATTCAGCCTTTCTTTAAGGATAATTACTAAGTTTTTAGCTCAGTACAAAATATTCATTTCCACATTACCTGATTTTTATGCATCCCTGTCTTTGCAATGAATCTAATTCAGATCAAATGAAGGAATTAAAGCCTCGTAACTCAGGGTATCTCTAACCTTTCCCTGCAGCTGGATGCACACCCAGAAGCTGTGCAGCACCACTGCACTAACAGCCCCATGAAATAAAATCCCTGAGGAGATTCTGCCTTGGACTCCTCACCATCCTAACTCCTGGCCTGGAACCAGCTGCTTCCCACTGAGCACCTGCCTGCAAAAGACATTTCCCTTTAAAGAAAGGCAAAAAAAAAGGGAAAAATACCTAAAGGATTTCGGTGTCCAGAACACGCCTGGTGCACAAGTCTTGCTCTCTAACACTTCATTTGACAGTTTCCTTTTAACACATGAGAGTAGGAGAAGATTTAGCATTTTTTAAAAGCTGGGAAGCAGCTTTCAGGTTATGCAGGAAAGGCTCCAAGGGACACCATCGTGCAGCACTCCAGATTAGAGGAGCTGCTTAAACCCACTGCTGAGGAGTTGTTTTAAGAGTGAATAAACAAATCAAAACAAAACAAAACAAAAAAAGAACAAGTAGGCCAAGCCAGAGCTACTTAAAACCTTTCAGGAAAGAAATCTGCATGAGCTGATGCAGAAGTCTGCCTGCCCTTGCTGTATTTGCTGAGATAATAGTTCCAGCTTCAGGACTATTAAAATCACCCTGGGGGGAAGTGGAAATGGAGCAGATTGGGGTTGTATTGCTGCAAGTTTATAGAACACACTGTCATGGTTTTCTAAACACAGATTAGATGTTGCTTTCCCCATCCTTTAAAGCTCCTTGGCTGCGGAGCACTGAAGTCAGATAAAAAGAGTTGTCAGCTCGGGGTTTGAAAGGATCCCTTTTCATGTACCCAGGAAGGCTGGTGTTCCAGGCATAACAAATTACTGGAAATTGAGCCTTGGATTGCAGCACTTTGCCTGCATAAGCACTCCAAACAAACTAATAATCTTGAAAGGAGCAGGTAGAGCAGTGTCACAGGCTTTCCAAGGCTCCACGCTTCCGAATGCCACAGAATCTTCCTCCTGGAAAGGCTGTGCCCATTTCCAGGAGGGAGGAAAGCTCACAGAGCACCCTGACTGCTGCCATGTCACCCAGAGAAACTCGAAAGTTCTGTATTTCAAAAGAAATTTACTCCAATGAAGACTTAATTGGAGTGTTTTTTAAGTAAATGAATGCAGGGTGCTGTGTAAACTCTTCCAAGGACATGTTTATTCCATGAGGAGCTGGTCCTGCAAGGTGCACAGGATGCACGCCTGCCAAAGGCAAAGCAGGGCACACACACTTGTGAAAGCCTCTCACTTCATGCTCTTCAAATAGACTGCAAAGCTGGGCTCCAGGGAAAAGAACTTGTGCAAAGGATGCTGGAGAAAGGGTAGGAAAAACAGAACCACTGCTTAGCACTGACCTTTGTCAGCAGCTCAGTCCCCGCCTCAGCTGCTGCCTCCCACATCAGCACTGCTCCCAGTGCATCCCAGTGCACCCCAGTCTCCTCAGCCACTGCCTCCCACATCAGCACTGCTCCCAGTGCACCCCAGGCTCCTCAGCCACTGCCTCCCACATCACCACTGCTCCCAGTGCATCCCAGTCTCCTCGGCCACTGCCTCCCACATCACCACCGTTCCCAGTTCATCCACCTGATTTCTCCACCCGCAAGATTTCTCCCGACCTTGGGCTTCTCCCAGTGACCCAGTAACACACATAAGAGTGGGTGCTCTGCCAGCGCAGCTCTCAGAGATTCTGCAGCTCTCTGGGCCTCCAAAAGAACCAACACAAACAGAGCCCAGCTGTGCGAGGCCAGTGTTTACCAGCATTGTTCTTCTCTGAGCTGGCAGCAAGATTTTATCAGGAGCCTCACACATCAAACAGTGCAGGGACAATGCTGTGGAAAGTGAGGAAGTGGATGCTGAGGGAAGGCAAAGGCAAACACTACGGATTTATAAATAGGGTTACATTTCATTTATGAATAGGTTGTAACTTCAGACGTTACACAGGCACAGAGCAGTAAAATTCAGCTGTGGGGGTAATCAATGGGTCTGAATGGGGAAATACATTCACAACTCAGTGCAGGAGAGGTTAAGTGGATAAAGCACGGAATGGGGTGAGTTGGAAGGGATCTTAAGAGTTCATCCCATCCCACCCCCTGCCATGGGCAGGGACACCTTCCACTGTCTCAGGGTGCTCCAAGCCCCATCCAACCTGGCCTTGGACATAGCCAGGGGTCCAGGGGCAGCCACAGCTTCTCTGGGCACCCTGTGTGAGTGCTTTACCACCCTTAATGGAAAAAATTCCTTCCTTTCTAGTCTACATCAACCCACTTTTAGTTTAAAACCAATCCCTCTTGTCCTTTCATAAGAAAATTTATCCCCATCTGTTTTACGAGCCCGCTTTAAGTACCCACTATAAAAGGAGCTGAAAATATAAAATATAACACAGAAACAAACCACAATGATCTACAGTGCTGCCCTTTATTTTGGCAGCAAGTGTAGGAATCCCCCAAACTGACATCTGCTGCAGCAAGCACTGAAAGCCATTTCTTTTTTAATAGCACCAAGACAGCGAGTGATGTGCATGTAAACACAGATGAATCCAAGGCAATAAAAGCATTTGCTCTAAATCCTGTTTAAAGAACAAAACAAGAGAGATTCAGTAATATAGAGCACCTCTTGAACAAGCTACACTCTGGTTTTTTAGCATCTTTCCCCAGGTATTCACACTTCAGCTTTAAATTGTAGCAGCTCTGAAGTCCTCTAATATAATCAGTGCCTACTTGGAACAAATGAACCCTGTAGTGCCCAGTTTCCTCAGCTCCATGGCACAACACAGAGAGATCTCTCTTGATCTCTCATTTTCCTGAGGACAATTAAAGCATGAAATTTTACAAGTTTATAGACCATCAAAGCGGACACCAGAACAGCAGGAAAGTTCATTCATGCATTCAGGACTCCTGTGAAATCCTAAATCCTCGTTCCAAGGGAACCTGTGTGGTGCAGCTGAACTGCAGCCTGGCTTTGCTTCCAGCCCCAAACCTGGAGAATCCAAACCCATCACACACAGCATCAAGCCAGAGCACAAACAACACGTGGGAAAACCCGGAATTGACCTCCTCCCCGTTTTCCAAAGGGTTATGTATTTCTTTCCCCCCCTAAAACAATTATTCTCAGTTATTCTCAGGCAAAGATGAATATTTTGCTTCTTTCAGCTTCACAAGTCAGTCAAGAAGCAGAACGCTGCTGGAGATGGAAATCTGCTTAGCCAGCTCTACTTCCACCCTCCCTTCTTCCCATGATAAAAATAAATGCTATAAATGTTAATTCTCTGATAAAGCTAAAGCAAAGTCCTACAGCTACAGGTGCCAGCAGTGAGGTGACATTACACACTGGGGACACCACAGCCCTGCCTGAGCTGCCCGGTGTAAATTATTCAGGTGGCAAATGGAAATGTAGGACTCACAAAGGCTGCAGTCACCTCCCCTCCAGCACTGAAGGCAATAATTATGCCATGATTCAGAGTGTATAAGGCTACCCCCAATTTGTAGCCTGGATTGCAGCTCTTCAGGCGTGTCCTACTGGTTTAACAAACAATTAGAGATGAATCTAGAGGAAGTGGCCCTAATTGCCCACAAGAAACAATATTCTGCTCACAGCTTACTACAGACTTCTCACGAGCTGCCAGGGAGGAGAAGCCCAGCTTTGCACCTTGCTCCATTCTCAAGTTCTGGTTTCCTTCTCCTAAATTTCTGTCAATTCAACAAAATCTCCAGGTTCTGATTCAAAAACTCAGTTCCACAAGTGTCTCAGAGCACAGAGAACACACCCTGGGCCGGAGGGTTAAGTCGGACCCATGGAACTCTGCCCTCCTCACTCTCCCCTCAGCCAAGAGAGGATTCCCACCTGCCCATGACCACGTGTTCAGCCCAGAACCACAGATCCTCCTTTAAACACTGCTGAAGCAGCAACTGCAGATTTTTTTAATGCAAAATGCCTCAGCAGTGCTCTCTGTTTCCATCTCTGTTTCCATTTCCCTCAATTCTGCAGTTGCTTGCAAACAGAAGGAAAAACTCTCAGAGGTAAAGGTAAGGGCTGCGACACAAAACCGGTGGCAGAGAAGCAGAGCTGGGTCAGTGGCTCCTGGCCACGGATGTGTTTTCCACATGGTGTCAGCAGCCTCACCAACCCATGAATCACATCCAAACGAACCCTTGCTCCCCTCCCAGCTCCCAGTCCCTGCCAGGCTGGAGCTGCCACACAAACGTTGTGAAATCCTGGAAAAGGGCCGGCGCTCACACCGAGGAAATGACACCACCCCGAGGCACAGCAGAGCTGATCCACACCGAAACACGGGGAAGTTGTTTTAGGGAGGGGGAGATGATTCAGGTTAAACCTCGTTGCTGGCTGCTAATGAGTTCAGGCTCTGAAGTGAATTTTTGAGGAGAGACTGGAGAGGAACCGAGCGTGTGAGAAGCTAAGTCAGGAACACCAGTCCCTGTGATGCTGAGGGGGCTGACAATGTCACAAACCTGGGTTTCACTTTTCCAGCCTGGAGCACAGATGATGACTGGAAATGCTGGTAAAAATTGCATATTTCACTAAGAAAAATACGTAAAGTCCTGTACAATCACTGCAGATTAGCATAATCCTGAAGAAAGCAGTTCCCAAAGGGGCTTTGTTCATGTAATTCAGTGTTTTTATAAAGAAGGCTCAGGTTTTTCTTATTCCTTTATGACAAAGCAAACAGCGTTTTTACTTGCTGGACATGCAAATAAACTGATTCAGTTTTAAAATACAGCACCCAGACCTTAATTTTCCCAGGCTAGATGAGGGAATAAATGGTAATATTGACAGTAAATTTAGCCAAGCTACACATGCACCTAAAACACTGATGCCGACAGACTGCACAGCACTTGATTAAATGACTAATTAAGAAATTTGGAAGCCAATTTCATGCAATTATTTATATCACTGCTCTACAATTTCTGCACAGAACTGAAACAGCAAATTCTCCTCTTGAAACACAGAGAGGAGAATCTGCTTCCCCAGAGCTGCAACATGGGAAAGCTTCTTGGAAAAGAACACCCAGAGTACTTCAGGAGGGGATGTGGGAGGCAACAAGCACCTGCCCAGCCTCCATCCACCATCCCAACCAAAATCCAGGCAAGCACAGGAGCAAAAGTGAACCCAAGGCTGGGAGGGTTTAGCCAGAGTCTCTGAAAACAAATCCCACTGGAATGTGCTCAGGTTTGGCTGCACAGTCACAGGGAAATGCACTGCCTTCCATCTGCCCTCTCAGTCTGAGGCTCAGTCAGCTGATCTCAGGAATGCATCCAAAATACTCCATGGATTGAGTCAATCTCTTGCCTCTGGGGTGCAGAACTCCACAGCAAAGTCATGACTCACCTCTCACGGCCTTAATCTCACCTGTGTCTGCGATGGGCAATTATAAAATACAAATTATCTTGAAAAAAACCCCATTTAGTGAGATGAGGGAAGGATAAAGTCCCGGGAAATCTTCTCCCAAAGACTTTCTGTGAGGTCTCCGTGGCCAGGGATTCGAAAAGAAAAGATGAAAGTCTCGTGTTAGGGGTGTGACTGTGGAACTGCAAACACCCAGTCTGTACCGGCTTCAGTTCCACTGGGCCTGGAGATAAACTGGGAGCCAGCACCTGCATGGAAAAGAAATAGGAAAATCCTGCTCCTTTTACACACAGGTGACAACAGACCCAGGAAACTGGCGTGCAACAGCCCCCTGCTAAGATTGCAGAGAGGAGACAGAAAACTGCCCTTGGAGCAATGAAAACGGGGGACTTTGAAAACCAAACTGCTCAGAGCGGGCACCCCCAGCCCAATCCTCTGCTGGATTTGAGGAATTCAAGCCCCTGCTAGAGCTCAGCCCGAGGGAACTCCTCACAGAAGGCTCTCTGTGCACTGGTTTTGGTGTTTCACTGACCGGCTGCGATATTTTCCTGTGAGTCAGCTGTGCTCCAGCGCCAGCCCAACCACTTGCTGGGCTCTATTTACACAGCAGCGTAACTTCATTAAAAATTCTGCATAATCATGCAATTACCAGCCTGCCTCCTTCCCTGGCAGCAGGGACGATCCCTGTTACAAGCATCCACGTGGAACGATTGCCGAGCTTTGATAAACGAGTAGAACAACCTTTAAAACGAACTTGGTTATCACAACAACCGACTGCGTCCTGAGCAGAAGGGCAATTAGCGCTCGGTAATTCCTTTCCTCTCCGAAAGGCAGCACCCACCCGCCCAAAAAACATCTCAGGGCACAGGCGGCAGCAGACACACCCACCGGGAGCGCCGAGTTCGCATTTCTGCGG
>VXBT01008210.1:681737-693768 GCA_013400235.1 Oriolus oriolus | reverse complement strand
AACGGGATCGGGATGGGGATGGAGAATGGGATGGGGAACGGGACAGGGATCGGGATCAGGATGGGGATGGGGAATGGGATGGGGAACGGGATCGGGATGGGGAACGGGATGGGGAACGGGATCGGGATGGGGAATAGGAACGGGACTGGGGATGGGGAATGAGATCGGGATGGGGAACAGTCCCAGGACGTGGGACACTGCGGGACCCCTGGATCCAGGGACAGCCCTAGGATATGGGATAGCCCCGGGATGTGGGGCACTGCGGGACCCCTGGATCCTGGCGGCGTGGATTCCCTGGGGAGCAGCTGAACTGGCAAGAAGTGCTTCCAGTGGGCACTGGCACAGCTCTGGGAACGTTTGGCCAGCACTTCCAGGGATGCCCAGGGTGGGGTTTTGGGGTGTCTGTGCAGGGCCAGGAGCTGCCCTGGATGGTTCTGTGGAGCCTTCCAGGGTCTGGGGAGCCTGCAGGGAAGCCAGGGTGGGACTGCAGTGACAGGACAAGGGGGAACGGGTACAAACTGCAAGAAGGGGAATTTAGGTTAGAGATACGGAATAAATTCTTTACTGTGAGTGTGGTGAGACAGTGGAACAGGCTGCCCTGGAAGGCTGGGGATGTCCTGTCCCTGCAAGTGTCCCAGGCCGGGTTGGACAGAGTGGAAAACGTTCCTGAGACCCCACAGAGCTCGTCCTGCAGCGCACACTGAGAGCAAATGCATCTCAGAGGGAACAGCCCTCAGAAACAGCGAGGCTTGGACAGAAATACTTGTCAGGGACTGATCCCCACCCGGAGTCGTGTCCAGCCTGGAAGGATCCCATCCTCTCCTTATCAACCGCTGCTGGGAGCGCTGGTGAGGGTGGCTGGGAGCTCCCTGCTCACAATCCCACCAGTGCCAGGGCTGTTTCCACCCTCCAGCCCTGACCTTGTGGGAATATCTGCGGGGAAGGGAGACTGGTTCAGTTTCCAAAGCAGAAACTTTTTTTATGAGGCCAAGATGTTTCCATTCTATTTGAGCTGCCCGCCTGCAGCGATGTTCTCGTACACACGTCGGACTTCCCACGTTATCTACTACAGGCTCCCCAGGGACACAAAAAAACCCCAATCCCTACAAAATATCCCAAAAGTGAAAAGGGCCACGTGCTCCTTAGAGGGTTGCCACAAACGGCAGTGCTTCAAAATTCGGGACGGGAAATGCAGAAATAGTGGGATCTGTGCAGTGTTTGACCGGACTGAAGTACGTATTTAAATGTTCGTCCCTCTCACATCCCAAAATAGAGTCAAAGATGATTTATCACAGCTGTCACAGCAGCATCTGAGGACATTTCCTTGCCCTTTGGCCTCAGGATCAGAACAACTTGGTGCTGAGTAGAATGATGAGGCTAAAATTGTGGTCTTGTCCCCAAATGTCTTCAGAGGTCACTGCTGGAGCACGGAGATGCACTTTTAATCCTTTTAAACTCAGCAAGGTGGAATTCTGAGCACACAGACAAAGGCTGGTTCCTCGAGCACACCACACTCCTTTCTTCTCTCCTCCTCTTTTGCCTTTGCCGGCTTTGAGGTATTCAGTTACTGGGAGCAGAATGGTGCTTAAAAGCCAATTTTTGTTGAGTGCAGTGTGAGGAGTGACCTTTGGGCCCCAAGTTTGCAGTGAAGAGGGGCAGAGAGAGCTGCAGGGATCGGTGTGTTCTTGGTGGGAGTCAATCCAGGGATGTGTGCACGAGCCTCGAGTTGTGCCTCAGCATCCACCGCAGCCGCTGGCGTTTCCCCAGAGCCGCATTCCCCATTTCTGCTCGGACGAGAGCCCTGTGTCCCCATCCCAGCCCCCCGAACATCAGTGCGTTCTGTGAACGATGTAGCAGAGGCAAATGCAATGGTTCTGATGCCTTAGGTTTTAACTTTTATATTCTTCAAAATTCTGTGTTCGCAGTGTGTGACTCTGAGCTGCCTCGCAGCCTGTCAGCTGCTGCTCTCTCATGCTCACACAGACATAACAAAGCCTCTCCAGGCCTGCTCTCCAAGGACACCCAGCCCGTCCCAGGCCCAAAATGTGTAACCCAGCACCTTGAGAAGGGGGGCGAGCTGAGGGGCAGTTCCATCATTAGCTAAAGTTTAATTGGCCAATTTATGCTGATCTGCAAATGGCCCAAACCTGTAACAGTGTGAAGAACTCGTGACTCGGGGCCCATCTCGGGTGCAGCCTTTGGCCTGCCCAGGGTGTGCCTCTGAAGGCCTTTCCAATAAATATCCACCTTTATTCCCTTACTCCTGGCTAGTCTGTGTTTCCAGCTTGGCCTCTTTAGGCATGAGTTACAAAGGGACTTCTGCCAGAGCTGGGCAGGAGGAGAAACACCTTCCCAGCAGGCTGGGACCTTAGCAAGGTCTCTCTGGCTCTGCTCGTCTCTTACTCCGTTTGTACAATGCGTGAGGAATAATTACAACCAGTTTTAAAGCACTCTGACATCCTCCTGTGACAGGCACTACGGTCATGGCAAATATTTTTATTTTTAGCGAGCTTCATCTCCGAAGATGTCTAGGAGGGCCAACAACAATATAAATAGAAAATCTTATAACAAACAGAGCCAAAAGCAACACAGAGCAGTAAATAAATCTGAAAACAATTTGGTGTGGAAATAACAATCTCCGTGCACTGTGCAAAGGCACAGATCTTTGCATGAGCAGCCCAAGGGGTGGTGAAGGGAAACCTCCAGAACCATCCAAATGTCTCCAAAGTCGCTCTCGGCTTTGCAAACATTCCCCCTCTAATTTAAGCTATTGTTTTTCTGAGAGAATTTGAATTTAAAACATGGGTTTCTTAGCTAAATATAAGTCCATTGTGCACAAACAATGAAAATCTCCTTTAAAAACAATTGTTCTTCTGCATGCCAAGGGTTATTATACAATCTGAGAGAGTGTGGATCCTTCTGCGTGGCTTCACTCGGTGAAAAGGCTCTTCTGGCAATCTAGAAAATCAGATAAGGATCACGTTTGAAAACCTCTGGGTTTGATTCTATATTTTACTTGAATCCTTTCAGAATCAGAGCCTGAAAGTTACGAGGAGGGGGGAGCTTGACAGCAGATTTAAACCTCTGCGAGAACGCGCTGGTGTTTTATTTTTGCTAAAACCTCTTCTCCCTGCACAGAGATTGCTGCACACAGTGGAATGGGCTTCAGGGAGAAGCACAAGAAGCCTGGGCTGGTGCAGAAGAAATTCAGATTGAACCATATTAGCAGAGGAACTGGAACTCCACTGGTCTGCTTCCAGCATGCAGCCTAAAACTGCTTTCACATTTGTTTTTAAGCAACCAGAAGCCCTCAGAGCTGCCAAAAGCAGCAGTTCAACATTTCCTGCACTGCTGCTGTCTCATTCCTGCCCCCACACAGCCCCTCTCCCGTGTCAGCACCAGATCCATCCCTTCCAGCACAAGGGGAGCAGCTTCCCTGTCCCTCCTCCCGCAGCAGCTGCTCCATGCCCGTGCTCGTGCCTCCTGATTTTCGAGTGCCACATCCGAGCCCAGCATCATTTGAGCGCAGTTTGCGTTCTTTTCATCTGCCTCACGTTTCTCCAGCCCAAAGCTCACCCTCCAACTTTATGTGCCTCTGACTGACTCCCTTTTGTGTTCCTCAGCACCACATTTGGTTACCCAAAACGATTTTAACTTTTTTTATCCGGCTGGATGTACCTCCCTCTTGGAGCAAGCCAGCAGAGCTGTTTTCTTCCAGGAATGTCTTTGCTCATATAGAATATTCTTCACGATCTTTCTGAACTTATCTGGCTTTTTTTCCCCTGGGTTGAAGCTCTTCTGGCCACCTGGAAGCCGACAGATCTATGGCTGTTTGGTTTTGGAGGAGGACTATTGTGATGGATGTTTTTATATTACTCACGAACATATGCTTTTAATAGCAAATGGTAACAAAGGTTCCAGCACTCAGAGAGGCAGACGGTGACTTACTGCTGCTAACTAAGCCCAAATTTATCACTGTCCAGCTCAATAACGCATTTCAAAGCGCTGCCCTTTTAATTGGCCACAAGATTTTGAGCTTCTTTTCCCCTATTCCTCCTCTCATTTTGCCTGTTCTTACAAAACTTGCATGAGATTAAAGCAGCCCGGTAATGAAATTTCCTGGAAAAGATGGTTTTTTCAGTGCTCGGGGTTTTGCAAAAACCTGGAAGAAAGTTGACACTGGAAGATTTGCAAACCATTCCCACGGGAACCATGTCCCAAAAGACACAGGATCCAGCAGCTCCCTCCCGGTTCCAGGAGCTGCATCAGCCTCCAGACATTTTTTCCACCTCTTCCTCAGCTGCCAGGATGGTCAGAGGAGCAGCACTGGGAGCTTGCACAGCATCCCTGCACAAATACCGCGGCACTGGGAGCTTTTAGAGGGGAAACAGAACCTTACAAAAGGGACGTGTCCATAAATCTTGGGATTCTTGTGCTGATTTCACTGCACTGCCGTGCTCCAAAGCTGGATTTTCCTCAGGGCAGTTCACACTCAGCACATCCTCTGGGATGCTGGTGTGGAAAGTGGGATCAGTGCTTGGGGAAGGGGCAGTGAGCCGGACCCTGTCCTGGTTTCCCATCCCCTGGGAACCCCCCCGGGCTCTGGACGCTGCAGGGGAGGGTTCAAGTGCGTGCTGTGGGTCAGGGCAGAGCCGTGAGAGCAGCTGGGCACAGAGAGGCTTTTTGGTGGCTGCAGCCTCTCCGGAGCGAGCCAAGCCTACTTCAGGCCTGCAGGAAAACTGCATCCCCAGGTCTCCACAAGCTGTGGGGGGATTATTTTGCTCTCCATTCCCATCCATGTCTCCCACACAGCCTGACAGAGCCCACGTGCCAGCCCTGCCCCTGCTCCTGCAGACCCCTTCCGAGCAGCTTTCCAAAGATGAGCGCTCCAACTGCATTATTTTTTTAGTTTAATTTACATCTGTTTCGTATTATTTGCAGTTTTGCTTTGTCTGGGTCACTGCCTCCCCTGTGTTCTTCCCTCCCTGTTATCCCAGAGAACTGAGAGCTGATTGTAGCCAGTGTTCAGTTACAGGCTGCCATCCCACAGACCCTGCAGCCGCCAGCTGTCCTAAAACCCCGCTCAGCTTTCCTACAGAAGCCATTCTCTCTTCATTCCCCCTGCTGGCTCGCCCCACTGAAAGGCACCGAGCCCTTCCTCAGCTTCCCAAGTCTGTCATCAGCCCTAAATTCACTTTCCCATGTTTGGGGAGCCTGCAGCGTCCCACCCCACTGCTGCCCCACGTTCCAGAGGGCCTTTAGGACTCACAGCACGCACGAAGCAGCAGAGCGAATGTGTCCCGGAGGATTCGTGTGTCAGCTGGGATTCTGGAATACCCCACAGCTGCCTGAAAACTCGGAGGGGGGGGATGGAAATGTGTTTGTTATCCCGAAGAGCAGGGTCCCATCAGCTGCGGGGCTCTGGAGGGGCAGCACACAATGGCACTGCGAGAACAACAGAGCGTGGAGCTGGAGCCGACTGAGAAGGAAAAGGAACTGGACAGGCAGAACCGGATTATCCAAAGCGGAATTAGAGCAGAGCATGGGGGTGGCTGAGAACCGCGCTGAGAACGCTCCCGTGACGGCTGTAAAGCCCCCAAGTGTGGGTTTGTAGCAGCCGGCCAAGGGACAGCACACGGAGCGGGCCGTGGGGAGGGAGAGAGGGCGAGGAGCGCGGGATGCAGGCGCAGCTCCCTCGGTGCCCGGCTGCAGGAATGTCCCGCTGCCGCCTGTGATTGGCTGCGGGATGCCGGAGTCAGCTTTCACGGGGGCCGATCAAAAAGTTCCCTTTGGCTCTGCAAAGCCGCTGTCTGAGCAGAGGCATCGGCTGGAGGAGGCCGGGCGCTGTCCCATTCCTCGGGAAAGCTGCTTCGGTGGGATGAGAGGGCTTCTCCCTCCGCGGGCAGCCGGCCGAGGGCAGGCGCCCAGGAGCCGCGTCCCCGCTGTTCCCCGCCGAGCCGGGCAGAGCAGCCGTCCCCTCTGGCATGCGGCTCATCCCTGAGGACACGATGTCTCAGTACTCCACCAACTTCCTGCTGCTGCCCATCCCGGAGTACCCCGGGCCGGACTGCGCGCCCAACAAAATCATCAAGCTCGTGGTGCTGGGCGGCAGCAGCGTGGGCAAGACAGGTAAGCCACAGGTGTGTTCCCCCTTTTCCCTGCGGCTGCGCTTCCGAGCTCCTCCGCTCCCCAGGCACACCCAAATCTGGGCCGTTTGTTGCGGCTTAACTATTTCAATTTATTCTTTTTTTTAAAAAAGAAAAGGCACAGGATGGTTTGCGAGGCGGATTTGCTGTCGCTGTGTGAGCAGCCAGCGTGAGCCGGCAGCGAGTTTTGCACTCACAAAACTGTTCTGTTCGGTTCTGCCTGGTCTTGTGCAAATTATTTAACCGTGGCTCAATTTCCACACCCCGA
This sequence comes from Oriolus oriolus, assembly GCA_013400235.1. Taxonomy (NCBI): domain Eukaryota; kingdom Metazoa; phylum Chordata; class Aves; order Passeriformes; family Corvidae; genus Oriolus; species Oriolus oriolus. The sequence continues at coordinate 687,354 of VXBT01008210.1, read as the reverse complement.
AAGCGAGACTGGTGGCTTTTATCTTCCTGCTGTAAATGTTTTATTTAGAAATCATAGCGTACAAGACATGCCTGTATTGTTCTCCAAAGGGGAGGGGAAGAAAAGAGGGTAAAGAGAGCACTGGTGCATCTGAATGTCTGGTCCATGATTTCAGGAATTAAGAGCAGATCAGATTTATTACTTCTGTGGTTCCATGGGATTCAGCAAAAACGTTTGATTGTTTTGGCTTTGAAGTGGCCACATCTTCATATTATTTTTAAATAGTTTGTTGAAGACAGCTGCACAGGCAATTTCATCTAAGGGTGCTAAAGGGTGACACAGTATCACAGTGAGAAAAAATATTGCTTGAAATGAAATCTATTATAATATTGCTTGCAGAATAAGCCATTTTATTTAACTCTTAATTAAGTGGTTTTGCAAGTTACTAGGAATCTGCTGAGATCAAAGCACTACAGGAATACAAGTTAACTGGTGCCACGATGGGATTTAAGTGTTTTATCAGGAAAAAGGAAAATGTTCTTATCAAAGAGTTTAAGAAAGCAGCTCAGGTTAAGGTGAATAAGAAGGCCCAGGGTGCTGCAGCATGACCCAAGTGTGCCAAGCACATGCAGTTTGTTTGCTGGGTGTGATTAGATATCACTAATGGGTTTCAGGAGGGTTTTTAAGGCTGGAAAGAACAATTCCATCCATCAGCCTCACTTCTTGCATGACATTTAATGCTAAAATTTGGATTAGTTGCAGTCTGCTGGCTTGCTGCTCTTTTTCTAGGTTATTTCGGAGCAAAGCACAGATTGTTTTACCTGCAATCACTGGGAGACAACCTCCCTATCCCACGCTGAGCTGCCACCCTGAATCTGAGGGCTCATTTCCAACAGAAGCTGTGAAAAACTCTGTGTTAGGTATCCCAGCCTGGCCCCAGATCTTTGTCTGGGAGCATTGAGAGCAGCATTTGCAGGATAACATGTGAGCAATCCAGAGATTAACTCAGTTCCATGGGAGACTGTCCCTGCAGGAAGATGTTCCACGTGCTGTGCAAGGATGGATCGGGGTTCTCGTTAAGGACCCATCTTTTTCTCGTTGTTTTGCAGCCCTGGTCGTGCGCTTTCTCACAAAGAGATTTATTGGGGACTACGAAGCCAACACTGGTGAGTTCTGCTCTCCCCAGCAGCACTGCAGAGAGTTGCAGAATAAATCCACTCTGTTTTGTGACTGGTGCACATTATGGGAGAGCCAAGTGGTGTTAGGTGTCCATAAGGTGCATATTTTCAGTTAATAGCCTCGGGCTATGAAAGCAATAAATCAAAGGCTCATTATTTATGATCCTTTCAGCTGTTTTTTTTTTTTTTTTTTTTTTCCTGAGTTGATGGAAAAGGATCAGAGTAAAAGGTTTGCTTGGGGACATACCTGTGCTGAAACACAGGCTCAAGGGACAACCTACACATCAGCTAAACCATGGAAACCCAATGCTGCTCCCCCTGCAACCCCAGGAAGGACAGAGGAATTCCAAGGGGTGTAAAAGGCAGTTCAGAACTTTTTCTGTTCTGAACAGAAAATTCAGAATTCTGATTCCCTTTTTTTCAGGGCCTGTTACAATCAGGCAGACTTTGAAACTGAAGTCTTCTTTCCGTAAGACAAGCAAAGCAACCATTCATTCCTTGCTCAATCCAGAGCGAGTGTTCACGTGAACTGTTTCATTCAGACTCCGTTCCAGGTTCTGATTTGGCCAGGGCTGTAGGATGGATCCGTGCTCCCCCCTCCTGCACATCCCACACATTGGCCACCTGGCAGTTTTGGGGTGAAGGTGGGCAGGACTCAGGAAACGCTTCGCTTTGGAGATGCTTGCTGAGCTCAGGATGAGGAGCAGCGAAGGAGGGAGCAGCACAAGACACCTTCGATCTGAGGAAACACAATCTGCAAGCTCCTCCTTGCAGCTCCCCCTCCCTGACCCCAAGTAACCCCGAAGGCTGGCTGCACTTTTGCTCCTTCTCTTCTGTCACCTCTTCTCCGGGAGGTTGTACATCAAGTGAGACCTGGGAGCTGTGCAGGGACTGCTGCCAGAGCAGTGCTGGGAACCACATGCTTTTCCCATTAAGCTCCCAGGCCCACGGCCACGCTGCAGGAGGAGTGGATGTGGCAGCAATAAGGAGCAGGTGGTGGTGCCTTTGGGATCGCTCAGCCGTGCTCCTCCTCGTTCCAGGCATCATCGGGCAGAGCAGGGGCAGTGCCTGGCAGCACCTGCTCTTTGTTCTGTGGGGCGTCATAGAATGGGAATAAGGGGCTGTCTGCTTTTGGTTCGGGGGTGCAGGATCTTCCCATAAAACCATCTTTACAGCTTAAAATGTGATCTGTTTTAAAATACAAACTAAATCCCACCTGGGCTGGATCCCCTGCCAGTATTAAACCACGATATGATCATGTTGGATTTCCTTGTGTTGAAAATGTTCTATGAGCTCAGACTCTTTTCCACTGGAATAAAATCACTTGTTCCCTTGAAACGAAGCAGATTTTCAGAAGCGAGGGCATTACTGTCACTAGCTGGGCTCCCTGTTAATCTGAATTCCTTACTCTCCAGTGGATGGGTTTCTCCATGTCTGACATTGTTCTGGAGGCAGCAGTGACGATTGTATCGGGGCAGGACAGAAGGGCTGTACACAGCAGCTGTGGGTCAGCATCTCTTCACACCCCCACGTGACTTGTGTTAAGTTCTGAAGGAAAATGATGATGACATCAACCTCTGGAGCTATCCTTGTCACAACCACAGAGAGTTCAGAAGATCAAGATTTAAATTTTCATTGTCATTTAACTCACGCTGCAGTAACAAAATGAAGTTCAAGCCCAGGATAGCAGTGGTTGGATCAGAGCTAGATCAGGCCTAGGTGGGTAGAACTGGCACTTGGCTGTGAATGTGTCCTCCAGATTAACCAAAGTCAGGTTTAAAGTGTCCAGTCTTTGGGGATTTCAACCAAACTCCGCTAAAATCACACAAACCCCAAAGAGCACGTGGGGGATTCATGCACAGTCACTCGCTCTGTGTCCAAAACTGAAGCACTTTCCTTGTTTAAAGGCATTCAGAGAAATGCAGTAGGAAACACTCACTCCTTTCACAGACCACACCTGCATGCCTTTGTTTGTGGTTTGAAAAAGTGAACTGCACTTATATTTGAAGTTAATATGGGTTGAAAACCTGAATGGGATTTGTGTGCCCACTTTGAGTGTGTGACTCAATCCCAAGTGGCCCTTTCCCAGCCCCCAGACAGGCTGTGTGTGTCCCCACACAGCAAACACAGCCCCACTTCACTGAGCAAACAGCCACACAAACACTCTGCGGCCTCCTCATCCCAAACCTCAAAACTCTGGATTTCTACAGTCCCGTTTTGCCTTCCCTTTGTACTGTTGGTTCTCTGTCGCAGTCCCTGACTAACGATGTTCCTTCTCCACCAGGTGCTTTGTATTCCAGGAAGTTCACCATAGATGGGGAGCAGATCTCTCTGCAGGTGCAGGACACTCCCTTTGTCTCACTGGAGGTAAAACAACTGCTCTGTGCTTTTCAACACCCTTCTTGTCTCATGTTTGTTGCCAGCACTTCCAGCTGCAATTAACTCCACTTAGCAGCAGGAAAATACCTGGGCTCAAACCCAAGACTAATCAAGCTACCTTAAACTCCACCAAAATGAGCTCTTGGAGGTGTTAAATCAGGCTCCTTTAGGAGTAAGTCAAAATTAAAACAAATCTCTTTCCAACACGTCACCAAACAGCATTGCAATCACAATCTGGCTCACTCCTTAATTGTTTTGTTTTCTGCCAAGTGGTTTCTGTCCCTGCATGGCAGAAAACTCACCTGCCCAGAGGCCCAGCTGGCTCAGCTTGGACCTTCCTCCACACCTAAAGTCTCTCAGATTTAGAGAAGGATTTCTTTCCAAGGGGCCAGGCTTCATGGCAGTTGTCATTTCCAGCTGTGGTGCTTTGCACGGCTTTCCTTACTCTGGTTTTAAATGTAATTAATTCCTTTTTTTTTTTTGAGGTGTTAGCATTTATCCTTTTTCTCTCACTCTTTTAGATAGTTGGACGCAGTGATATTAAAGATCTTTTCCAATCTTAATGATTCTATTACATTCTAGATTTAATATTCTACTAGGAACCTCTTTTTAGAAGTACTTTTTCAAGCAGGATTTAAGATGTCTCTCCTTGAAGATCTGCTTCACGTGCAGAACAAGAGGATGAAAATAGTGTCAAAGCAGCAGGAAATGTAGTGAAATTTGGGGTTGCATGAATGGTGGAAATCTCACGAGTAGTAATTCCTACAGAACAGCAGAGATTTCGTGACAAAATTAGGTATTCTCATTGCACCACCAACCTTAAACTTCTAGGTGTGGCCTTAACCTCAGTCCAAACTTAGATTTGGCCAAATAAATGCCGGGATGGGAACACCACCTTCTCTCCTCGTGTGTCAGGCTGTCCCTGGACAGCTCTGCACCCCTTGTTTTCCCTGCCCAGACCCACATGTGCATCTCTGCTCTGTGGGACTCTCCCACGCTGAGTTTACAGAACGGGATGAGCGGAGCTCCCGCAGTTCCCATTTCCAGCTTCTCCGCCGACGGGAAGTGGATTGAAGGGGACAGCTCTGCTCAAGTCCCACTCTCTGCTGTGCTGGGCTGCACAGAGCAGAGGGCAGGAGCCCTCGTTTGCTCTGGACACTCAGAAGCGAACAAAAGCTGCAGTGGAAGCTCTCCAGATATTCAAGTGGGATTTAACAGCACAAAGGCCTTTGCCAGTTTGCCCTGCAGAGAGGGGCTGTGGGGGGTGATTGGGCACCACTGAGGTTGCCTGATAAACACTTAACAAAGGGAATCCCCTCTCTGTGCTGTCCCATGGAGAAAGGAGGGAGTGGAATAATTGAACTCCCTTTTTCAGACCAGACTGATGCTATTTTCCTGTTTAAATTAATACTGTGCCCTACAGTCCAGTGACTCTAGAGCTGCACAAAGTTCAGTCAAGCCAGCAGCTGAAGTTTCTTAGTCAGAAATGATCTTAATTTTGTTAGGAAGGAGTCTCATTTTCTTTGTCCCTGTCCAAAGCCTGTGCTGTCCCAAGATCTCCCACAGACACCCTTCTCTCACCCTCTATCCTTCGAATGATGTATCTGCAATAACTGAAGGGACTGTGTCGGAACAGGTTAAGACTGAGAAAAGGTTGGATTTTTTATTAGAATCCCTAAGGAAGAGAGTTTCCTGCACTCTGCAGGGGGAGCACAGCGTTTCAGGAGGAAATCATGCGGAAACCCTCAGGATTCAAGCCCCCAGAGACGTGAAAATGTAAGAGAGAAACAGAAGCAGATGAGCGGTTTTGTTGGGCGATTCATTGCTGCTTGGCCTATACACTGCAAAGGCCTGAGTGTTTCAAAATTCATTCTGGAGCAGAGATTTCCATTTAAAAAGTAGCCCATTGGCCTTTGATTTCCTGAATAAAGCATTCCGCTCGGGATTATCCATCCCTCTCGCTACTGGGTGGGCCTAGCTGGTGTGAGGGAGAATTTCTGCTCATTAGGGCTCTCTGAATGTGCACCTTCTCCAAACCCAGTTTCAAAGTTTGCCAGTGCAATTAGTTCCTTTTTTTTTTT
>VXBT01008210.1:643882-681714 GCA_013400235.1 Oriolus oriolus | reverse complement strand
TCTTCCGTGAAAGGGTTTGGCTGGTGAAAAGAGGCTTCCAGGACATGGAGAGGGGCTGATTATCCCCAGACTGGCTACGACCCAGACCCCAACAGAGCAAATTGCCCTTCTTCCCACAGCCTGGCCCGGCCTGGCTGGAGTTCACTCTCATTAACCTTTCCAGCAAGGCTGCTGGGCAGGATCCCCCTCCATCATCCTGTGCTGGGCTTTGGGGTTTGAGTGTTTTGGGGAGGAGTGATAAGAGCATCTGATAAGCAATTTCCCTGCTGTGAGCTGGCAAGGGCAAAGAACCTCAAGGTGTGATGAGCCAGAGTCTCTGTGGGCAATAACGAAATATTTACAGAGGGCGTTTGGTCGGCAGAACTCCTGAGGGAAGTTTTAAGCCTAATTTACACTCTGACCCTTCAGAAATTCTGCTTCCTTCTTCTCACAGAAGAGCTTGTCAGTAGTTCTTCTTTCACTGTCTGATCTACCAGAAGAAAACTGATCGGTTTTAGTCATTCTTTTTCACCACTACTTCCCGATGTTAGGCTTTATAATTCATATTTAGGTCTAAATAAAAGTGATCTGGGATCACTTTTTGATTTGGGGAGAGTGCTGAGCACTAAATTCTGTTTAAATTAATGTGAATGGCAGCTATGTCTTCTATAGATTAATAGATAATGGAACATGTTTTCTATTAGACTTACGGAAGTTGATGAAAATTTCTTGGATGGAATTTAGCAACGATAATAAAAATTTGAGCTTGGTATTTGTGATGTTGAACTCCCCTTAAAACAACACAATTTCTACCAGCTTCATGAAGAGCTGTACACAGAATATGCTTGTTGGATATAAAAAAAATTACAGCGTTGCAGAAATGCTGTCATATTGCCAGGAATGTCAGTTCTTCCAACCAAGCATGGCTGCAGCAGGCATCTCCCTCTCTGGCTGGGTTATCCCTGTCCCAGCAGGGATAACAAAGAGGAGAGGATTAGCTGGAAATAGCTTCCTCTTGACAAGTGAGCTGATCTCTTTTCAAGCCCCACCGTGTTGTATTCAGCTTTGCATTCCCAGTGCTGGTGGTTGTTGGGGCTCTAAATAGGAGTGGGATGGACTCAACAGTGTGTGACCAGCAAAACATGGTATAAACCCATCCCTGCTCCACAAATTACCAATGAGATTTCACCTGATTTTCAGTTCCAGTCATTGGTTCTTTGTAACAAATTGCTTTTTGCAAAACAGCTTTGACTCTCTGGAGACCTGCAAGGCAGGAAAACCTGGCAGGCTTCACCAAACAGAGTTAGTGAGAGCCTCTGTCCATGGAGACATTGAATAAAGAACTGGAAAAAGCCCTAAAAGTCACCTTGGGGGACAACTGTTCACTTGTCACAGTGTGACAAACCTGATGGGTTTTTAATGCTCTCACTGTGCCCATCACAACTTTATCCACAGTAAGAGTGTGAGTTTCTGCCTGGTTGAGTACAAGAGAATACAGAACTAACTTTTCAAAGCAGTAGTTTGGCTCTTCTCTTCAAGCAATTTGCTCTGACCCCTCTCCCCTCCACATTACTGCTTTCTTGCAGTGTGGGATCACAGAATCATGGAATCACTGAGGTCGGAGAAGACCTCCAGGGCTGAGTCCAACCTGTGCCCAATCCCCACCTTGTCCCCAGCTCAGAGCACCAAGTGCCACACACAGTCATTCCTTGAACACCCGCAGGGATGGGAACTCCAACACCTCCCTGGGCAGCCCCTTCCAATGTCCAGTCACCCCTTCCATGAGGAAATTCCTCCCGATGTCCGATTTAAACCTCCTCTGGTGCAGCTTGGTGCCGTTTCCTCTTGTCCTGTCACTGGGAGCAGAGCCTGGCCCACACTTGCCTACAAGCTCCGTTCAGGGAGCTGTAGAGAGCGACAAGGTTCCCCCTGAGCCTCCTTTTGTCCAGGCTGGACAACCTGCCACAGTGCTACCAACACTGGCAATTTCACTGGTACCCAGAGAGGTTTCTGGCTGCACATCAACAAACAGCCCCACGTTCAACCCGAGCTCTGTCTGGGGCCTTTTGCCCTCTCGGCTCCCCGCTCCGCGTTTCCTGATGCCCAAATCCCGCTGTTTTGCAGGACGACGCGGACACCATCTGCTGCCAGGAGCAGATAAACCGCTCCATCTACTGGGCCGACGGCTTCGTGTTCGTTTATTCCATCACGGACTACGAGAGCTTCCGCGTGCTGCGGCCCCTGCACCAGCACATCCGCAGGATCCACCCCAACGCCAACATCCCCCTGCTGCTCATGGCCAACAAGGGCGACCTGCTGCGGGCCAGGCAGGTGTCCTCCAAGGAAGGGCTGCAGCTGGCCGGCGAGCTGGGCGGCACGTACTGCGAGGTGTCGGCGCGGGAGAACTGCGAGGGCGTGCACGAGGCCTTCCAGCAGCTGTGCCAGGAGCTCAGCAGGAGCGGCGGCAGCTGCAACGGCGAGAAGAGGAGAGGCCTCCACCTCGTCCGGCCCAAGTCGCCCAACATGCAGGACTTGAAGAGGCGTTTGAAGCAGGCTCTGACTTCCAAAGGCAAGTCTGCCACCACGCTCTGATGCTCTGTTGCAGAGCCTTGGATAAAAAGGCAATGAACTGGGAAGGACGGGCATCAATTTGGCAGTCAGGTCGTGTGAGAGACTCTTGATTTTTTGTCTTCACATCTTCCTCAAAAAGCCCCTGCTCATTCCGCAAAGGACCTCGCAGAATTTGCTCTCCGGGGCAGGAATTTCGAAACTGTGATTTAAAAAAAAAGAGATTGTCCCCGAATTGTTTCTTTTTTTCTTTTGAAAGGGGTGCAGTCAAATATCTTGGTGTTAAAAAGTGGGGTTTGTTAATGAGAATGATGAAATCCTGCTTTTAAGAGATGTGACTTCCCTTGGGGATGGTTGTGCTCCCAAACACAGGCAGTGAACTACAGCAGGACGTGAGGAGAGTGGACTGAGCAAGCAAATTGTACCAGATTTGCTTCATTGCAAGACTGGAAAATAAAGGCAAATTAAATGAATTAATTCATTTAAATGAAGAGCATAAATAGTGAAAAGTGTTAATTGAAAGAAAGAGTTCTTAGCAATGGGGAGAGATTTGTTCATATGCAAGCTTTAGCCTTACAGTGCATCTTTAAAGGGAGATTTTTTAAAAAATCACTACTTTTACAGATTCTTTTTCTTTAAAAGCACCGTGACTGCTTCTGAAAGTGATTATCTGGGCAAAATACAAACTTGTGGCAGCATTTTGTAGTCAGTTTCTCCATAGTATTTGTAATTTTTTCTGACAGTTTCTTACATGGCAAAAGGGAAAAATAGATCAGAGTGGTTTAAAACCTGCCAAAAAATGGACTGCACTGATCAAGTGCAAGGAGGTCACCTAAAACTCTTAATTTTGTTTTCCCAAACTAGTCAGACTTCAAATTCAAAATGCTTTTAAAGGAACAAAGCCTTCACACGAAGTATATTTACATCATTAGGTTGTTTGGGGGTTTTTTTTAAGAAGAAAAAGTTTTATGATGCCTGAAATTTTTGGCGTTGGGAATTCATTATTTTGGCTCGGGGAACTCATTGTTTTGCTGTTTGAGCTAAACCCAGACTTCCCTGAAGAGCTCCCAGAGCATCCCAGCCTGTCAGGACACATCCAGTGGCAGCGTCTGGTTGTGCCTCAGCACGCCCAAGGATTTGGGGCTGCGAGCTGATTTATGGAACCAATACCAACAGCACGGAGCACCCAGCTCTGTTCTCAGTGAGAGTGGGGAGGAACGGGCTCGGACCGTGTAAAATTCACGATGTGCCAAGTTTTCCTTCAAACAGACCAGATGAGCAATTCAAGGGCCACGAAATGAAGCCAAGCTCAGTGATTTATACTCAGGGACACAGGAGGGAAACCCGAGTTCGAGGGATATGGAAAAACACTCCCAGCTGCAGTTTCATCTGGCAAGACTGAGCTAAAGCAACCTTTTCCTCATTAGGAGCAGCAAAAATGGAAATTGAGTCTGATGAGAGTATTTGCATAGCTCAGGGCTTTCAAATGTACTTTGTTTTTTCTGTGTCCCTATATTAGACAGCTCTAGCAGTGGTTTTCCTTATCACCTGGATTTGCCTTATCTCCAGCTCGCTTTCTGTTTTATTTATTGTTTTCCACAGCTGCTCATCTGAGAATGTCTTGTGTTCTGATTCATTTAAGAGTCTTTTATTCCCCCAAAAGACCTGCACCTGTTTTTAAATTCAGTTTCAAGTGGTAGTAGGAGGGGAAAAGTTGGATCATCCAAACAGGGACTCAAATGATATCAGGGAATTTCTACTTTTGGTTATGGCTGATTAACAATTTGGTGTTTGAGCAGTGTCATTAATCATCCCAGGCACTTTGGTATTTATGGCACGGAATTTCAGTGTTTTCAATTAGTAATAGCACAGCTCAAATATTGAATGTAAAGATTCAATAGCTCAAATACTGAATCTAGAGGTTCAATGGCTCAAATATTGAGTCTAAAGATTCAATAACACGGAATAGAGCAGTTAGCAAGACACACAGGAACTGAAGTATTTTTCTGTTGGGAAAATGATCACCAATTTTGAACAGCAATTAGCAATTTTACCACTCCAGTACTGTATAACAAGGGCTAAATTTGCCGAAGACAATTTGCTGATCTTGGTTTCCCTGAAAGACTAAGAGAATTTGTGCTCCAGCTTGTTGGATCTGTTTGTAACTTCCTCCTTCAGCTGTAATTCTTTCTGATTTGGGAAGAAATCTCACCAAAATTCAAACCTGTTGATGTTTTATTTTCATTAGTGATTAATAAAAACATGCAAGGTCTTCCCTGAGTAGTGAATAAAATGGCTCTTGTATATGTCACATATTTGAATATTCCTTGTTTACACTAAAATATATTCTTTTCCCTCCTTACAACCTAGGACACCCTGCTTTGGAAGTGTTCCATATGCAAGGAAATATTCCTTATGCAAATAAGTATTCCCACATTCCTGTGAGGGGGAAAAAAAATCTACATTTTGGCTAAAGCCAAAAAATATTGAAATATTTAAGTCTTCTCTTAGGTACTAACATGTGGCAAACATTTATTCTGCTACAGTAACTTTAGTATTTCCTTTGTTCATTGACTGGGAGTAGAAATACTGGTTTTAAGCCAGGACTAACCATCTACAGAAGGCAATAAAGCTCAGTATTTTTATTTGGGGTGCAGTAGTTGAGCCCCAGGTCACCTCACTGTGCCTCAGAGGCAAGGCTGAACGGCAGCACAAAAAGCAGGGAGAAAAGAATGCGATAGAATTAAGTGCCTAAAAATAATCCTGTACAAGATCAAAGTTTAGTCATGTAGAACCTGATCCTGAATTAGAAACTTCAGGCTGCCAGGGGAAAACATGAATTCTACTGAGGGTTTAACATTAACCCTCTAGAGAGAAAGTACTGCCATAAAGTCAAGAGGAGAAAGGAAAAACAAAGAGTTGAGAGTGTGGGGTGATTTTTGGATATCAAAGAAAATTCTCCTCTCAGTTCTATTGATTTAGTCCAGATTAACCCCACTGGAATCAATACTAACAGCAGTGAGCTGTTGAATTCCTTCTTTTATTTTTTTTTTTCCTCATCCCTCATCATTCTCCTGAGCATTTTAAATCTTTGTGCACCATCTGGTTTTCAAGATGGTTTTCCAGCTGGGTTTACTTGGGCACACAGCAGTTGAGTGATTTGCCCCAAGGTTACACAGCTGAGCAAGTACTCGAGAGGAACTCAAACCCTGCATCCTTTGTAATTCATTCCCAGCTCTTTACAACAACTCCCAGACCGGATCACCTCCCTCGAGGTGTGCACAAAGCACGGCCAGTTGTACTGCACGGGAATGTAATTAAAAGTTGGGAAAAGTTCCTTAAATTCCATCTGTGTTAGGGACTGAGCAGAGCCTCAGTGCCAGGCTGGCACCTCACAGTCACAGCAGCACCAAGACAGGCTTGGGAGTCGCTGAAGGTATTTGTTAGTGGTTATTTCTGTGTTCCTGCCAGCTGCATTTCTCACACGTTTCCAGTGGTTCCCCATGGAAATGCAGTGGGACCTGGGAGAAGGGAAAATCAGGCTCTATTTTTAACTTTTCCTGTGACTTGCTTGATGATCTCGGCCAGATCTCTTAATCTGAATTCCTCTGCCCATGGGTCATAGATACCTGTCCCACACTTCAGCAGCCACAGGAGAGGATCACCAAGGAGAAATAAAGGAATTGCCCCCATTTGGGTAGGGATGGCCGAAACATTTACATCTGAACTCACGTCTTGCTTCTGCATTCCTTTAAAACTCAGTTGTGTGGATCCCACATTTACACCTGGAGCAGAGGATAAACACAGAAAATTCAGACCCTGATTTCAGGGAGCAGCTCAGACAGAGATATTTGTATCCAGGGTACCTGGCTGCTCCCAGGATTTGTGTCAGGTGTACAAATGGAGAAGAAAGAATAATTTTCTGAGGCATCAAAAGAAACTCGCTCTGTACCAGAAAACAGTTGTCTAATTGTTTTCCAAGGCAAACTGGGTGGCTGCCAGCTGATTGTTACTGCTGGATTTCCCTCTGCCCACTGGCAAAGTAGATTTGGGGTCAAAATCCCACTGCTCTGTTTGCAGAGCCAGCACATGGCCCTGAGGCAGCAGAGCACAATGAAATACTTGCTAATATTTCATGTTCATGGATTCTCGGAGCTCTTCTGAGCTGTGCCTGTCTCCTCTGGGGCTCACACAGGAAAACCACGGAATTAAAGTTAAAGAAGGTCTCCAGCTTCACTTTAAAAGCTCCAAAGCAGAAACAATGGGGTAGAGAAGATGATCCAATCTATCACTAATGGAGACAAAGCAAGACTCTTCCTTTGGTAATTTCTCACTGGCTCTGCCCTCCTTCTCCCTCTCCATTCACGCCTTTGTTCTCATTTAACTTAGCAAGCAAAAACTTCTGCAATTCTTCTTCCTTTGGCTTAGAAACATACTTCTGCTTGTTAGTTTAAAATTTAGTTCCAAATATTTGAACTCCAAACGTGGTTTATAACAAGAGAAGAGCGTCTACTTAGTCTTTTGACCTTATTTACCTAAAGCATTTTAAAGCACAGCTACAACTCTGTGCTTTGAATTCCTGCCACTTCTCCCCAAGAGCTCTCACTGGCTTAGCCCAGTATTTCCTCCCCTTGTTTTGTGCTTAGAACGTTGAGCTCGTTAATGCTGCAGAGTCACTGCTTACTTAAACCTGTTTAGTTCTTAAGTTTTGCTGCTCTCCTCTGAAATCCCTTCAGTTTAATCAGACAGATTCTCTTCTCTAAGCAGCTGTGCAAGTGGAAAAGAAGCTCAGAACAGCTGGTGATTTTCTGCTCTGTCAGATTTTAGCCCATTATTGAAGATTTTGGAACAAACAGGAGCATGGAAAATGATGCAGCAATCCCACTTCTCGTCTCCCTTCATCTGTGGCTGGTGCAATAATTTTATCTGTCACGAAGTGGACAAAGTTCATCCTAAATGATAATGCTTTTTCCTACAGATGGAAAAACACCAAACATGAAGCAGAGAGCTGAGCTGATAGACTGTAAACCCTGGGATCCAATTCATCCAGGAGCTGTCACACCAATCTTCTTTTCTTTAGAAGATACATTTTTTACATTTTCCCTCTTATCCAAAAGGGTTTCAAGACAGAGCCTCTGGATCTCGTCACACAGACACTTCCCATCCCCTCCAGCAGGTCAGGGGGAAGCTGCACATTTTCCAAGGATGCTGGGTGAAACTATGCATGTCTCGTGCTGTTATGAGGGATGATTGTGGAGACTGTTCCTAAGGACGTTTTTCTTCTCCCCAGGCAGTAATGCAGAACACTCACAATCAGTAACCGGTCATTTGGAAAAGATATTTGGGGTTTTTTGCTGAATCTGGAGACACTGTGTACCTTCTCTGCTGGTTAGAAAGCTCACCAGATAAGTAGAGGTTGAGTTTTTTCTGAGGTTGCCTTTGAACTCTCACAGAGAGAGCTGAATTATATCACTTTTGATTGTGGTCCAGGTTTCCAGATGCTTGCAGAGGCCACCACTCTTCAGTGTTCTGCATTGTATCTCACTTCAAACCCCAATCTTTTCCTATGCCATGATGAAAAAGTTAATTTGGAACAGCACATTGATAATGTAATAGCCTATTCCCTTGATTCCCTGTTTTGGATGAAGATCATGGTTTTACATTTGTTGGGCACCTGAACTCAAACTCATGCTCTGTCAGCAAAGGTGTTTGACCAGAGCAGCTGTGGCTGCCCCTGGATCCCTGGCAGTGTCCAAGGCCAGGCTGGACGGGGCTTGGAGCAGCCTGGGACAGTGGAAGGTGTCCCTGCCATGGCAGGGGTGGCACTGGATGGGATTTAATCTCCCTTCCAACCCAACCCAACCCAACCCATTCCACGATTTTGAATGAACAAGACTCTTTGTTCTTTACCCAGCAGGACGAGGCACACCCCAACAGTTCTGTGAGTAAGGAGCAGTGGGATCAGGGAATGAAAGAGGAATCAAACCTTTACATTACTCTGCTGTCTGCCTTTGATTTTCCATATGGAGACTGGCCCTCCCTCAGGCTCTGGGAAAGGAAACAGGCTGGTGGTGCTGCTGGATGGAGAGGAGGTGATGGTGGTGATTCTGCCTCAACAGCCACCTCCAACCCCTCCATCTGGGAATGGTGGCAGAGGTCAACACCTGTAGGAACCTCCCAAATGCACACAAAAAGGGTTCCTGGCAACTCTGGGCTCCCTGAGGCTGAACCAAAGCGCTGTTTCTGTGAGCTACACATCTGGAGATGCTTTGCTGGAAAGGAAACCCAGAGCCCCGGCCTGGGAGAGCCATTAGAATTTCCCATCCACATCCGTTCGGAGCGGTGGTGAAACACCCTCGTCTTCGTCACCTTCCAGCCCACGTGGTTCCATCAGGCCCACGTCAAAGTCACCTCTGCTCCTGAGGGACTGCAGTGGTGCCGCAGTTCCCAGTGCAGATACAGCTCCAGCAGGGAATGGAGGGTTGGAGTTGCCATTCTCCTCCACCCTTTCAGCTGCCAGGACCACCTATGAAGTGCAGAGCCCAAGAGTTAGCACCAGATACCAAATATCTCTGACAAGTGTTCATCAGTCTGTGCTGGAGAGCAGGAGCTGGCTCTCAGGAGAGCTCTAATCTGCCAAAAGAGCAGCTTTTAAAGCCCAGAATACATATTTGTGTCAGGCCTGTGAAATGATACATTTTATATGGAAGTGCTGTTCTGGGGGAGTTATTTATTAGGCAGCTTTAAAGAAAGCAAGAAGTTTTGTTTCTTAATCCTGAGTGCTAATCATCGAAAGTCCTCATTTTATCTATTTTTATAGCTTTAATTTTAGCCATTTGCACTTCTGAACCTCAAACCGTGGAATGAAGTGAAACACATGGAGCCAGAGGTTCATCTCTTTATACACTCGGAAATGCACATTTCCCCCACACTGCAAATACATCTCAGCACTGGAAGAATCAAAAATCATGAGTAGGACTGAGAGAATATGTTCCGTTTGCAAAGTCCAGACACTCCTGAATCCCAGTGCTGTGGCTTCTGGGAAGAGCCACTGGTAAGACAAGGACAGACACCTAAAAAGCATCAATGCTCACAACCCACTTACACGTGGTTTGCGAGGAGTTTGAAAGCCAAGGCATCCCAGGATGAGGGAAAAGGCTCTCAAAGGGTTAAACGTTTCCTGCCTTTAATCTGGAATCACGTAATGTGGAATGAATGTTTCAGCTCAAACTGTTTCCTCACACTGACAGTTTCATGGTGCGAGGTCAGAGTGTGGGAGAGATGGGGAGAGGAGAGGGGGAGCGTGGAGTGGTGAGCCGCTAAACCCAGAGAGACGCAGCCAGAGAGCCAGAGAAATAAAAAGGATGGGTTCTCCAGCAGCCTCAGCCCAGCTGGGATGGCCGTGGTGGAGCCATGGGCAAATGTGTGGGACTGTAAGGACTTCCTGCTCCGGGCTCCCTCTGCTTCTCCCATGTGCTGCTGCTCGGCTCCGGGCACGGTTCCCACGCTACGCTGCAAAATGCGCCTCGAGTTTCTCACAGTTGCTCTGCCCAGACACAAAGTGCAGCTCCAGCCCTTCCTGCACCCTGCACATGCAGGAGGTGGGACTCCTCTGGGGGTGTTGCTGGCTATATTTATTTTCCCTTCCTGTGTGGATCTTTTCCTACGCAACCAGATCCGTTCCGTGCACCGAAGCGCTCCACCCACTGCGGAAAACTTCAGTTTAAAGCAGATTTCAAACCCATTTGATTTTTTGGACCAACCATCACTTCTTACACCAAGAGTGGCCTGGTTTGATTTCATTTGCAGGCCCTCCTACAAGGACAAAACACTCACTCACGGCTATCACCATATCAAAACGCATTTCTACAGATCAGTGCACCACGTTTGTCTTTTTCCTTGTAGTTTTCACCTCCTCTGCCACAGGCAAAAGTTTTCATTTGGGGAACTATTGAGTTTTTTGCCCATCAATATAAACTTCTAATCACTGATACAAAGACTGAGAGAAAAAGAAAACACAAACAATTACACAAACAATTAAATGCGTTACGTGCCCTCCCTCTCAAGCCAAGCACAACAGTCTCAACCTCCCTGTTTCCACACTGGGTAACTCAGCCCGCCCCAAATCCTTGTTTTTCTTCCTTAAACACATCTCAGCAAGGGCACCACGTGCTCCTTTGTGGGGCTGATGTTTTGGCGTGTGATGGGGTGTGACAGGCACGCGGTCTCCCCCAGGGGTCACCTCTGCAGCCCCTGGGTGCTTGCATATCCGTGCAGTGACCCTACAATTCATGCCCAATCCACTCCTCCCAAGGAGCAAAGATAAGGACATCCTCCTCCCCAGCCCACGGCAGGAACACAGAGAAATTTGGTAGATCAGCCTGCTGCTGAGAATAGTAAATTCTGCATCTTCCCACCAAATGATAACAAATGTCTGAAGGGAATCAGCTGACAAATCCTCTTGCTCAACACCACTCGTCCCTAAGCTGCATGAAAAAAACAAACTCCTTTCATGGCAGGAAATCCTCAGGCCAGTTTGTCACCAGGATTCAGACAGATTTAAATAACAGAGCTGCCAACAGTGGATTTCGAGTGGTGAATGATACAGCCAGAAAAGCTGGACAGCGAGCATTTCTGTGGGCCGAGAGGTACAAATCCTATTTTTAAGGTGAACGTGGGTTCTAATGCTTTTGGGATAAAGATGCAGGCTAAAGATGCAGGAGGATTCTCGAACTCTTTTTAGGAGTGATTAAGGAAAAGGTCAAACTCCTGCCCACAGCTCCAAACATTCTGTTTCTAAAATGGGCCACATAAAAATTCCCTGGGCCAGACCCACCAGTTCTCAGCATCCAGCTTCAGCCTTCGCACAGAACTTAAAGATCCTCATTTAAATCTCCTTTTCAGTGCTTCTCTGTGTATTTTGGAATGTCCTTTATGGGATACTACCAGTTCCTCGAATCCCATATCATCACATTCCCTGTCTTTTGGGCATGTTTTCCTGCTGGTGCAGTGTAACCCAAGGGACCAGGAGCACTACGGAGTATCCCACCCCTGTGCTGCAGTTCCAATGGAATTAAAATGCTGCTTCCCTCCTTTGCCAAGTGTTTTGAGACCTGTTGATCAAAACCCCTGCGTGCAGGCCAGGTGTCACAGTGTTTTCAATATTCAATTGCTGCTCCCTTGTGCAGGAGAAGAGCTGATGGTTTGTTATTAATAGAGCAGGAAGTGGGGATTAAACTTTGCTCTCTAATTACAAACAAAAGCTACAAGAGCTCTGTAGCTTCTGGATAAACCAAGGAATGAGCAACTGTTTCTGAGGCAAGTGAATCCCTGAAGCAGAAACCCAGATTGCTGTCTCGCAGGGAGCTGAATTAAAACAAGGTCGGGTTGGCAGGCTGCCTCCTCTTCACCTTGTGAATATTCTCCAAGGGAGGGATCTGGAATATAACTGCTCTGACGCAGGGTTTCCTGTTGCAAATGCTCTGTGCAGCCTGGGATTTCTTTTTATATGTGCCTAAGCCCCGTTTTTGAGTGGTGTAAATTGCCATAGCACCACGAGAATTTTGGGGATCAAAAGAAATCTGGCTGTCAGCTTTTATTAGCTGAGGATTTAACTGAGACTGAAAATCATCCCCAGCAAAAGCCATCTCTGAGGCTGGGAAGACACTTCCACAGCTGCAGGTGAGGCAGGGCACCCATCTCCCAAAGCCCAGGGTACATCTGCAATTGCAGGGAGAGCTGTGCATGGTAGCCCTGGAAATCTTCTGGGTGTCTCCATGAAATCACACGGAAAAAGTTTCAGCGCTGTGTAAACAAAAGCTCTGCATGTTTAGTGGCCTCTCTGATTCGCTTTAAACTCCTCATGCATATTTTGCATTCACTTTCCAGGAATAGCCCGGTGAGATTCATCCTGGCCCAAGAATTCCTGGCGACTGGGATTGATGTCTTTGGGATATCCAACACCCTTTTGTGCAGGACAGACGGCTACAAGGGGTGTGAGAGCCCCAATCCACCTGTGGGCCATGGGACTATCACATAACAAATCTGATATTGCAGCAGCAGCCAAATGGATTATTTATAGGTGCATATAGGTTCTGTATGGTACAGAAGGTCGTGGGGTCCTGCTGGAACATCCAGGGAGTGCAGCCATGCCAGGCCCAGCCCTGGAAGCAGCAGAGCTCTGTTAGCAGAAAGCTGCATTCTAATTAACAATTAGAATTAATTCCCCACTGCAAAATGCAGCCCTGTGCTAACACAGCCCTGCTGCTCCCGGGTTGGGAGCTGGTTTGGTCGGCATTCCCCGGGGACCCGCTGCCCCACGCTCCACTGTGGGATGTGGCTGTGCCCTTGGAGCTGCACAGCTGGGAATTTGCTCTGGAGAAGGCTGCACGCTCACCCGCCCCGCTGCAGCAACAATGCAACGGGATTTTTCATTAAGTGCTCCTAATTAACAAAGCACAACCCATGTCACCATCCAGCCCTGCTCGGCATCAATGGAAAAACACACGGACAAAGAATTACCTCCCCACTTCTTTTGAATGGCACAATGAAGTAAATAATCTGACCACAAGAATTCAGGGAGCAAAACAAAGCCTGGATCCATCAGCAGCAGCATCTCCCTGCCTTTAAAGCTCGAGCAGTGTTTAAAAGATGCTCTCTGCTAAGAGCAGCTTTCCAAGCTTGCTGTGCTGTGAGTTGGAGATGTGGCAGTGTCCTGGGAACATCCCAGCTCACCAAATACCTTCATTTATTACAACATCAGTCGTGGCAGGAGCTGTGCCTGCCCAGAAATCCAGGTCTCAGAAAGAGCTCTCACGTAAAAATAAACAGGACTCTCTTGGGCTCTTACTTAGCAGGGCATAAAAGCAACTGAGGAGATACTGCTGAAACCAGTCATGGAAAGTTTGGGTCATGCTATTTAAATTCAGTTTTCTGGTTATGTTCCTTCTTTGGTGTGTTTCCCTCCCTGTGCTGTTTCTGATGCTGAAGGCAGCTACACAAGCACCAGGATCTCTGAGTGCTCTTCTGACTCTTCACACCAAATTTCCCCCCCAGTGTGGCAGTAAATCCAGATGCCCCAAAGAGGGATCATCACTGCCTGTGAAGAAAAGAGCAGGAAATAAAATGAACTATAAGGAACCACTTGACCCAATGTAAGAATTTTGCTATAGAGAGAAATTTTTTTAAAAAATAAATTATGACAGAATGGAACAAAAAGGATTGAACTGGTATGGGCCAATT
This sequence comes from Oriolus oriolus, assembly GCA_013400235.1. Classification (NCBI taxonomy): domain Eukaryota; kingdom Metazoa; phylum Chordata; class Aves; order Passeriformes; family Corvidae; genus Oriolus; species Oriolus oriolus. Next base: position 667,926 of record VXBT01008210.1, on the reverse strand, counting down.
ACTCGGGTTGCTGAAGGATCAGACTTGCAACGAATCTTGTAAAATATCTTTGTGCAAGACCCTGGCACGGACTGTCAGAACACGGGAGTGAAACTTGCTGATGCTGTAAAGCTGGGAGGCACCATTAATATACAGTGCCCTACAGGAAGAATGGCATTCCTCTGGAGAACTGGATCACGGTAATGGGATGCAAGAACAAATGCCTTGGGACTGAGAACAAGAATTTCTCCTCTGATCAGTCAGAAGCAACACAGGAAGAAAAAGGCCAGAGTGTATTACAGCAGCATGTATGGATGTCATTGTGCTGCAGCTCTGGAACGGGAAATGGGATCTGAGGGCAAAACAATTACAGCAGAGCTTGGGGTGGGAGTGGTGCTTACAGGGCTGCCTGAGACCTTCCCTGGTCCTGCCCCAGCCCTGGCCATCCCACACTCAGTGTAGGACAGGAGTAACTGAGGGCAGGAAACCTGTCACATCACAGGAGGCTGAAGCTGGGATTATATTTTTATATTTCTGCCCTCCAAAGAGTCTGGAGTGGGGACAAATGTGGTTTTATGGCCACGTGAGACAGCACATGGAAATATGAGCTTAGGTGGGATTGGATCTTGGGGGTAGGGCCTTATTGCAACCTCCACCTGCTTGTTCCTGCCCCATAGGCTGCTCATCTGCGTCCTGCTGCCACAAACACCCTGCAGCCACCTGGGCAGGGAGGCGGACAACTGATCCACCCAAAGAGCAATGCAGCAGCAATAAAAGGGTCCTTTTCCTAGATCCAGTCTCCAGGCAGTCAAGCACATCTGGGCTTCTTTGAAATCTCAGACTGGCTCAGTCAATGGTGGTTTGGGAACCTTGGCCAAGTGGCATTTCCATGGTAGAGAGAGGCCTTCCCAAAGGTGCCCAGAAGAAACAAAGCTGCTTGCTGCACACCCCCTGGAGCGCTGAAGACAAACTTGTAAGCTAAGGAACAACACTGAGCAGGAATTGACCGAGGAAAGTGGCCATGGATTCCCCGCGGTGTGGGAATTAGAAGCTGGCTCCATCCGCGGCAGCAGGTGAAGTTCCAAGAAGCAGGGCCATGGTTTGGAGGCGTGTCACAAGTGCTGGGGCCCCAGTGACTGCAAACCTGCAATGACACCTACTGGTAACCAAAGACGTTCCTGCTTCCAAACTGAGCCTGCTTGCTTCCAAGTGGAAGAGGTTTATCTTATATCCCGGCTTTCCAGCACCAAGGTTCCCCACGGTGCCTTTGCACATCCTAGTGCAGGAAGCTGGGCTCTGTTTAGCCACATTTTCAAACCACTCATTTACAGTTTCTGTCTCCTGACCTGAGCTGAATAATCCATGTTGGAGTCATCAGAGTGTGCCCAGTGTGGGCACTGGGAGCCCAGTGCTCCTCTCCATCAGCCCAGCCAGGTGTGGATGGCACGGACCTCTCCTGGACCACTCCAATAATTCCACACTGATGGTTCTGTTATCCTACAGGACAGGAGTTAACCATAAACTTCCTCCTTGGCACACTTGATTACCTGAGGCGCCCCTCTTTACGTGCAGCTGTCACAGATAACACCCAGATCACCCCTGAACTGGTGACATGAAGCAAGCACCACCTCCAATAAAATCATCCTGATGCAAACAGCAATGGAAATCAAGAGTGTGTGACCTTACACTGGAAAATCTCAGAGCCAGTGACGATATTTCCCTCAAGCCCCTCTTTTTTCCGCACCTTAAGATGAAGACTTTGACCAAATCTGTGGAGGACTGGTGGTGCACTGAGCACTTCACCAAGCAGGGGAAGGCAGGAGACGTGGCCCAGACTGTGCAAAGCCTCAGTCCTCAGCTCAGAGGCAGCACTGGGCTGGCTCATTTTGAAGATATAGTGTGGAAAGAAAGGGAGTAGGGAGGGAGCAACCATATATTTGGAAAGCTGGATGGGTTTTAACCTGTATCCTGTCAGTCTGCTGGAACACTGCCAGAATGATTTCTGCTTGGACAGGCTGCCATAAATTACAGGAGAAATCCGAGCAAAGTAATTAGACTCAGGAATCCCGGCTGAGAGTTCCTTACTGGATTCCTCAGGTTTGTCCCAAATTTTAAATTGTCTCCTTTGTCTTTTTCTAACATAGTTCTGGGTGACACTACAACCTTGCATGAATAATGAAAGCTCCCTAAATTATTGCTAAGACTGTAACTCTTGAAATTATTCATTTGCATTAAAAGAAATCCACGGTGAGAACGTTCTGTAGTTGTTAATAGGTAAAGAGCTGGACAGAGGGATTATCTGCTGGCACCCCTGAAGAGCACACAGCCCAGATTAATGTCAGTACCTCTGGGTATCTCCAGAGCACACATAAATATATCTGAGGGCCAGTTTTCCAACTTCTCTCCACAACTGGGAGAAACGAGCTCTTGAAGGGCACACTTTGTCTTATCCTGGACATCTGGAAATATCTCTGCCAGGGTGAGATGAATTGTGACTCAGAGAGGAACCTATTTTTCCCTTATTTGGACACACCATATATATCAACCTTACCCAATAGATACAAAAACCTCGTCTAAAAAATCCTGGAAGGAGAGTCTGGACAACTCTCTGGTGTGGCAAATATTTAATGTGGAGAGATGAGTTCTCCCCTTGTGTTACAAGAGAGATTTTCTTGCCTCAGCCTTTGCTCCACATTGCAGGAACTTCTACTGCAAAGCCCCAAAGAGAGGCCCTGCTAGATCCTTTTACAAAGAGATTACAATTTTTTTTAAATTAAATTTTCAGCTGAAATAGGTTTGATATGATCTCATTAGCCCATGTATTTTAAAGCTTACCTTTCCCTCTTTGAAAAACTCAAGTGGGACAAATGACATCCACAAGAACTGGGCACCCAAAGCTCCCAGTGGCTCTTCCAGTGGCACAAAACCTCTGAGCCAAGGCTCTACCAAGGATTTTTCACAGTTGCAGCACCACTGCCTGATGAGGGGTACAACTGCATCGTATTTGTCTTGTTTTCCTATCAAATCCCTCCATGGTTCAGGGTCTCTCTTGTTTGAGACACCAGAAGCAAAATGAGCTGGAGGTGAAATTTCCTACAGCAGTTCCCAGGAGTTTTCCCTTGCGTTAAATGTTTTTGGGAGCTGTGTAACTGCAGTCACTGAGGGGCAATTCCTGCCCAGCACAGAAAACCATCACAGGCTGCAGAGCAGCATTCGGGCTCTTAATTTGGGCATGAGGAGCATTTTGCTCATCCCAAACTTTCTGTGCTAAAACAACACGTAGAACACACTCTCTTCTTATGTGCCTCCAGGAAACAATTCAGCTTCCAAACGGGCTGGTTTGCCACGGCTGTAACAGACAGAGCTAATGCAGTATTTACTTAATCTGGCAATTTTTGAAATCTTCCTTTAATTAGAGCTAAATACAGTCTGTTCTTGAAATTCATTTATTTATACGGCTCGGCGTCCCCACTGATAGAATCAAATGAAAACTCTGCCTGCAAATATGTTTTTCCTCCTGCATTTAGAGCTCATGGCATTCCACAACACTTTGAGGCCAAAGTCTGCGACTTAAAGAGAACCAATTCTTTGGCAGGAGTCACTTCTTGTGAAACTATTTTTGGCCCAGAACAGCAAGGCTTATGTAGCTCCCCATAGTTCCCTATCACTAAAATACCACAGGCTGTTATGGAATGAAAAGGAGTCATGGGGCTAAGCCAGTGTCCTTTGGATCACTGAAAATCTGAGAGGCTGATCCAATTTAAGAGTGTGTTGTAAGAAAAGATGGATTTCCTTTTTCCCCCACATCACATTATCATCAATACTTGTCCAGCCAGGTGTTCTCTGTGGATCAGGCCCTGGAGCACCCAAGCAGAGGTGCCCAGCTCCCATCGCTGTGGATGTCTGGGATAACCAGGAGAGGGGAATCTCCTGAATTTATCTCCTCAGTCTCACACATGCTTGAAGGCTACAAGGAAAATGAGGGTGGTTAAATTGCATAATTCCCTGGAATGTGACAGACACCTCCAAAGGAACTCTTTGAAAAGTCTGATCAGAGGCGGCCCAGCAGAGCACCCTGAGCCACGCTGTCACAGGGTGGGAATTTCCACCAGGAAAGGCTGGGGGCTGATTCTGGAGAACCTGAGACTGCTTGGCAAAGGGCAGCACCTCACATAGTGCAGCACACGCCCCCAACCCTTCCCAGGGATCTTTTCCCCCCCAAGCCCCAATCCTGAGCGTTATCCTTGTGCTGTGGGCAGAAGGGTGGTGTGCCTGGATGCTGCCATATGCAGGGATTCAGCTCTGGACTTCCTCAGGGCACAAGACTTGACACTGACATGCAAAAGTCTCCTTTCCTCCCCCTCTGGAATTATTTCTACCTCTGCAAAGAAAGGGGAAACAAATGAAATTTCACCCACAGAGCATCGTGACACTTTACAGCCTTTTAGCAATGAAAGTAGCAACAGAAAATTTGGGAGAACAGAACCAAAGCTGCTGGGTGCCAGTATGCAATTAATCCCTTTTCATTTGCTACTTCAGATTTTATTAATATAACAGAAGGGGGGAAAAAAGGATCAGAGCTGAATCAAACACTCCACACCAAGAAGAGTCAGGATTTCTTTCCTAAAATCTTGTTATTTTCTAGCATACAATAGAAACCAAATGTCTCCATCAGGATTAGGCCGTAAGCCACCCACAAAAACCAAGCATTGCCAAATATAAACTGTCCCAATTCTCTTTTTTTTTTTTTCTGTCAGCAAACAACACACCATCAGCTTGTTTACACAGAGCAGGAACCAGCTTTGCAACTAAGTAAGGCAAAAATTCAACGACTGATTTGCATGATTTTCCATGCAAATGGAGCATTTATCAAGGCAGCAGAAAGGTGGGAATGGCCAGTTCTCTCAGCAGGTTATTGACCTGTAAAGAGGAACCACAATAAAAGAGCAAGGCAGGGTGAAAGGCCAAGCATTTTCCTCGGGGGAGTTATTAGCATGAATTAGGAACTGTTAGTCACTGCAGAGTGTGGGTGCAGCACGCAGGCAGTGATCAACATCACTTTCAGGGAGAGCTTTTCTGAACCCATAAATACATTTATTAAGGAGTTAACTCCTTCCCCAGCACGGAGCTCCATGGAACTGACCCTGCTGCACCCCTGGGCAAGGCACAGTGACTTCCTCAGCTTTTAAGCTGCTGAAGGATTGGCTTCAGAGTGCCTCAGAGTGCATCAAACGCAGGGGTGGTGTTCATGTAACAGGGAAGGGTGGTTAAAATCCTGGAAAAGTGCTGTAAAACCCCATTTGACACCAAGACAAGCAGATACTCCATCAAAGGTAGATCAGCCAACAAGGGAAATGACAGCTCAGGGTTGGAGCCTCTTTGCTTTTGAACATTTCCAAACATGAGGCTTTAGGACTTAGTTTATCACGGGTTTAAACTGCAGGCTGAGATCTGAGCACATTTTACGTTTACATTTACACTTTTACATAGTTTTACATTCAGGTCAAATGCTGGGTTAGGAGTGTTTCAGTTATTTCCAGCCATCTTGTCAGAAAGCCTCAGTTCTGGGTATTTGTTCTGTGTGTTTTTAGTTAAGAGCATGACACAGAGCAAGGCTTTGTGGCTCAGCACATCAAGGGCTTATTGCTATTGTTTGGAGAGATGCTTGTTCACCCAGTTAAAAGAAAAAAATCCAGCATTCAGTAAATCAACGTGATGGGAAGAACATTTCAGTTTCAAAAGATGAGATCATGCAACCTTAACTTTTCTGTCTGTTATTTACAGTGGGTAGGCAGAATTCTTGCAGTTGTGCTTTTCAACAGCCTTCACATATTTAGTCAGAAATCTCTGTTTCTGGAAGCTTTCTGTGTCGTCATGGAAATTATCACCATGTCCCTAAGACTAGGATAGCAATTTGATGACAAATTACAGGAGAGAGAGAAGGAGAATATTTTGGCATAAGACAATACTAAGAAGGAAAAGAAATCACCCAATGTTTTTGGACCGTTAAAAGGCATCCAGTTAAAGATGACTCTTTAATCTCTGCCCATGCTTTATAACCAGTCAAACACAAAATCTACCAATCTGCAGGAGGTATTTTTTTGCAGCATTCAATACAGAGCAGTCCATGCTGCTCTGATGCCAGGATGATTTTTTGCTTTTTCTTCTATACCCCTTTTATGCACTCTTTTATATAGCCCTTATGTATTCTCAGTGCTTTTAACCCACACAGTTATAATTCTTTAAGTTTGATCACTTCCCTCACACCCAATATCCCGTTAAGCCAAGAGCCCAAACACCCTGGAAACCCCAGACCCCGAGGGCCTCTCCAGAACACATTCTGTAAACAAAGCCAGGCCCAGCCAGGGGAAGGTTCCTCGCTGAGGGGTCTCGCTGGAGTCCCTCCCTGGGCAATCTTTGATAGATGTGCTAATTAGCAAGGCCTATAATTGCACACACATCACATCGTGGGGGCCATTTCTCCGGGGGGCATTTCGGGGTGCATTTCGATGTGCATTTCGGCGCCCCTGAGGATCCTTCAATAAACACCGAGGTAAAATCCTTTTCCCCTCTTCACTGTGTTCAGCTCTCTAAATTTTAAGACCAAGAGAAGGCGTCAGCTCCAGGTCATCCAGGGAAGATTGGCCAGGACATCTCAGGCTGCTTCCAACCTTTTTTCCTAAGCATCACACACCAAAATCTAAGAACAAACTCCACCAGAACAGAATGATCTCAGGAAGGTTTCTGACCATTTTAATCTGAATCCTGCAGAGTTTTTCTGTCGTAGGCACCCTGTGCAATCACCAGGCCTCTAAACCTTTGAAAATTGCTCCCACATGAAAATCAGCTGAGTGGTACCCAAGAGTGATTTTTAACAGCAGAGGAAACTCTTACCAGGTAAGGAAAGGGATGTGAAAAGTGATTTTAGCTGAAGAGAAAAGATGCTTTCCCCCTATTGCCGCACTCTATGCTCTGCAGAGGTGTCCCAGCAATCCGGGAAGCAAAGAAGGAAGCTCCTGTAGAACCCAGCTTTGCCTTCACCAGGCTCAGAGAGGTGAGAACAAAAGGCTGATCACAGAAAGATTAAAGCCCAGATAATAAAGAATCCAGCTCTTGCTAAAACTTCAACCCTGCTGCCTTTCCTGATTACCTAGACTCACTGGCTAGAACACCAAAGAATGAAAAATTCCTGCTACTTTTCATTTAGGGCATAATTAATTGACCTACAAACAGAAATAGCAGCTAAGCAGCTGCCTAAAACCCAAAATGCCTAAAATGATTCATATAAACAGAACTGATACTTTTCATATTTTGAAAGTGAAAACAAAAGGGAAAATTAAACTTAAAAAAAAAAGGACAAGAAACGTTTTTGTCTTTTTGGGTTTTTTTCAGAGACACTGTTGATTATTTTGGTTTTCAAACTCTTTTTCAAATTAATTTTAACTTTTTTTTTTTTCCATACAAGTAGCACAACACAGGGGTACATGGAATCAAAGTAAGGATATTTCAGCCTGTTGCTGGCTGCATATGGCCAGAGCACAAATTTGTGCCAGGAACACAGGACAGGCTGGGCAGGGAAGTCCCCATGCCTGGAGGGATTTAAAAGATGTGTAAATGTGGCACCTGGGATCATGGGTTAGTGGTGGTCTTGGCAGTGCTGGACTTGATGATCTTAAGGGTCTTTTCCAACCTCAGTTATTCTGTGATTCTATGTCTGGGCTGCTTTTAGTTCAGTTCTTGGAAAATCTATAAAAAGAATCGATGAATCAGATCCTGAATTTTAAAAAAGATCTTAGTAAAGAATTGAAATTTTTTTCTCTAATATTGATATTCCAAACTGTAATTCACTTCAAGATTTTGGAGTTTCAAGATTTTATCTTCCTCGCTACTTTCTAATTAGCAAAAGCACTTTTTTTCACCTATAAAAGATTTTTCACATTAAAGGAGATTTGGCAAAGTGGGGCCGTCCTGAAATAAGCCTCAACAAACCCCAGGTGCTTTGAGTTTCGCCTTTCAACACGATCTTAAGTGCTCGAGCAGCAGTTCCAGCCGCCGACCAGGAGAGAGCAGGCACAGACAAGGATTTGAGGATCCAGCCCAAAGGCGCAGCGAGCTCCTGGTTTAAGTGCTAAAGCTGAGAGAAGGAGCAGGATGATTTTAAGGCCATTATTTAGTGACGTGTGGGTATGAGAGAAGGTCTCCAAACGGCAACCACTGCAGCTGGCATTAAAGGAGGAAGCTCTCTGCCAAGGGACAACTCCTCCTCCTTCAAAAACAAATCAAATCCCTGATTTTCTTCCTGGCAGACAACAATTTATTTCAGTGCAATCATTTATTTCAAAAGAATAAAGAAACTTCCATGTCTGAAAACCACACAGAGAAGTGTTTCAACACAGACCACCCCAGCCTTGTAATGGTGCCAGGGCTGCTGCACTGGGATTGGGATGGTTTTGGAAATTGGAATGGCTGCTTAAAGCTCCACTGGGATTGGGATGGCTTTGGAGACTGGAATGGCTGCTTAAAGCTCCACTGGGATTGGGATGGCTTTGGAGACTGGAATGGCTGCTTAAAACTCCACTGGGATTGGGATGGCTTTGGAGACTGGAATGGCTGCTTAAAGCTCCACTGGGATTGGGATTGGGATGGCTTTGGAGACTGGAATGGCTGCTTAAAGCTCCACTGAGATCAGGATTGGGATATCTTTGGAAACTGGAATGGCTGGTTAAAGCTCCGTTGGGATTGGGATTGTTTTAGGGATTGGAATGGCTGGTTAAATCCCCATTGGGATTGGGATTGGGATTGTTTTGGAGACTGGAATGGCTGGTTAAAGCTCCACTGGGACTGGGATGGCTTTGGAGCCTGGAATGGTTAAAGGCCTGCGCACAAGGACCAGGGAAAGACAAACAAGCCTCAAAGGCACAACACACCCCCCAGACCTGATAGCATCCTCCAGCCACTTCAAAAGAGCCCAGCTCTGTTTGATATTCCCTTTTCCTCCTTGAATTTGGGAACATGTAAACAGGGAGAGCTGGGCCGGCAGCCTTGAGCTGAAGGCAGGAGCTGCAGAGGGAAGTGGGAGGGGTGCAGGGCCCAGCTGGCCCGGCCTGGCTGCTGTCAAACGGGAAGGGCTCTCTGCCCTGGCTCCCGGAGATCAAACAGAACACGCAGCCCCTGGAGAATATATGGCTTCATACATTTGGGGACTTCCTGGCCTGGCACATAGTTACCCTGTAGGATTTTGTGCCAGAGCTCCTTCGCTTGCTGTCAGGGCTTTGTTGCAATTCCTGAGAGCTGTCCAGCTTCTCTGGATGACCTCACTCCCAGAATCTGCTGTGCACATAGAGTCCTCAGCCTTTGGAATAAGGAGGACACTTTAAACAGCCACAGGAGAAAACCCAAAACCTGTAACCCTAAAGGATGCAAATCCAGGAAGAAAGCAAAAATAACCCAGTGTTTATTATTTTTAGGTTAGTGAGAATTTTATGAACCATCTCATAGCTGGATGTCTGACTCACGATACTTAAAAGCTTGAGGATGTCAAACCTATAATTATTTACTACTGGAAAATCAAAGAGAAACAGCGATTTTCATAAACCTCAAGCTTCAGAACAGAAGCCAATCTCTGCTTGCACCAAGAGCCTCTTTTTGAAGTAGGTTATTTTAGAAAGGCTCTTTATGGAAATTCCTCTAAAACATCCTGTCCTGACGTCTGCTGGAGAGGGCAAATGAGTAAATGAGCCACTGGTCAGATGGGTGAGCACTTCCCCGAGCAGTGAGGTGCCTGCTGACCACAATCTGTGGTCAGCAAAACACGTGAATAATTCCTCAAGGCTCACTGAAGCCACCCCGAGGTGTCACCATTTTGTTCCTACTCTGTTAGAAAATAAGAGGAAAACCCCCCACTTTGCCTGAGCTTCTGTGAGTTGATATTTCCCCTCAGAGCCCTTCACCACGAGGAATTTCTCATCATCTCTCTCCACAGCCCTCACTGAGATTCCAAGCCCGCCTTCAAAGTCCCCTTTTACAGGTCCCACTGAACTTTTCCAACTGTTCTTTGCAAAACAAATTCGTGCTGCCCTTCCACCCGTGCCAGCCACAGCCCACCTTTTTCCTTCTCACTTAAATTGAGGTTGCTTTGCCCATTTCCTGATACTGCCATTGCACAGTTGGGCTTGTAAATCTGATCCCTGCAATCAAAACGACTCCAGGGACCAAAAAGCTACAGAAAAAGCATCTTTGGTTTGTGAAGTTTTTCCATTCCCTGAATTTTTGAAATTCAGGTGGGATGAGCTTCCAGCAGCGCTTGTGCAAACAAGGCTGTGCTGCAAAGCAAAGCAGGGCAGAAACAAGAGATCTAAAGGCTGCTGTGTGCTCTCGGGTCGCTTCCCTTTGCTCTACCGGGGCTCCTGGCATTAAAAGGAACCTCACAGTTGAAAGGTCGTGTGAGGCTGCAGCTGTCTCTGAAAGACTCCCCAGGAAAACCCTTCCCAGTGAGCGAGTGCCTGGGTGGGGATGGCCTATGCACAGCGGCTTTTGTTCCGCGTTTGTCTGAATGGCTTTGGAAGCCTCTTCCACACGGAGAGCTGGGCTTCCCTCCTCCTCTGCTCCTTCCTTCTCCCACTTTCATGTTTTGTACTTCAGAGCTGGGCTGCTTTGCTGGCCAGGGTCAGCACAAGGTCATGACTTGTGACAGGAGGTTAATGTAGTTGTTAAGTAACAACATGAGTCTTTTGAATGGCATGAATATTCCACCCCACCCTCTCGCAGACACACACACGCTCTCTGTCTCCCGGCTGCTGCCTCGGCCGAATGCTCGGGAATGGCAGGGCGGTCGTGGCAGCCTCTTGGACACCGTGCCGAGCACTTACACGTCTTTCAATTACCACTTACCCCGCTAAATGAGGTATTTAATAGGTCGATTTAATTCGTTGAAGGATTTCCGGTCATTTCAGAAAGTTGGGCAAATGTTGTGACTGCTTTGTGATAGCTGGAAATGATAAATATTGAGTGTGTTGTTGGCACTACATTGTGGGCAAGGACAGGACCCAAATCTCTAAATTTGCTGCAAGTTTGCCGTATTCATTTCCTTTAAGGGGGTCTGCACGTGTCACAGAAAGTGTGAACAAACCCATGACCAAAGTTACTTTAAAAAATACAAAAAGTTGTATCATTTTCAACGCATACACTCAGGAAACAGCTTAGATGATGTGGATGAGACTTTTGGGGATGGAGACCTGAAAATCATGGAACTGTATTTCAAGATTGCACATTTCTGAAGTCAAAGTGCTTTGATGTGAGCGTTGTTTTCGGGAGGACGAGGAGGAAGAGGGAGATTAAAGGAGGGTTTAGAGAGTGTCAAGCCAAGAAACACTAAACTTTTTTTCTACCCTCATCTGACAAGCCCCTAATAAATGCATTATTGGACCAGTACCTTAACAGTTATTTCCTATTTCTGTTTTCTGTCCTGCAGATGAACACACTCTCTGCAGTTTGCAGTTATCCAACATAAATGACAGCGGGATACGGGATGAGATATCAACATCAGAATACGGTACAAGGTTTGATAACCACATGGGAGCGTGAGAGGGCCAATAGTTATGGCTGGAGAAAAGAAATCCCACTGTCTGCTTTGCTAATGACAGCTCTGTCTGTGTCTCTGAATTCCGAAAGGGGTCTCATTTACCTCCCTCCCTTAATCTGATGGGAACCTTTTGATCTCAGCTGGATCTGGCCCCTCAGTTTACAAAGCACCGTCAAAGACAGATAAAGCCGCCTGAAAACAAATCATTCAGATCAGGAGACCCTAGAAAAGAAGCCAAGTCATCTCAAGGAAAAAATCGGCAACCTCATTAAGGTTTTGAATCTGAGATCACCCCTGAAAGAAGGGGCTGAGGTGAGGTATACTTAGTCTGCCTCTAAATATGAGTCAGAGTAGCAAAGCAAAGGAAACCAAACTGCACAACTTCCCTCCTGGAAAGAGAAAATCCAAATCCATTTGTTTCACAGCCTTCTCAATCTGCAGTAATTACACAGCTTCAGACTTGCAAACTCTTACAGCTGTGTTGGGTTTGTAACCCACCAGGTATGTCACCGCTACCTTTCACACTTTGCCAGAGCTATCAGGGAAAGAAAGCAGATGCCATTTCTCCAGAAAAGCAGATGTCAAAGCATTTTGCAATGGTTGTTTTCGACAGAATTGGGAATTCAATGGAATTTTGGGCTGCGGTGTAAACTGCAAAGCTGTGATTAATAATTCACAGCCAATACCAACCAGTAGAAATACAGACATTCCGAAGTGAATTCCTCTTTGATGCAACACCTCTGGAAGGTGCTGCCCCAAAAACCGCTGTCTCACAAGGTGACACATCCGAGCAGGGCCGTGCCAGTCACCGGAAATCCCCAGGTGTCAAGGACAGGAAAGGAAATCCAGCTGCGTTGTTTTCCTCCACAGCTCAGCTGTTACCCAACTGCTGGGTGCGGTGGTGGAGCTGCGGAATGAGTCTCAAAGCACTGACACCCACCGAGCACTGCCTTGCTTTTGTTTCAGACCCCCAAAGGATTATTTGAGGTAAACACAGAAAAGAAATACAATCATTTACGATTTTATGTGCAGCCCGCTGTGTTATTTTGTCACATCTTCTGCGCTGCTTGCTCAGTGACAGCTTTGATGTTCTAGATGGGTCTGATGCTGTCACAGAACCAGAGGGACCAGGTTCTGCTTTAGACACTCGTCACTGAAGAAGCTTAAAGAGCAACTGCCATGAGTTTCTGTGGCTTTGCATCAATGCCCAGCAGCTGCCCCGTTATAAAGCAGCCTACAAAACATCTGCGAGGGGCCCCAGAGCAGGCAGTTGGTTCCTCTGTGCCAGGGATGGGCAGACAGCAGAGTTAAACACCGCAGGACAATGAGGGACCCGAGGGAACCGGGGCTTTTCTTTCCTAAAAATCTACTGGTATGTTTGGAGAGGGAATGCTCAGAAGCAGCCACGGGGCAAACCACAGGCAGCACAGTCTGTTCCTTGTTCCTCGCCCCGAGGGGATTTCTAATCTTGCAGCTATTCCTTTCTCCTAGCTGTGCCAGTGTATTCAAAACTCACCAAAGGGCTCAGATCTCAGGGTGTCCTCTCTGAATCCCAGCTAAGAGTGGCTAAACAGGGCCTGGATTCACCTCTAGCCCAAGACAATTTTTATTTCCCAGTCCCAGAAGAGCATTTCTTCTTTGCTATTTGCTTTTATGGTTGAAAAGAAACAAAAACTCTTCTCCCCCTTAGATTTCTGTTGTAGAAACTCCCTCAAGACTCTCAGTGTATCCGTGATGCCTGGAATGTGATCTGGAGTCCCATCAGCATTCCATGTAACATGTATGGTATCAAGTGTATCAGCACTTAAAACCAAATTATAATATGTTTTGTCCAAGTGCTGACTGTTGGAAAAAATATTTAACTCAAGCACCTGAAAGCAAAGCAGGGAAAGAAATTATTTATAACGACCTATGTCACATTATGATGAAAAAATATAAAATTTAGGTAGAATAGTAAAATTTACTAAGGTATAAAAATGCCTCTGAAGGGAAATCTGTCGATGAACATGTGGAGGTGGGGATAACTGGGAAATGTGCTATGGACCAACAGAAGCAGGCTGGAGAGCTGTGGGACGGAGCCCAGCACAAAACATGCCAGCAGAGGGTACTCCTACTTTACCACTGGTGCTCTCGAGGGAGGGACAGCCCTGGGGGACAGCAGGGGACCTTCAGGGACAAGCAGAGTGACTGAAGGGATGCCCACGGCTCTCCTGGCACTAAGGAGCTTCGTTAGGAGCAGCCCTGAGTAATAGAGCAGGGGAAAGAACATAAATCAAACTTGGAAGTTGTTGCCAAAGACAGTGATTTATAGGTTGTTTCCAAAAAGCTGCTCTTTAACCCTCAGGCTTCCAGCTCAAGCAGAAGGTCACAACTCTTACAAAACAGCGGGATTGATGGAATTATCCTCACGGATTTTTTATGTTTTGTAGCTAAAATGTTACAGGTAAGGGAATAAAATCCAAACGTGAGTAGTATTACCAGTCTACGTACTCACAGCAATGCAGATTGGAAAGAAACAACTGAATATAAGCACTTTACTTGCTGTGCTTTTCATATCAATCATTAATTGATATGAAAATAAATCCACAAATCTCTTTGCTGAAGCAGTGAAACCACTACAAAACCTGGGGTTTGAGCAGGGCTCACTCTCCATCAGACCCTGCTTCCACCACAGGGCTGAGCTAGGAGTAGCTAGGATATTCAGCAGAAAGCCCAAAAACCCAACCTTTCCTTAGGGAAAAGGGAAATCAGGCACTGAGATTTTTTTATTATAAAGGCAGCTTGAGAGCAGAGAGCAGCAAGAAAAGTCCAAGCCTCAGCTACCACACGATCGATTCCTTTAAAGTTTAGCTGCAGTGTTTAGAGTAAGCTCATCTTAATTTGTTGTACTCTGACCACACATGTCAAAGGCTCGAGGACTCTTTTTCTCCCTGGGCTTGGTGTCATCCAGGGACAGGTTTTTAACCTGCTCCTTTACTCATACCCACACCTGCAGTGCTGTTGTAGGCAGGCAGAGAACACCGCTGTTTGCAGAGGTTCTGCTGAACTGAAAAGTCTCTGTTGGTATCAGCATTTTTGTTTGTGCACAGACAACTAACCATAATGAACACAGCTGTCCCCTCATTTCATCTTGTTATTATCTTATTTGAACCAAAGTTTGCTTTGGATTGCAGCAACGTGATAGATTCACACTGCTCTGTGCCAACATCCATGGAAGCAACATCTCAAGAAACAGGTATTTCCTTGTTGTGTACTTACAAAATAGCCTTTTCAGAAGTAACATTTCATAACCAATGCTTAATAATACAAAATTACTGAGTATCAAGTTGCCTTTTACCTTGCTTTGAACCCTAAATTAACTGCTACTGTAACATCACTGCTGCAACTCAGAGTCATATCAGAGATAAAAATAGCATGCCTGGCTTGGACTTGGGGCCTTATCTGGCAAATTCTTCCCAAAATTCCACACACGAGCCTTCCCCTCCCCAGCAGCAAATGAAACCACTGAGGAAGCTTGCTTCTTGTAGAGAGCAAGAGCAGTGATGAGCTAATTTCCACAATTAGCAAAAGAATAAAGACAAATCCAAGCTGATGTAAATAAGAATAAAAGGAGCTCCTTGAGTTCTGTTAAACACGTTCTTTGTTGTGCTGTAGGGACTAAACCACGGTTTCCAAATCAGTAACCTGAACTGGAAATTTAGAGTCTGCCAGCAGGCAAATCTGCACATTAATATCTGCAACGTGCTTTTTGATGATTAGAGGAAAAGAGATTAAGAAGGACCAAGTGTTGTGAGTAAAGAAGACAAACTTGGACTCATCAGCAGAAGGGAACTTCCAGGGCTGATGAGGAATGCAGCTGGGCCAGAAATCAAAATGTGTCCTGTGAGCTGCACAACCAAAAGAAAAGCATCTTCAGCCACAGGAGGGAATTGCTGGATCTCTGGGATGGAGTAGGCAGTTGAAAATATTGTTTTGGCAATTCATTTTTGGGGATATATTTCAGTACCACAGCTGAAGAAATTCTTAACTAGCTAAACCCTGGTATATAGATTAATAGTTTGGATATCTCTCACTTAAGCAGGGGTGTAGAATTTGTGGGTTTGGCTTTTTTGCTTGGTTGGTTGGGGGTTTTTTTGGGTTTTTTTCAGTTTTGAATATATAATGATCATTACCTTGACCAGTGGATCTTATGGAAAAGGTAGAAAGGATAACACTAGAAGTGAGCAGTGATTTCTGATCTTGAATAGATTTAATGTCAAATCACTTCCTACCAGCAAACATACTGGGATATAGCAGAATATATTCCCAGAGCAGCTGGTTCCTAAATACCCCTTCTCTGAGGAGGACAAACAGTGTAGCTGCTGCATTTCTTCTGAATTCAGAGCTGGGCTCCACATTTCAGCCAAAAGGGAAAGTTAAAGTGGGCTATGACCAAAAGAGCAGATTTAATTGACATACTTCAGTGAATATTATGTGACAGATCTGTGTTCCATTTCACCTGACATCCCTTGAGTTTTTATTAAAATTATTACTAAAGGAATTTCTTGAGTACATTTCCTGTTTTACTGTGCAATAATGAGGAGAGAATTGGCATGGAGCAAGCTCTTTTCAGTCAGGTCCATCATAGGAACACGTTGGTCAAAACACAAACGAAGGCTCTTCTGCGGAAGATGTATTTAAAATATCTGCAGTCAGAGACATATTCAGTTTCTGAAAGTAACTCTTTCATACCAGATTCCTTCATTTTCCCAGTCAAACTATTTTTACTTCTTTCAATATTTTGAAGCTCTTACAAGTGTGGATGACTGGGCTGGAGGCATCCAGCCTTATCCCAACCTCTTTTATTATGTTCAGACATTTATTATGTTCAGACTTTTATTATGTTGCCTTATCCCAACCTCTTTTATTATGTTCAGACAGCAGAATCTTAACTTGAGCCACGCAAATTATTCCCAGACAAACCCCACCTGACTTAGCAGCACATTTGCTAGCACTGCACGGAAGAGGTGTGTTCTTTTCTTATGTTAAGTCACCTCTGGAATGTATTTAACGAGCTCGTTCTTCCCAAGTCATGCATAGCTTAAATTCAAGGCAGGCTGTTAAAACTGGTCAGAACAGTCTCTGAGAGCTGCTCTCAGTGTTTGACAAGATGGGCTATAAAATACCCTCAAACAGTCTTGTGTACAAAAGCACAAAATCCCTTTTTTCCACAGATGATGACTTGAGTGTTCAGGGGGAGAACTGGCAGGAAGAGAATCAGGGCTGGAATGTCCTGTGTCACATGCAGCGCCTCTGTTTTTAACCGGCCTTACCACCATCCCTTGTATCTGAATTCAGCTTAATGAGGAAGCACGACAGAGGACTTTCATTTACTGGAAAGATCCATAATTATGGCCAGGAAGCTCGTGTAACACATCCGTGAAAACTCTCCGAAAATCTGTGGCATCTGGTCCAGAATTTCAGGTGGCAACTCTGCAGAATTACATTTCTCCAGAAAAGAGCCCAAAGTACAGGTTACAGAAGCATTCAGGATTTAATGGCTCGGTCTGCCAAAACCCAGCTCCAAGTTGTGACAGAACTGTGTTAAAGTATTCCTAAGAAAGGTTTATTCTATTTTTTACAGCTGTATTATTGTTGTGACACTTCAGATTTCTGTTTTAGAAGTCACCTAAAAAAGCAGAAGTGATGTACAAGTACGAAGATTATGTAAAGTCCTACAGCTGGGGTTGCACTGTCCTTTCCAAGCTGGAATCTGGGACAGCACCACCGAAGCTGTGGCTCCTTCTCACATCATCTCCAGTGGCCCTGCAGCAAGCAGGGGAAAACCAGAGCTGCAGGTCCCCTGGGATGGTGCCGAGGTCCTGACTGACAGCTAACAAAATGTAACCTCTGGATTTGGAAATGAAGTAGCTTGGTCCAGGAATGTGAGAAATAACTCCCAGCAGATGCCACAACGGCATTTCCAGAGAAGTCCTATTAATTATATAATTGTACTTGAAGCAGCTGTATTGCTTCTTTCTCTGATCTCCTTCTCAGTGCAAAATGAATTCTTGTGGATTAGCTCGTTAATAGGTAATTCTACTTCGTGGGTATCTTTGCTGCAAGGCAGCCTTGGCTTCCCACCCATCCAGCCAGGAATGTTTATATTTAGCTATTTTCTGGAAACAGAGCTCCAGCTGCAGCACATAGCAATTATTTGGATGGATCTTGTTTTTCCTTAGGATATGTCTATTTTTTTGGTGTAGACTGAAGAGTCTCAACTAGAAATATGTCACTTTGCCTGAGCAGAGTTTTGAAGAAAAGTATGTTTAACTAGTATGGCTCCAGATCTGCGTTAGAGCTTGATGAGACTTGCAGCCATCCCACATTCCTTTGGGATGTATATTACTGTCATTAAAAATTGATTTGTAAATACCTAAGGTATTCCAGGGCAACGTTAGTAACTGAAAACTCCAGAGAGGAAAGAAATGTCAAATTATCTCAGTACATTTTGCCTCTCTAACAAACATCTCAACATTGCCTGATACTGAGATGCTTCTTGACTCTGTTGTAGGGTGCTACTAAACACTGTTAAATAAATGGTCACTGAGCCTCTCTTCCATTCCAGAATAGAGTGAAAACCAGGCACCAAAGGAATAATCCCTGTGGAGATGTTTTCTATGTGCACATTAAAATTGCTCTGGCACCTGCTGTGCTGAAGGGCTTGCAGCAAGCTGTGGATGAAGAACTGATGAAAGGAACCTGTCAGTTTTTATGAGTTTTAGGATCATTATCCTTTACCATTCTTTGCACAGCTGTCACAGTACCTGGGCCTACTGCTGATGGCTGGTTTGACACTTCGGACATGCTGCAGTCATTTCTTGAGCCCAGGTGTGGGCTGTAAATGTAGGGCTGGGTGAAATACCACCAAAAAACAGACACCTTGAGAGATTCTGCTTTTGAAAATGATTTGAAAGATGTTGTGGTGGCATGAACCACAGGGATCTCTGGTTTAGTTTTCCAAATGGAGGTGTCTTCAACACATTGTATGGCCAAGCAGCCCTTGCTGAAACTGGAAGAAGACTGGCCCAAGGATTATCCTCTGTCAGACATCTCCAAATGGAAGGTGATCAAACTCCCCAAACTCACACCTACCGAGCATTTTGCATTTATGCTGGAGAAATAAAGACGCTCTATGACCTTGAAATGATGACTGTGCAAGCCCTGAACGTGCTCCAGGAGCACCACACTGTGCTGTGTATTCCACGGCCACTGCTGCTGCTCCCAAACCCTCGTGGCAGGGAGTTTGCCCCACCAGGAGCAGTGCTGCAGCCTTGCCCTGGTTCCTGCCTCTCCAGGAAGATCAGAGCTGCACAGCCTCACTTGGGACTCCAAGGGGAAGTGTTTCCTGTTAGGGACAGGAAAACACCCCTGGACACACACAGTCCCTTCCTCTGGCCCAAGGAGCTCATAAACACAGACAGAAAGTCAGGTTTGTTTTTAACCAGTTAGCAGAACAAAAGTGGCCGGAGGTCAAATTCTAAACGCTGCAGGAACACGTTATTTACTACAGACTCTGTATCAGAGAGCAGCAGTACCTCCCAGGCACAGAACTGTAGAGATAATATTGCTGAACTGGATCAAGTCTACTCAATATCTGTTATCGGTTTTAACTAAGAGAATAGTGTTGCAATTATGGGCTATAAAGTAAATTGAGCACCATACTTGCTATACAGAAATAATCGCTGGAAACTTGGTGGTACCTTACCTCTTTTCTTCAAGAAGTTAATAAGGAAGGGGAGTCAGGCTTTTGGGCTGAGCACCGCAAAAGATCAAGTCCACTCCTGTAAAATAATAATGGAGAATTCAGTGAGACCTGGAATTGGCCTAATGAAATATTATTTTATTTGTTGCTACGGTGTCTTTTTTGGTAGGTGAACTATTTCTGAACTTTCATTTAAAATACTGCGACAGAAGCATTATGATGAAAAGAAATCTGAGTTGGTTACAAAGCAGTTGCAGCATTTCAACAGTATCATATAAAAATTAAGGGATAGGCATCAATATTATTCACAAGAGCAAACCCAGAAAGTGATTTGCTTCATGTAATATTTTTATCCTCATATAATCATATCTGCTCCACTGCAAAAAGCCAGATGGGTTTTTCCCCTCCTAAGAAAAGCCAGATGCCCTCTTTATATCTGCCAACAGGCACTTTTCTGGAAGCAGAGAATCAGTCTGTTTACATTGAATGAAAACATTCTACAGATCCATCAAATAAAGTCCTCCAACATTGTTAATAACTGCCCACTGTTAACAAAACACCACGAGGAAAGATAATGTAAAAGAGTCCTAAATCATTACCAACGCATACAAGATTCTTGTGTGTTGTTTCTTAATAGACTGTTTGCCCCCATTTATAAATTCCAAACCCTGGGACTCGGACTGCTCCCTATAAAATATAGTATGCAATGCACAGGTAGCAATAATTTGCAGCAAACATAACAAAATTCTGCAAAAGCAACAAAAAAAGTTATAGAATCTGGCAGAATGAATCCAAACAATGCGTTTGGGACCTTGGATTCACCAGAATGCCCTGTGTCCTCATGCACACGTGCTCCCATCGCTCTGCTTTCCACAAAAGGGAGATTCCAGGCCATTTAATCATAAATTCCTGGGATGACTCTCTCTCCTTGTTTGTGGGATTTGTTTTTTAATTGTGTTTACATTCTTGTGTGTGGGTTGGGAATTTCGGTTTGTTTGTGATGAAACATCAAAGTTGAGTCCCAAATTAATACTGTGCACTCATATATTCCTTGCACCTTCCCAGAAGAGGACAATAGCCACACACACAGTTACCAAGTTTTATGCATCTTTAATGGGATTAAACTAATCTATAAATCTTTGTGTGATGTGATTTTTGCTTTCTCATCCAATTTTCCTGCTGTTATTTTTCCTATTATTTTGCTTATTGAATACGTATTTTCAGACTAAAAAGTAAAAAAGCTGTCTTCCCATGAAATAAAAGAATTAATAATCTGTAAACATGCAAGTTTGTTCAGTTGGTATTTTTAATTCTGTTTGCCAGAAAGCTGCATTTTAATCCTTACAAATACACTGCACAGGTGTGTGATAATCGTTCCCATACAGTGGTTACTGTACAAATCACACACAGGAAATTATCAGCACTGAGAGCAGATAAAACTCGACCTGAGACTGCTGGATTTTGCGACAGAGAGACTTTGCAGCTCTCAAAAGCTGCACAAGGAATTCAGCAGAACTGGTAGTAAATAAAAACTCCTTGAGTTGTGCAGAACTTTGGTGTTTCGAAATCAATAGTGAAGACCAGCAGAGTGTGGGGTTTGTGAGAGGTGCAAGAGAAGGCACAGCAGACTGAGATTCTCAGCGACATCAATTTAACCAAAGTCACCATTTGATTGTTACCCCAGAAATTATTTCTCTCCCAAATATTGAGATGTTTTCCGTGCAAAACATTTACATCTGAGCCTTCTCTTCAGGTTTACACAACACATTAACTGCCAGCACAACAACCCAGTGGAGCAATTAATTTACACTTTGCAAACTGAATATTCAGCTGCGGTTTGGGATCCTTCTTCACCAGGATCAGTTTCATATTTAGCCACTTTGCTCTTCTGACTGCTTCCTTAGTATTTCTAGGGAAGAATCTCATCCCTCCATTCCACCTCTGAATTATAAACTAGATTGGGGAACTCTATCTGCCTTTAAAAATATATGCATCTGTTTTAAATGTGTTTATATATTTTACATAAAACATTTACAGAGATTTTCAGTTGGTTTGTTTTTCAGCTGGATCAGGGTCCTGATCTGGTTCACAGTGCAGAGCTAAGGGTTGGTGTGCCTTGTTGCCAAGGCAGGAACAGGAGCAGGTAGGAACCAGTAATACAGCAAAGCCTTTGTGTCATCAAGCCAAGCCTTATTTAAGATGTGGCTGCTTTTGCCTGCACTGAGAAACCAAATTAATTTCGGTTCCTTACATTTGTGTTAGCTCTGCAGAAGAGACCTGTGTCCTCTGTGAGTCCATTCAGTAGCCATGACTCAGTGGGATTCCTTTATTACAAAACCAAACCAAAATTCCAGCACGCTTATACAATAAACTTTCACCAGACCTTAATTGTGTATGGTCACACTGTCCACTCAGAAACACCTGATAAAAATCTCCAGCGAGTGCTAACTAGACAGAATTCCTCTTTTTGAAGATTTGCATCCATTTGAGATTTCCCTGGGGTTTGTCTCCCTAATTCCCCAGGTTCACCCACACATTTCCTGTCCTCACCCTGGAGCTGTACAGAGGAGGGAATTGGTCTGTGCTAAGGTTTAAACCTCTCTCCTCAGGAGTGCTCCAGCTCTGCAGAGCTCAGCTTAAGCTTTGCCTGTTTACAGGCCAGACTGTTCAGTAGAAATGAGTTCTGGGTTAATGAGCTCTGGGGTAATGAGTTCAGGCTCAGGGGTGAGGCTGGGTGCAGACCCAGCCTGATGTCTCTGCACCAGGCTCTGGTGCTCGTGTCCGAGCTGGCAATGCACTTCCAGCTTTATTCCTGAAATATTTTTTGTTCTGAGTGACCTGATGGATGCTACCCAGCCTCCTCAGCCTTGGTGCTTCAGAGGAAATCCTGTCTGACATTTAATTTATCTTGACCAAAATCGATGGGTTTGCAAAGCTGGATCACAGTTCTCAGCTGGGCCCTACAATAACACTTTACACTTAATGTCCTGTGGAGACACGGATCTCACGTGGGCAAAGATGGATTGTTGGTGTGCCTCAATTCCATTAGTTTCCCAAAAATAATCTAAATAAAATAATAAAAGGGCCTTGATGCTTTTTCAGTGCATGGTGCATCTCCTACAGCCCCACCTGTGCAACACCAAGATCCCTCTCTCACTCCCAAGCACAGCTCACAGCCCCTCATTGGAAAACTTCAATAGACAAAAACAGAGAACAGAAGGAATTAATGAGGTAGCAAAGAACCAGAAAGACTCCATAGGAAATTTGACACAAAATGGACAAACTGAATTGAAAAACTGATATAAAAACATAGAATGGCTTGGATTGGAAAGGACCCTAAAGATAATTTAGTTCCAGTCCCCAAATAAAAGATGGTCTCTTCTCTCATTTATTGAATGTTCTTGAATATCAGAGATCCCCAGCCCTATTAAAGCAGAGAAGGTGTTTTCAGGACATGGAAAGCTCTTTCTCCTCCCTCCATTTAGGTCTGTCTCAGCAACTCTGGGATATCCTAAATGATCAAGTGCAGACAGGTGTGTGCTAGTTCCACCTGCACTACATTACCTCTCAGTGTACAAAGGTTTCCTTCCTAATAAATCCTCCTCTAAACAGCTGGTTTAAAGTTCTATTTTTTTTCTTTATTGACAGAAACGTCATCCTCTTTATTACTTCATGACCCTCTTGTCTGCAGAAAGAGCAATTCCAAGGCTGTGTGATGAACAAGAGAAAGAAATTATAACCCAGCAACTATAATGAGTTGGGTCTTGGGGGTCGGTCTCTCCCTTTGGGAGGAATTCCAAGCTTGGATATAAAGCTAACACAGCCTAGAAACTTTTAAACCCCGTGTGGGGTTTGTCGTTTTACTGGTTTGAAGCAGGAGAGTTCCCGGAGTTGAATCAGTAGGAACACTGGAACCTGAACCTACCTGAAGTTTATAGAAACAACAGGGAAATCAGCACTCGCTTGGATCCAGTGCCATCCTTTCCTCTGAAGGGAGCGCGAACTGCCCCTGAGTGCAGCAGGGATGCCCTGAAGGGAGCGGGAATGCCCCAAGGGCAATGGCATTGCTGTGAGGGGAGCAGGGCTGTCCTGAGGGCAGCGGGAATGCCCCAAGGGCAATGGCATTGCTCTGAGGGGAGCAGGGATGTCCTGAGGGCAGCGGGAATGCCCCGAGGGCAATGGCATTGCTCTGAGGGGAGCAGGGATGTCCTGAGGGCAGCGGGAATGCCCCGAGGACCGTGGGAATTGCCGCGAATGTAAAGGAAATTGACCCGAGGGCAGCGGGGATGCCCCGAAGGGAGCCGGGATGCCCTGAGGGAAGCAGGAATGCTCTGAGACGAGCGAGATCGCCTTGACGGGGAATTGCGCTGAGGGCAGCGGGGATGCCCTGAGGGGAGCGGACGGTCGAGGCCCAGGACGTGCCCCGAGGGCAGCGGGGATGCCCTGAGGGGAGCGGGCGGTCGAGGCCCAGGACGCGCCCCAGCCCCCGNGGGGGTGACCCGTGCCGGGCGGGCGGGCGAGTGACACCTGGGCGGCTGCGCTGCCTCCTCCTCCTCTCACGTAGGTTTCGACTTTCTTCCCCGCCCGGAAACTTGGTGGAGGCGCCGCGCTCGCCGCCGTCGCAGGCCGGGTTGGCGCTGGGCTTCCAGCGTCTCTTCTCTCCCCATCCCGGGGCCGAGCGAGCCCTTTCCCGTCCCCGGCGGCCGCAGGTGAGCGGGGACGGTGTGGCGGGCGTGAGGG
>VXBT01008210.1:592020-643873 GCA_013400235.1 Oriolus oriolus | reverse complement strand
CGGGACTGAGGGACGTGCGAGTCCCTTAGGAGGCGCGGGGCTCCCACCGGGCTGAGGTCCCCTGAGGAATGCGGTGGAGGGACACGGGGGCTGAGGTCGGGAGATCCCGACCGGCTGATCGCGGGGGTCCCTTGAGGGGCTCGGGGGGTCCCACCGGGGCTGAAGGGATGCGGAGTTCCACAAGGGGCTCGGGGGATCCCGCCGGGGCTGAGGGTCGCAGGGTCCCGCCGGGCTGAGCTCGGGGGGTCGCGGATCCGCTGCGGAGGCGGCCGAGGATCCCCGTTCCCCCAGCGGAGGGCTCTCGGCCGTGACCGCGCGGGGCCGCGGCCAATGTCCCCTATCCGTGACACGGGCAGCGCAGGTGAACGCTGCCGGCCGCAGGGTTTAACTCTTCATAGCTCATGCCTGGGCAGGACCCCCCACACAGGGTGGTTTTCCTCTTGGGGGAGTCGCAGGGAGGCCGTGGGGCAAAAATGTCTTTGCTAGGAGTCGGCGAGTTTGCTGGTAATTAATGCAAGGGGGAAAAAGCCTATAAATAGAAGTTGAGACAAACAGGCAAAGCACAGCAAGGTGAGGATGTGGACGTTTTGGAAATATCTTAAAGGTGAGAAGTGCAGGCGATGATAAGGCTTAGTTTAACTCAAAGAGTAACCGTGTGTCTGGAAAGATTTTTATTTAATTTATGAGGGGTGTAAAGTGGGTGAGGCTGTGTACTGCTGAAGGGATGATCCTGCTCTGCTTGGCTGGGTGCACTTGGCATCTTGAGGATAATGTCAGGAGGAGAGAGATCTGATGTAGAAGGAGCAGACCAGGTAGCAGCCAGCTGATGCCAGCGCAGGAGGTGGCAGGGACAGCGGGACTGCCCCTTTCGGTGGCACTGCAGGCTTAGTTTGCTTTAAGCCCCGCTTGAAACAGCACTTTCAACTCCTTGAGCGGTTTTTGGGACCTACTTTACCTCGGGAAAGTAAGGAATGCAAAATGAGTGCCTCCCCGCTGCTTACCAACCCGAAAAAGATCATATTTAAACTTCTGCTCCAGTTTTTTAGCCAAGGCGAAAGGACCAGAACATAAAGTTTCCGTAGGAAAAACTATTCCAGCTCAAGTGCAGATGTAAGTGATAGGGAAGGTCTCTGCTGGGCAGAGGGTGTGTCGGAGCAGGGGCACGGTGGAGATAATTGGCAGCCCAGAGAAGTTTCTGTCACTGTCCCAGAACCTCAGAGCTGTCCTGTGTAATCCTTAAGCCCCTGGGGGCTAAAACAGCCCAAGGTTTGGGTGGTGTGAAGAACTGGAGCTCTTCTGCAGCAGTGCCAGTTGTGTGCTGTGCCTTTGAGGGACGGCGCTGACGTTTGTCCTTGATGCCGGAGCTCTTTTGGCAGCTCTCCAGCGGAGGGAGAGCAGATTGCACACATGGCTCCTTCAAAAACAAAACTTCTTTCTCTGAAGCTGCACGCTCCAAGTCGTCTTTCACAATTTCCCTGAGCAGATGTAGTGTGTCTGCTGCTGAAAGGGCCTAAGGCAGTGGGAATATTTATTCCCTCCCCCAAAGAGATTTGCTCCCTGAACCAGCTTATGGAGTCAGAACAGCACCAGTGCTTGTGCAGGGCAAAACAAAGGGGTCATATGGCTGGGGATGGAGCAGGGAAATGATAAACAGGAGGCCAACCTTCTCTGGGGCTCCCCAGCTGGAAAACTCAGCTGTGCTGGAAATCCACACCTTCACTCACCCTGTCTAAGTGTTAGCGTGCAAGCCGGGTGCAGATGGAATTCGTTTAAATAACGGGGATGCACTGGCATAAAACCCCGTGGGGTGGACGGGAGAGGAGGATCTGTGGTGTGCAGCAGAAAGGAACATCTGTTGAATGACAAATTTCAAGTTTTTAACCGAATGAATACTGAGGAAAACGAGCAGGAGTTAAGAAACAAACCCAGCCATATGGCCTGGGGAATGAGGGCTCAAAAAGGTGCGAGAAACAGCTTCAGAAGGGATCTGGCAGCTGTGTGACCTCCAAAAAACCCCACGAGACTTGATGATACCTGATGAAACAGGTTGAGATTGATTCTGGATACAAACTTAGTGCTCCCTGAATGGCAATTGCAGTAACTCCTAGAAATTGTAATTAATGGATTTGTAAACTATGGTAGTGCAGTACTTTCCCAAGTGTGGTTAATAAAGGAATTTACTCGTTTATGAGATTAGCCTTCCATTGTATAATAAGAATAAACCAAAAAGAATAAATATCACTGCTCATGAAGCACCCCTGCTGTATTTTCTCTTTTCCTTGTGCTGCCATATATATCTTATTTTCTGCATTAAAATAATGACATCCTGCTGCAACAGCTCTATTGATTTCACTTTGAAAATGAAGCTGCATCATTTCATTCTGCTCGTGTGGATCTCCCCAGAGGAGTTGCAGCTGTTGCCTTACTCACAGGCCTGAATGTGTTTTGCTGGTTTAATACAAAACCCTCTTGTTTGGCTTTTCCTTCTCAGTTTACTTTAGTGGTGCTGCTCATACAGTTGTTAGGAATTGTGTTTGACAGTCTCTCGTCAGTTTATGGTCCCTGATTTATAGCACATAAAACGTTGCTCTTGGCTTAGGAGAAATTTTTTGACATGAATGAAGTTTGAAAATATGAAAATATCTGGCAGTTTTTCTGATATTTCAGATAAGAAATTGCCCACGAGTCAATATCTCACAAGCCATCGAAAGGGTTAGAGGGGATTTAGATGAATGAGTAGTAGGAATTACTGTGCTGGTCCAGGAAAAAGCACTTAAGGCTGGAAGGAGGGAAATGGAATAAAGCTGGAGTAATTTGGAGAGACAATCAGCAGCTTACAGGCAAAGGCTTTTTAATTCATTTTAAAATATATATATTTATATAGTGATCCTCTGAGTTTAGAGGTTCTCTGTGCAAATTTTGTTAGGAGACTGTAGTGTTCCTTATTTGGAATATTCTGGAAGGGAAGCACTAGAAGGGATTATGTATTTTTTTAAAGTGTTGTCTAATTTTTCTCATTCTTTGCCTGTACCTTAAATCATGCAAGATTTGTAAACAGCTGCAGCAGAGTCCCTCTAAAAGCTGTTTTTTCTGACAGTTAAAAAGGAGTTGAGATAAAACTTGCCCTGTTCCCCTGAGGGTTCGGGGGACTCAGCTGTGGACACCAGTGTGGCCGTTGCTGAGAGCCCAGTGAATCGTGAGCAGCCCTATCTGTAAAGTTCTCAGACTTATCTAAGGGTGGGGGGTTGATAACACAGAAATTCTTCTCACCTAATAAATGCCATTGCAGATCTCTCCACAGCAAATTAATAACGGCAGCACTCCCTGCCCTGGGAACTGAGAGCTGAGGATTTCCTCTCCTACATGATCCCAACTGGTCGGGAACAAAAATTGCCGCGTGGTTATTTCAAAGAGGATACATAAAAATAAACATAATGGCTCTCGTGGGCCTTTTTGTCCGTAGGATAAAACCCAGTTCCCTGTGAGATCAGCACCTGGGGCTACTTCAGTCCGAATCTCTGGGGGCTGAAACTGAGCAGGGAAAGGAGATTCCTCCCCCTTCCCTCCCCACAGCGGCAGCGCAGGTCGCTCATGGCTGGCTCAGGAGGAATGTGGCTGTTGCACTGATTTGGGAACAGCTCAAGGACTTTGCTCTGTTGCTTCAGCTCCTGTAGCTGATGAGGCAGCCACTCCCATTTTAAAATTATTTTTAGAACAAGGGAAAATATAATTATCAATTCACGTGTATTGCAAATACGTGCCCCATATGGCAAGGTAACAGTGGGTTTTAGAGTCCTGCTGCTGGTACTAGCTTGGACACAGCCTTAAATCGGGATAAGAGCTGAAAAGAAAGCAACACATCCCAAATATAAAATGCCTCTTGCAGTTTTGTTTCCCTCAGCTGTGAGGGTTGTTTAAAGTCAGTAAGATACACCGGGAGAAACTGGATGAAATTGGATGAAAAGTTCCATGTGCAGCTGTGTAAGCTCATGAACCATGAACACAGATGTCTTACACAGCAGAACGTGTCTCAAGTCCTTACTGTTCTGTCTGTCTATAGGGGAAGGTAATCTTAATCCAGAGATTTATTTTTATTGTTTTGACTTCTGCTGTTTCATTATTTACTTAGGAGCTGTCACCTGTGGTGAAGGGCATTTCAGCTGCTGGTTGCAGCAGCTCTGCCTACCCAGAGGCGCTGGCAGAGTTTAAGTTCACTTCAAACTCAGCTGCAGCTGCCCTGGGGAGCCACAGTTTGAGAAGGTTTCGTTTGGTTTAAATGAAGGTAACTTGTTTTCTTTCTTTCCCCTTTACCACGATGTGATGGTGAGATGGAATGTAAAGGGGAATTACAGACTTAATGAGCTCTTAATTCAGCTTTTTTAGTTAGTGTGAACAAGCTCAGGCTGGAAAGCACTTTGCATAAGAAGCCCTCTTACCCCGTGAAAGGAAGTCTGAGCAGGGTGATGTGTCCTGCTGTCACCCTGCTGTCACCGATGGCATCGGGCACAGGAGCTGTTGGGAAAGAAGAGCCAGGCCAGGGCAAATGTGCTGGTCCCTCTCAGCCATCCTGCCTTGGGTTTATTTTGTGGAGTGACATTCCAAGTGCCAAACTCTTTAAACAGAAGACCATGAAAAAAAATAGTGCTACTGAAACTGAGACTTGGACCAGGTAATGAGGAGTTAGTTCTGTGCTACTTTGTCCTGCAGCAAAGCCCTACTCTGGTGTTTCTGATGTTAAAAACTGTGTCTGTTGATAGGAAATATTTCATCTCCAGGTGCAAAGCTGCTTTCATGCTGCTGGATTGCTTGTGGTAAAGTTTTGTAGAAAACAAGAGTTCCTTGTTTGTGTTTTAACGAACTTAGAAAATGAGTTATTTCATGCTTAGGGCTGAGAGTAGCCAAGATTAATTTCTTTTAACTGAAATTAATTTTAAAGCAACACTTTGATAGAGTGTGATAAAGATTAAAGCTCTGTAGGAGTTTCTCACAAGACAGCAAGGCTTAGAGCTACAGAAATACCTTTTGTCTCCCAAAAGCAAGAGTCTCTCTCTTCCCGCCTCCTCCCTTCTCACATTGCTTTTAAATATCTCTGATGTGACCACCCTGGTGAGGATATTCAAACAGGGACTTTTCAAACATCCAGTTATATAAAATACAGCGCACAGTCTGCTTCTTTGCCTGTATCCTTTGGAAGTGCTGTGATGAGAAAGCCCTGCCTCTGTCTGACCTGTACGACAAATACAGATCACAAATGGACAGTGCTGGGCAGGTTTTCTTTCATCTCTCTCTACAAACAGGGAATTTGTAGGCAGACACAGAGACAGTGATGAGGTAAGAGCATCTGACACATTTATAGCCATTAGACACTTGATCTTTACCTCCTGTCCCAGGAGCAAACCCAGCTCTTTGGAAAGTGAGTGTGCTCCCAGATATTCAGATGAACCCAAATCTTAACATCGCATCTCCTAATCCCTCTTTGTTTGGTTTTGGGCTTTTTGTTTGGGTTGGAGGGGAAGCTTTGGTTATTAATTACTGATTAAATCCTTAAATAATAGCACTGGGTTCCTTCTTTCTTTGTAGAAAGCTTCTCCCACAAACATCAAACTGATTTTTAGGGATGGAGTTGCAGATAGCTGCCAAATTGAAAATGTAGGTGAGGGTGGAGGTGGGAGTATTTAATTTCCTGGAGAGAGATGATTATAGATATGATAGAAAAAAAATAAAGATAATCCACCCACGTGGTGGTAAAACTTCCATAGGAATCTTTTGGGTCAAATTCTGCAAATGAAGCAAATTGATTTAAGTGACTGAAGAATTCCTGTGAGCACGAAATGAGCAGCTCGTGTCTTTGTGTGGAATATGATGTAGAAAGGAGGGTGGATGTAGTGGAAGCATCTTGCAAGGGTGAGAAAGCAGGAAGAAATCTATCAATAAAACAGTTTTTTCTGCAGCACTTGTCTTCAGTTTGATGGCATTTAATGTATCCCTTTTTCTGAGCACTATGTTAAAATAGTCACTGTTGGATCCCCTTTGGAAGAAGAGTGTAGGTGGAAAGCTTAATTCCTAAAGAAGGGAGGAGAGAGGAAATTTATTGGCTCTCGTTACCCAGATAATATTAACAGAATGATAACAGCACAATCTCCTGCTCTGCAGAAAGACCTGGGATTAATTTCTGAAATTACATTTGTGTAGCCCTGCTACTTTAACACTCTGGGTCCTGTGAGGCAGCTACTGTTCTGTGCAGTCATTAACTGAGAGAAGCAAATGTTCTGAGCACATGGTAGTGAGAGAAATAAATTATAAGTACCAATTTCTTAAGTTTTCATGTCAGCTGTTCTTTCTCCTCAAATTAAAAATGCTTGCAATTTAAGCTGTTGATTGCTAGTAAGATTTTTAAACTGAGTGTTACAAATCTTCCCTTGTGTTGAACTTCAGATATACTAACCAGACAGGTTTTTTATAAAAGTATGGAAGATTTTTATAAAACTTTTATAAATCTGTCTGGAAGTGAGTTATGTTAAAAATGGAAATCCACCAGTGCTGCAGAGCTGATCCTGCAAAAGTTGCTCAGCAGAAAACTCCTTTGGGTAGTCCTGCTCTACTCAAGCCTTTTAGCTCATCTCAGGATAGGGTTTCCTGGGATAATACCTCTTTTCTGGTCTAACAGGATAGTGATTCTGATTATAATTAATGAAAATACAATTGGCTTTCTGTTTTCTGGTGGAGAAAACAGATACTTGCCCAGAAGCTGAGGCAGATAACATATTCAAATTGTTTAACGAGCACAGAAACACAGGGGGTTAAACATAACTTATTTTCACATTTGTGGTTAAAGAATGGGTATAAAAAACGATGGGGACAATGGAAATGTAAATTTCCATTTTTGTTGATATTGATTACAGTAAAGCAGCTTTGAGTTAGAGTTTTTGAGTCAGATGTTCACACAAGTGCTGAGCAGTTGCTCTTGGAGGTGGCTCATTAGAAACCCTGTGGCTTCAAGGCAAGCTCAATTAGTGAAAGGGTTGTTTCTTATTTAGCTGTATAAATTCACCATCTACAGAAGATTTTTACATTCAGTGGCCTGATCTTCAGCCATATCAGAAAATAATACAGATAATAAGAAATTGTATCAACGCCTGAAAGCATTCTTGGGTTTGGTGTTGTGGTTTTTTTGTGAAATTGATCCACCTCAATATTGTTTATAAAAATCCTCTGCTATTTCGACACTTTTCTGTGCCACTGTTGTAAACCAAGGACAGTTCAGTGATGGTTGTGAAACGCTGAGGCAACACACTGGAAGTGTTCAGTCAGGACTGTGGTGCCTGTCCTATGAAACCTGTCTCGTTTCATGAATCCGTCTTCACAGCAGGGATGAAATTCAGCAAAAAAAAAAAAAAACCCTGTTACAGAACACATTTCCAATGCACTTTTCTGTCTCTGGAATGGAAAAAAATTGCCATTCTGTGAAGCACAAAACTTCTTCACTGAGTGAAAACCGTTGGAAGAAAGTTTAGGAAAAGCTCTGCCCCTTTTTCTCGTGGTTTGTTTCTAGAGGATTTGATTTGTTCCATCAGAATCCATCTGGAACTTGCTTTTAGGTTTGGTCAGTGCCCTGCTGGTGTGTGCCCTCAGCCATCTTCATCCAGATTGTGCTGGCTTGTTTTGTCCACCCCCAAAAAATTAATTAATTGTTTAGCCTTTAGTCGGAATGTTGCATTTCCAGTCTCCCAGGGAAATGTTGTTATAAATATAATAACTGACATAATTATTGCAGTGCCGTGTTACATAGCAGGAGACGTGGGGCACGTGCCCTGAAGTCCCCAAACAAGCTTTTGTATTGGGGTTTCAGCCCAATATTTCTATATCAGCATGTCAGTGCTAACCTACAGCTGCCCGAAAGCATAAACCATAGTATTTCTAAAATATTTCCCCTGGTGCAACTGCTTTTTCAATATTGAGAACCAGTGACTTGATTTTTTAAAATTATTTTTTAACTTCAGCACTTTGAAACACTCCTCTGATGCCTCGTATCTGTTAGGAGGAATTTTACACTTCTGTTTTGTGTCCTTGCTGCAGACTGGCTGCGTGGTTCTGTGTTTTGCAATATGGAATGTGCTCTGCTTACTCACCATATTTGTGGTTTGATACATCAGTCAGTTAATAGAAACAGGCTTGATTTTAGTCTTTTTTGTTTGGGTTGGTTTTTTTTTTTCCCCCAGGATCTTCTTATGTGGTCTTAGGTCGGTCCCTGGAGATCCTCTTCAGAGACATAACCAAGTGTTAAATTCCCAGGAGCTGGTGCCTCTGTGGGTCTGCTTTAGCCTCTGGTGATGTAATTTCTCAGTCTTTAAATGGGAATAGCAGCAATGTTACACCTCAGAGAAACATAATTCAGGTAGATACATTCATGACCAAAATGATGCTGGAATTGTGTGAGCAGACAGGCCTGGATTGAATGGAGCCGTAATTTGTGCTGCACAGTAAGTGGCACAGTGAAATGCCTTAAAAGCAGGAGCCAGAGCTGCGTTTGGGAATGCTGCTCTTGGGGTAGCCAGGTACCACAGGCACAGCTCCTGCTCAGTCACAGCACAAGTGGAGGCACAGGGTTGGAAAGATTTCTTAGATAATCACGCTTTTTTTAAAAGTGCTTTTTTTTTTTTTTAAAGCTGTACAGTGAGTCATCAGTTGTGTTTCCAAGTGTGGGCTGCTGAGCAGGGAATGAGCAGTTTGCCCACCAGGAATGGTGCCGAGGGGTTCACTGCTGGTGTGGTTCTTGGCAGACCCCTCCCAGAGCTGTTGACAGTGTTGTAGATGTGCAGGGGGGTAGATCTGAGGCTCTGTGCCCTGGCAGAGCTAAAACAAGAATAGGCAATGTGCTAATATTGTCAGGAATAGTCTTGCTTTGGCAGGAATACAGATTAGACTACCTGATAAGTCATCTTAAAAAAAAAAAAAGTCTAGTCTTTGAGTCAGTGTTACAGGACAAGGAATCCTACTTTAAAAAAAAAAAGCCAACAGTGATTTTCTTTTTTTTTTTTTTAATACAGTAAAGATGAAGATGATCCCAAAGAAATCCTTATGGGAAATATAAAGAGATTTCTGCCGGTTTATTTCCTTCGATTCTTTGTTACATATAGGAGTGGGGTGTGTTACTCTCTAAATAATCCTGACTCCAGAGGCATTCCTTGCATTGCACTTTTAGAACAGCAGAGCCCATTAGAGCAGCACATGTACATGTCAGGCTTTAACAATTTCATGCAGTCATTGTGTAATAACTTGGGACCAAGCTGGATCCTGATGTTGTGATTTCCCTCTTTATGTGGAAGCTAAAACCCTTGGAGAGACCCCAGTGCTACAGAGAAAGGCGGGAGCAGGGAAGGTGCCACCCATTGCTGGAAGGAAGCTGGAGAGTGGGGAATGGTGTACCAAAAAAAGCAGCACAGGGGTGGAGGGGTTGGTGGGGTTGGTCTGGCCTTTGGGGGTTAGAATGAGGAACTGAGACAGGATCGCAAAGGACTGAGTTTGTATCAAACCTCCCTTCCAAAGCTGGAATCCTGGGGACTCCCTGGACTGACTCTTGAAAGTGGCTCATTGAAGTGAGAGGGGCCAGGCCTGTTCTGATCAAACACTGATTTTCTAGGCACTTCAGCTGTGCCTTGTTGGGCTGCAGCAACATCTGTGCTGGGTGAGATTTTAGCGATTCTCCCCTTGCAGAAGCTCTGCTTTGTGCCCGAGTCCCTGAGCAAGGGAGGCTTGTTTGAGCCTGCTGCCCTCCCCGTGCTGCTCCCTCAGCCCTGCCTTGCCGAAGGCTCTGCGCTGCGTTTCATCACAGAGGTGTCAGCCTTGGGTTGCCCGGTGTCTGCAGGAGTGTCCTCCTAATTGAAGGGGCAGCGGTGTAAAAGTGAAATTCACCTGGACACTTTGAAGTGAAATCTTCACCCCTTGTTTTCAAGGATCTAGGAGTGAGACAGCAGATCAGCTTAGAGCAGCAAAATTGTGGTGACACTTTTATCTTCCACAAGTTATTACTCAGAAATTACTCATCAATGGGATGCATCTTGTGTAACCTTTAGATGCAGAGCAGGGAATGAATTTGGTAAATAATATGAAAAAACCCCCAATAAAAGTAGTTTATCAGCAAAATTACTGTGAGGTTTGTTTTTGCTGAGAAAGTGGATTTGTTTCATCACCTGCCAAAGTTTTATGCAAATAGTCCAACCTGAAGCACAGGTATTTCTGATTGGTGGTGTTTGCCTTGGAAGCTTCGTGTTTCATTAACTGCTGGTGCTGAGCTGATTGATTAGAATTGGTAGGAGATGTTAAGTGATGGTCTGATGTTGAAATGTTCCTTTTTCACCTGTAAGCTCATTTGAGATCAGCTGAAGCCTGGCAAAAAGGCGAATAAGGCAGACAGTAGGGCTGCCTATTTCAGGTGGAGGCAAGCACCGAACGACAGGGGGATTTCTGAGAGGAGGGCATGGACACGTCTGCTTTCATTTCCTGGTGTGCTGTCTGTGAGCTGTGTTTTGTTTTGGGGAGCACTGAAGCAGCCACGCAGGAGTTAAGGAGTGAGTGCAAACAGAAGAGTTAGGGATGTTCACCCAGCCTGAGTGCTTCCCTCGAGGGGAAAGATGCTTTCTGGCACTGCAGCAGGGGAGAGAGAAGCAAACAACTCCTGTTGTACCCACCTGGAACCGTGACAGTGATGTTTTAATCTTTTGAAGTGAACAAGTTCCTATGGCTGGGTTAAAATTCGCCTGTGAAATGGCTGATTCCATTGGTGATACGTTCTCCCTTTAATTAAATAGCTGACTTACCTTGACAATTAATTGGAGTGATGTATGGTTTTTATTAGAAACCCATGACTAATTTTTTCTTGCCGTTCCTGCTATCTTATTGTTCTTGTCTCCCCTCCTCCCGAGTTGTGCTGCGTGCCAGCCGTGTCCTCCAGGCACTGGTGCAGACCAGTGTTCCCTCTTGCTTGGGCTTTTACCTGCTCCAGATAAAGCCATTGTTTTCAGGTATTTTCCACGTTGTCTTTCAGAAATTTTCCATTTCATCACAGTTTCGCAATTTTTTTTTTGTTTTCAAAGAGTCTGGGATTCTTTACATAAACTTAAAAACACCCCACCAATCCAAAACTCCTCAAAACATCTCACCACCACAAAACCCCCCACCGTGTAATACAGTTTGCTTTCTTTAATACCACATTTCCTACTTCATTAAAATAACTGCCAGGTTGAAAAAAAAAACCCCTCCCTGCAGTCATCCCTGTGCCTGTAACCTGCTAGGAAACTCAAGTGAATTTTATATTTAATTACAACAGGCAAGATTCAAAATGGATGTGACTGAAGACATTTCTGTTCAAATCAGAGCAGCAGCTACAAAGGACTTGGTTTGTCCCTTATCATCCTCTCCCTGCCTGAAAGGAGCTGAGGCTCAAGCCTTTCTCTAACATTACAACAAACGATGTGGACAATTCTTTAGGTTTTTTCCACTTAGGAAGCTTTAGTCTTTTTATCGGAAATTTGTTTCCATGGGGGAACTTAGGCCTGGATGAGTGGGGAACAATGCATTGTTTGTTAAAACAATTTTTTTTGAAGGGAGTGGGCTTGAAAGGAAGGAAATGTGGTTTAGATTTAAGTTTCTTTTGAAATTTCTTCCTCTTCTTTTGCCTCATCCTCCCCACCCCCCCCAAATACAAAACAAAAATCTGAACAACCAGAAGTCCCCAGACTGGCTTTTCACTACACATGTCTTTAAAATACTTGCTATAATCTGGAAAGCCAGAGGCAGTTTAAAAATCGCTGTCATGTGCATCCTTTCTTTGCCTTCGTCTCTGGGTTGTTCTCCCCCAAGAACGTGCAGCTTTTGTCTCAGCTTTTCTAGTCCGTCTGTTGGGCAGGGTTTATTTAGTCTGTGTCTCTGGTGTGTGTGTGTGTGAAGTAGTTTAAGCCTCAATTTATCCACGTGCTTAAACTTTGTGCTGAATGAGGTCCTGGCATCCTGTGATCCCTGGGCTGTTCATTCACAGGGTGGTTCTGGAAGGAAGAGCCCTACAGGGGGCAGGTAGGGGTGAAGATCCTGGGGCAGGAAGCTCAAGGCAGGAATACAGTTTAATTTTTAATTGGCTGGATTTAAAGCGGGCAGTTGGCTGGAAATCTCTCTCTCTCTGCCTTTCCTTACAGGTCTGTGGCAGAGCTGCTGTGTGACAATCTCCTCCGTGGCGCTGGCTGCCATGGCTGACCCCCTCGCAGAGGAACCCGTGTCCCAGGCCCCTGAGCTGTGCTCCGAGTGTGGCCAGGCCCACCCCTTGCTGGACAATCACCTCTACAACTTCCAGGACGAGGTGGACGATGAGCTCATCTGCCACATCTGCCTGCAGCCCCTGCTGCAGCCCATGGACACGCCCTGTGGGCACACGTACTGTTTCAAGTGCCTTGAGAACTTCATGCAGGAGTACAGCTTTTGTCCCATGGATCGGAAGAAGCTCTCCTTCCAGCAGTGCCACAAGTCCAGCCTCCTGGTCCGGAACCTGCTGGACAAGCTGATTGTGCTGTGTCCTTTCAAGGCCGAGTGCCAGCAGACCATGCAGCGCTGCGAGCTGGAAGCTCACCTGCAGAACAGGTGCATTCCCCTTTCCATGCTGTCCTTGCACCTTGTGCAATGCCAGGGCTGTCGTGCCGCTCGTCAGAACCATCCGTTCTCAGAGCTGCTCCTGAACTGGGGCAAGGTGGGACACCAGAGATGCCAGGGTGAGGCTGCAGAGGTGGGTGGGTGAAGACACTGTAATTGTGTGCGTGCTCTGGAGGAGAAGGGTGAGCTGCTCACCTTCAGGTCGCCTGCAGACACTAAACCTGTCAAATACACTGACATTTGTGGGTCCTGAACTGGGGCACCAACCCTGGAGCTGTTACAAACAAGCTTATTCTTGTTTCCCTTGCGCAGCGAAGAAAGGCACAGAGTCAGTGCTCTGAAAGCAAGGGATTGTGCCGTGCTGCCAGTTTAATTGGTCCAATTAAGATGTGCAATACGTAAGTCTTTGATTCAAATAGTGCAAGTCCCTCCAAGCTGCACGTTATGCACTTGCTGAATCACCTACTTACCATTCCATTATCTTCTCTCATTCTTTTGCTGAAAAGGAGAAGCAAATGAAAATTACTTTTTTTTTTCTGTTCCTCTTGTGCAGAAAAAGGGAGACTTTTTGGTGCTTCCACTGCTTGTTGAGCTGTTGGGAGGCAGGATATTGTCACTTTAAAAGGAGTGCAGGTGACAGAGCTCTTGCCATGGTGCTTGGAGAACCCTTGTTCCTACCTGGTTAATGATTTGCAGGGAAGGGAGCTAAGTGCAAGCCCTGCTGCAGGTGGAACAGACCTTCCTTGGCAGGGTGTATTTTGTCAGCAGGCAATGAGAAATGCCACAGGCTTGTTTCCTTCGGCTGTGCTGCAGTTTGCTGTGGCAATGACATTGTAAAACTAAGCCAACCGGGGAACAGGTGCACTTAGGATACCTTTGCAGTTCCAGCCAAGGGGGTGCCCTTGTGGTTCTTGCTTCTCTTCAATCCCCACGAGCTGAGAGCTGGTGTTAGAGCCAGGGGAAGGGATGGAAGGTGCTTGAGTTCCCCTTTCCCTTCAGTGAAAGTTTATCATCTCCTTTGGGGCCGGGCTCTCACTGGGGCTGGGCCTTCCTCTGCTCTGCAAATCGGCCCTGCTATCAGTAAACTCCTGTCACTCGTTAATCCCTCTGGCTCAGGAGTTACACACAGGGGAGGGAAGCACCTGAAATGTTTACATTAGAGACCAGCCTGGAAACTGTATCATTCCCTTCTGTATTTCACAGTTCTTTGTATCTTTCTTGGGGACTGGGTATTCTAAGATTGGAGGCAGTTTCACCTGGGCCGTGGGCACAGTCAGGCTGAGAAATGGGGAAAAAAATTGAAAGATAAGAAAATTACACTGAGATTTGGGTGGTTTTTTAAGTGGGATTAACTGATAGGGGAAGATATAAGGAAATAAGAAGCACCTAGAAACTTATTTTCTTGTGGGATTTCCCTGCCTTTTGCAAATTGAGTTTGTGTTTTGATACCTTAAGAGGGACATGTGCACAAGTGGATCAATCGGCTTCTGTCATTGTGTTCAGGGTTGTTTTACTGCCTGGAGAATAAATGAGTAGGAATAAACCAGAGGAAGTAATACTGGGATGAGGTTTCTTTAGCCAGAGTGTAAATAGTTCAGTTTAATTTGAGAAGTGACTCTGATAAACATACAATACTACTCATGTCTCTGAAAGTGATGTTTTTGCATTTATCACCTCCTCACCTGTCCCCTTTTTAAAAAATACTCATGATTAAAGAGCTGTTCTTCCTCACCCATTAGTGCTGAGACAGCCTGGTGATGGTGTGTCTGCATCCAGGGCACATTTTGTGTGTACAATTCCATCCCAATTCTGGGATCTCTGTGGGGAGCAGTCGGTGGGATTAGGAACTAAACTGCTCCCATTCAGGTAGAGCCATCACCTGCATGGGCTGGGAGTAGACCAGGTCCAGGGTCAGGTCTCATTCCACAACAGAAAATGCTCAGTCCTCCCTTGTGCTCTTGTGCGTTGCTGGTGTGTTAAAACAAAGCCTAATTCAAGGCTGAGCTTGAAACTTGAGCCACTTTCTTTGCATCAATGTACAGTTCCTAGTGATCTCTAAAACGTCAGAGCTCAGTATTTGCTTATATTTAAGAAGGATTGTTTTCCTCAGGGAGTGTTTGCCAGGTAAATATTTAGCAAGGGAGACTCCTGTTTCTATTACGTTCTTCTTTTTCAAATAATTTGCTTAATAATTTCAAAAGTAGTGGAATAACAAGCCTGCTCTTAAGCTGATACTTGTATAAGTAGAAACTGAATGTCAAATGAGAATCAATTTCAGCATCTGAGGCACCAGCACTGCACTGGTGAGACCTGGAACAAGCTTCTTCCCACAGGTTTGTCAGAGCTTTCACATGCTTGGTCCCCTGCCCAGGCAGAGACAGTCACTGACAGTCCCTGCCAATCTCTCTCCAGGTGTCCTGGGTTTAAGAAATACAAATCTGAACTCCAGCGGAAAAGGAATCCCATTTCCAAAGGGAAGGAAGATCCTCCTGCCAGGGGGGAGACAAACATGCCCAAGGATCCAGAGGTCCCAAGTGGAGGCTCCTCACTTGTGGCAGAAAGCTCTGGAGCTGCTGTGGTGTCACTGGGGACTGCAGAGCCTGGACTGGTTAATCCAGCTTTTGAGGAGACTGAAGAAGGTGAGAGTTTGGGACAGAAGTGGAACAGTGCATTTATCTTTCATAATATAAAAATGAGGCAATTATCTGAGAAAATTCAATTTTTAAGTGTCCCCAGCACTGTCAGACATCCTCAATGCTACTCAGCCCTTAGCAGCCATCAGAGGCATCTCTTTCCTTGAGCAGAAGGGAGATGCTTTCATGTGCACCAGGGGTGGCAGAGTGCTCACAAGCACTAAACTGTGCAAAACCATTTGGAGAATCCCTGCTAGACTGCAGTGAGTATTTGCAGTATTCTGTGGAGAAACAAAGGCAGTCCCTGTTAATGTGAACGTGGAGCACTTAAAGCCCTTGCAGAAGCCGAATAATTAGTAACTAGGAAGTGTTCCAGATTCTTTTTAATCTTGTTAGGAAAGTTAAATATACAGTCAGTTTCCTGGAGCGGTCAGCACCTCCCTCCTGATGTTTTTCTAGCATAAGTTAGGTTTTGGATGAACAGGCAGCTCTGAAAGCCTTGCAGATCAAATAACCATCTCCACTTCAGTGTAGCAGCGCTTGTCTCAGCTTGGTAGGAGGCAGCAGCGTGGAAACCTCAGTGCCTTGTCTCAAAGTTAGGCTCAGCTTCCAAGTGTGCAGGCGCTGGAGCTGACAACCCCTGTGCCTGGGACAGAGGCAACTCACAGGTCAGTTCAGTTCCCTGTTGGCTTTTTCCCAAAAAACCCGGAGCAGGTTTTGCATCTCTGGTGTGACAGCTGCCCTTCACCCTGCCAGGCAGCGCTGGGCCTGCCTGAGTGTCCCCGTGCTGGGAGATCTCATCCCACTTGCTAACAACAACTTTCTTCTTCAAAGTGCAGCATTGCTTAATCTCCAGTGTGCTGTGAAACAGCCAAACATTCCTCCTGTTTGACAGGGGGGATGGGAAAAGGGGAGCAAAGGAAATTAGAGGAAGGAAGTTGCAGAGCAGTAATTACAGCTGGGTAGTCCCTTTCCCTCATGGGCATCATGGAAATTGGGATTTGTTGTGTGTGGGCTCTTAGCAGGCCAGCTGTCACAGGAGAAAAATAAATCTCTAAATATAGCCAAACCATGCTGAATGCCCTGTAATAAACCCCAAGCAACAACAATAAAGAGTTTGAATTCACCACAAGCTAGGAGAGAATGGGGAAAATTCTGGAGAAACTGTAAAGAAACAGAGGGGTTTTAAGTTTTTTATGTGACCTTAGGACTCCAGATAGCTGCTTTCCCTCCAGATGCTACATTGAACACAACCTGCCAGGGGTTTGAATCTTGGGGTGCTGTGAAAAGGAAAATTTTGTTAATGGGTTGCTTTTTCTCTTCAATTTCCACAACCAGACCTTCCTCAGAGAACCAGTCTTGTGGCTGAAACCACCACCATCGAAATCCACCGGGAAGATCCGGAGGAAGAGCTGGGGATGAGGATAGTTGGGGGTAAGGACACCCCACTAGGGAACATCGTTGTTCAGGAAGTGCTGCGGGACTCAGTGATTGCTGCTGATGGAAGAATTGCTCCTGGGGACCACATCCTCGAGGTAGGAAACCCCCCCTGGCAGCCCCTCCCTGGGCTGGGGTAGGAGAGTGCCTGGAAAAACTGGGAAATCTCTGCAGCTCAGGGTTTTAGAGCACTGATCAGACCTCTGTGTCAGCAGCATTCTGTGTCTGCTGGGGCTCAGGAACAGACTTTTGGCATTCCTTCCAGTCAGGCTCGTATTTCCCTTGCATATTTGACAGCTTTTTGAAATTTAGACCATTTTGGATAAAGCAAAAGATTCCTACCTGATAAATTTCACACAGCAGCCCCATTTCTCTGCTCTGCTTAGGAAGTCTCATAATTGCTTGCTCCACTGTGTTGCTTAAGCTGCATATTCTCCATGGGCAGGTCCAGGGTGAGAGCTGCTGACTTGCAGTGAGTATCAGCTCCGAAATGTGAGTAATGCAGAGCTCCAGCCCCAGCCTGACCCACAGCCGGGGCACTGCCCACACCGGCGGGGCTCTGCGGGACCGAGGTGACACCTTGTACACACGGTGACAACTGTCAGCACCTCCAGCCATGGCTGCCCAATCACCTGCCAAGCCACAAATCCTCATTATCCCATGGGATTGGGCATCAGGAAGGGCTGGCAGCCCCCACACGCAAGTGGCCGATGAGATCTCCGAGTTGGTTTCTGAGGCAGACCAACGGAGTGGCTCCTGTTTTATCCAGCTGGATTGTCCATGTCTCAGTCAATAGGGCAGGTCCCACACTCAGGAGCCCTATTAACATCCTAAAAGACTGCAGAGCCTGCTGTGACAACAGGCAAAGCAAAATGTTGCCTTCTCAGAGTCACCCTGGTAAAAGCATGATTAGATGGATGATTCCAGAAGCTTGTAGACTACGGACCACTCAAAAGTGGAGATTTGAGTCTTCTCCCAGTCTGTGCTGAATGCTGGAAGTTAAGGGACAGCAGATCTGCATTGCCATGGGATGGAAGGAATGCCTGAACATTTGCAGATTTGTTGCTTGTGTGCGTTGTCCTGTCTCATCGCTGTCGTCAGTTATTCGCCCATTACAGTCTAATTCCATCAGCTTTCTTCATTCTTTTTTAGAAAGCTTTGCTCCCTAATGTGCATCAGAGTCAGAGATTGCACGGGGAGTTTTCCATCCTGCCCCACACTGCGGACAGTGCCTAATTAACGTGGGCTCTGATTAGTGAGTGCTTTGTTTGTCTCTGTAGGTGAATGGCGTCAACATCAGCAGCGTGACTCACTGCCAGGCTGTCTCCTTCCTGCGCCACCCAGGCCCTGTTCTCCACCTCATGGTCCTGCAGGAGAAGGGCTTTTCCAACAAGACTGCGCAGCAGGATTCCAGTGCTGCCAACCGGGAAGTGATCCATGTCACCTTGGTAAAGAGAGACCGATCCGAACCCTTGGGAATCAAACTGATCAGGAAGACTGACGAGGCAGGGATTTTTATTCTGGATCTCTTAGAGGGAGGCTTGGCAGCCAAGAATGGGAAGCTGAGTCGGAATGACCGAGTCCTGTCAATAAATGGCCAGGATTTGAGGCAAGGAACACCTGAGGCTGCTGCCCAGATAATCCAGGTGAGTTCAGACATGGAGAGGTCGTGTGGAAATGGCTCTGTGTGGCTGATCCGGGGCTCCTGTTCCGAGCTGGGGCTGGCAGAGGGGCAGGGCAACCTGCATTCCCCCAGATCTCTCCCTTGGAAAGTGACTCCCCTGCGGATGTGTGGGAAGCGCCGCTTCCAGGTGAAGATAAACTCGGAGAGTGGGAATCCGTGTGAGTCATCCCTGACGGGGCTGAGGGGAAGCAGTGGCTCATGGCACTGGAGTTCATCTGAGGAAACTGGATCTCC
The DNA here is from genome assembly GCA_013400235.1 of Oriolus oriolus. Classification (NCBI taxonomy): domain Eukaryota; kingdom Metazoa; phylum Chordata; class Aves; order Passeriformes; family Corvidae; genus Oriolus; species Oriolus oriolus. Next base: position 625,249 of record VXBT01008210.1, on the reverse strand, counting down.
TGAGTGGGGTTTGCAGCCTTTCCTCCTTGCACAGGGAATGTTGGTAGGCACTGTGTGGATCCGTGCAGCAGACAGGGAGGGATCAGGGCAGCCTTTCATGCTTCCAGCAGTCACACTGAAGGTGCTGGCTGGGAGATGGGATGGGCTGGCAGCACAGAACAGATCCCTTTGGGCTGATTTGAAGCCCTTACTCCCCATTTTACCTGTATTTGGGAAGAGAGACTGGAAAACGACGTGGGGCACCTCAGGCTAAAAACATTCCAAGGTACTAAAAGGGTAGAAGAGGGGTGGTCTGTCCTTGTGGAATGTGCTCCTGTTGCAGCCTGACAGAGGTTTGGGTGGAAGGAGTGGGCAAGGAATTCTGGTTAAAGGATTAAGGATTGCTGCATGTGCAGCAGATATCACACAGATCAGTTCAAATTCTTTATCTCCCCAGGCGAGTGCCTCCAGTTTGTTTTTATCTACAGATCCTGACACAATGCACCTCATCCCGTTCTGTTTACATCCCAGAAAGGATGTGAGGTCAGCAGGAGGGAGAGCCAGTTCTCTTCACAGTTATCAGAGGAGTGCAGTGCCATGGGAGAAAGAGCAGAGTTCCAGCACTGAGATCCCTTTTTGTGCTGTATGTGTGCTTCCGTTCTGTGGCCTCTTAGAATTTGTTTGCATCCCACAAGCGCTGCTGCATTCCTGTTGCAATGTGCACACACAACTCCCATATGAGGAGCTCTTTTGATCCCACTGGAACCAGCAACCAAAGTCTCAGAACTTGCTTCATGAGGTTTGGGGGTTGAATCTCTTTGGAAGTGACGTTTGTGTAAAACTGCGACAGTTTTTCAAACATGATCTGTTCCTCTGAGGGCTAATTGAAATCCTTGCTTAAATGTAACTTAAAGAGTCCCTCTTCCAAGGCCAGGGAATTCACTGTGGCACCAGGGAAACAGGGTCCTGTGGCAAGGAGTGAGAGCAGCGACTGCATTTCTGTCACCCAGGGCAGGAAACGCCTCGAGTGAGCACGTGGGCCTTCCCCAGTGAGTCCTTCACAATGAGGTTCTGTCAGGTGATCTGAAGGAACAAACCCAGCGAGAGCAGCAGGAACAATAGTGAGCACTTCCCCTGCAGCCCTGCCAAGGCCAGACATGCAGCTGCTGAAGTGTTTAACCGGCAGCAATCTCAGCCCAGAGGTACTCTGGGGGAAAAATGGATGGGAGATGGTGAACAATGGATGAGCAGAGCTGGGAGGGACAGAGCTCTAACAACTCCCCGTGCAAGAAAAGCATCCAGTGCTTGTCGTGGTCGCTGTGTGTGGACCAGCCAGTGCTCCAGCTCTGCTCATGCTGTAGCACAACACAAGATGCTGTTTTGGTTGTTTGTACCGAAGTACAGGAATTAATCATCCCTTTCCACCTTCTCTTGTTTGGCATTTGTGGGGGAGGGAGGCACGAGTGAAGCCTGCCTCTGCTCCTGCTCCTTCTGACTCATGGTTGCTAATTCCCTTTTTCTTTTTCCAATTGCATTCCCTGGCTCTTCACAAAAGGCTTTGCATCACACTGAGGAGCTGTTGGAGAACCTCTGTAGGAACTGATGCCAACCCTTCTCTCTCCCCAAGGCAATGAGGGCTGTCCCTCATTTCTAAACCATTTCCCTCTCATTTTAATTTCTACTCTTTGTTTCTCTGGGCAGACCACTGAATCCAGAGTGAACTTTGTGATCCTGAGGCAGCCTGGGGTGCAGCTGGGGGAGCCAGGGGAGGATGGCAGCACCTCCAACAGCAGCAGCAGCAGCAGCAATGGGGGGAGCCCAGTGCACCACCGGAGGCGACCGGACCAGAACCACTACAGACGAAAATCCAACTACCAGAAGGTGGGGCTGGGCAATGAGGCAAAGGTGCTGCTTGTTCTGGGTTTGGTGGATGCATTGTGCTGTTGTGTGATGGTGTTTTAGCACAGAAGGCTGATCAGCAGCTCCATTTCTGCTTGGGCAGGTTTGAGGCTTTTGGTGCTGGAGGACCAGTTTGTCATCTACAGGGAAACATCACTTTAAGGGAAAAAGGTGTCAAAACTTCTTCAGTGCTGATGCAGAGCTGGTGTTTAATCCTTTCTAGTCTGGAAAGGGCAATGAGGAATTTGCCATCTGTGGGATACTTGGGATTTGCTTCTTGACACCCATCAAGCCCCACACACTGAGGGTGTTGCAGTGGCACCAAGTTGAGCTGGTGCTGAGCCAGAGGCCTTTATGGTCCAGGAGAAGAATCCCCACTGTCACTGCTGTGACTGCAGTGTGTGTCTGCCACCCCTCTGTGTGGCACAACAAGCAGCAGGAGCAGGAGGAGAATCCCCAATGGGGTGAACCCAGAGAGAAAATCTGTGTGGAGCGTCCAGCTGAGTGACAAACCTGCTGCAGCTGCTCAGCCTGGTGGGTTCCAGCGTCCCTGGAGCTCAGGGAGCAGCTGTCCTGCGTGGCTGGAGTGTGGTTCCTGGATTGAAATCCCTGAGCAGCATTTACACCCTGTTTGTACAGCCTGTTCTCCAGTGTGTGCTTTCACTGCAACCCAAACATTTAATCAGGGAGGGTTTCATTGCTTGGCACGAGCAGCCTTGAGATGAGCTCACAGCTTGTTCCTCAGTGCAAAATTCTGCTCCTCAGAGGGGAATCTCCCTACAGCAAATGGATTTGGGATCATTAGGACAGCACTGCCTCAGCTCTGGTGGCTCACCTTGGAGTTGCTGCTCTGTATTCCCACCCACAGCAAGGACATGGGGAGCTGACTTTGCCATCCAGCAACGTTGCTGGAATGCTCTGGACTAAGGAGACAAATGTTGTCTTTCAGAGCTGGGCTTCTCCTGTTAACTGCATTAATGAAGCTGCATTTTGTACTGTCATTCCTTTGTAGGATTTGCCTCAGGGATATGTAAGTCATGAGAAGACAGTTGCAATAAAAAAGGAGCCAAAGGAATCTTTGGGAATCACAATTGGAGGTGGAAGGGATAACAAAAACAAGCTCCCCATCTATGTGACAAGTGTGCAGCCCATTGGATGCCTCTTCAGGGATGGCAGAATCAAGAGAGGTAAGGGAGGCTCTCAGGCCCTTTATCCTTTAGGAACTGTGAGGTTTTTCCAGTGGAAGCTGGACTTGGACACTAAAGAGAGGCTGGAAACAGGGTTCACATGACCCCTTAAGGCTGAAATGGGCTCCATAGCCAAAGGTCTGTGATAATCCCATTTTATTTCCTCAACAGGGGATGTACTTCTGAGCATAAATGGCATCGATTTGACTCATCTGAACTACTATGAAGCTGTCTCAGCACTGAAATCCAATGCAGCTTCCCACTCAGTCACACTGAAAGCCTTGGAAATCCTCTCCCTGAACTCCCCAGAGCCATCCCTGGACATCAGGGAGCAGGGATTCAGCTGGTCTCCCCTCTGGATCACGTGGCTGGGATTGCCTAGGTATGTTTGTCAGGGACCGTGTAGAGAGCTGTTAATTACAGGGTTGACTTTCACTCAAACACTAGAAATTAATTACTTTGTTGATGAACTTGGATGCATTCCTGGTATTCCCATTTAGCTGTAAGGCAGTGGAAAGCCTTATTTGCCAGTGAGATCATAGAATAATGAGTGCATAAGGAACTTCCACTGTTTTGATGGAGTGATCCATCATTCCCACACTCCTGTTGGACAGTAACCGTGCTTTAGAAGCCCTGAAACCCCCTTGTCAAAGAGAAATAGTCAATGTTAGGTACAGTCCCTGCTAAAGTACTGGCTGAAATCTCTCCGTGGCTCCTCCTGCATCCCCCTAACACAAGCCAAGAGACACCTGGGCTGTCTGGGAGTTTCTAATCTGATCATCTCACTTAGGGGCAGACATTCTTTCAGTCTCATTCTTCTTGCCTGTTGTAACTGTGTCATCTTCAGCACGAAGCAGAAATGATTCTGCACGGTTGAGTTCTCCCGCTGCAAAGCTTTGCACCACAGCCTTAGCACGGGTTTTAACCTGGTGAGTTCCAAGTGAAGCTTGAATTTCCCTCTCCTTCCTGCAGAGGCGAACCTCTGGCTCCCTCCTTTTTGCAGTTACACAAAAACACTGTGAAAGGCAGTGTCTGTTGTCATCCCAGCTGAGTGCAGGAGCATCTGCACGTGGAACATAAAGCCAAACCCGCTGTGGGAAGCCTGGATCATTTACAGCCTTGTTTCTTGAAACACCTAAAGAAGAGCCACTCACAAAGCCTCTGTGGTGTTACTTAGCAGCCTGTAAATGCTCAACAAACCAGCCCAAGGAGAGGCAGCTTTTGTGTCTCCTGTACCTGGCCTGTGCTCAGCACCTCCCCCCATCTCCCTCTGCTCTGCCGGGAATGGGCCCGGCTGCTCCGGGCAGCTCTGGTGTGAGCCGGCCCTGAGCTGCACCCAGAGAGCCCAAACCGGGCCACAAACCCTCGGTGCTGCCTGGGGTTTGTTCCTCGTGCTGCTGCTGTGAACTTCAGCAAGGCTTCTTTGGGCTTCTTTGCTTCCTTTCCCAGTTTTTGTGGCTGCAGGTGACTTGCAGCTCCCGCACACTCTGCTGCAGGGACTGGAGTCTCCTCTGCTCCTGGATCCCCTGCCTTCGTTCCAGGAGTGCCCTGACATTGCCTCCCTTTAATGCACTGCTGGAAATTCCTTTGCTGCTGGTATTGGTGTTTCCCCTTCGTTTGACTGTAACTCCTGAAGCAAGAAGTGATTCCAGGTGCCCTTTCTGCCCTTCACTTCCTTTTACTGCAGCCTGAATTGTGGCCTTGCAAGTTGTCTGCAGTTCTGGGTGTGAGGGTTGGTAGGAGGCACACGGCAAGGTTATTCCATTTCAGGATCTGACAGAATCCTCCTCCTGTTTCCAGCACTAAAAAGGGGCCGTAATTCCTGAGCTTCCTCACTCCTTTTCCCACCTGCTCCCAGTGAGACCTGGTGGCAACTGGCTGGTCACCCACAGAGCCCGTGTTTGTCACCTGGGGATGTTCAGGGTGCCTCTGGCACTTGGGGCTGCCTCAGGGCCGTGCAGCTGCAGTGAGATCCCAGTGCCCCCACGTGCTGTGGTTTGCTTCCCGTTGCAGAGAGGTCCTGACCACCCAAACTGGGCTTGCTTTGCACAGGGCCAAACCCGCAGTGCTGCAGAGGAATGTGCATTGCACAGGCCCCGTGTGCACCACGCTGCATCACAGAAAAACCCAGAAATGTGCCCAAACTGGGCCCTGTGCCCTCAGCACCAGCTGTTCCACCGGGATCTGCTGCTTTTGGCTGCCTTGGCCTCAGTGTGTTGGAACATCCTGCAGGGGGAAGGCTCAAAGCTTATTGCATGTGCAGGTTTGGGTTTGTTCAGCTTTTTTTCCCTCAGTTACTCCTCTGCTCTAGCAGAAATATCCCTTTCTTCTTAGAGGAATGTATTTCTTTCTAGTTTGAACCCACACTTGATGCTGAAGGGTGTGAGCTGGACTTAGTGCTCATTGCTAGGGAGGTGTGTTTGATCCTTGCAACGCTTGAGCCCCCAGTGCTTCATTCAGGCCTTGATTCTTGTACCTCTGGTTTCTGTTTCTGACTAACAGAAACTTTGATTTCTTCCTAGCATGATGTTAAATCCATACCAGCCACTGATAGTGTAAAATACCATCTCAAAAGCTGGTTTGGACTGGCCCCATGTCCTCATCCAACACACACTGGATCCCTAAGGCACCAGAAACAAAAGTTTACAGATTGATTTATCTTTTCTCTCTAAAACCTTTGCCTCTTGAAAACACAGTGCACTGTGGGGCTTGTGGAGAAGTCTCGGTGTGGAAAAGCAGTTTTCCTGCTGCCCTTTTCCCTGGGGTTTATCTTCCCACAGTAACCATGAGGAGCTCCCGGTCCCGGCCCCGCTGCAGCTCCAAACTCCCCACAGGGACCAGGAACTGCCAGCTCAGCAGCGTGCTTGGCACCATAAAACCTGCACCTCCACCTTCCCTAGACTCTCAGATTCTTTTCCCACAATCATTTTTGATCACAGTAAATTAAAGTTTCTCTTCTTAGAACCCCTTTTTAATAGGGAAAATTGATTCCTAGCAAACAGCCCTTTCCAGCTCCTGGAGGATGTGCCTGATGTTTTTATTTATGTTCTGTGCTGACGTAGCACTTGCCACTGTTGCTCTCGGGGCTATTTATTTGCAGAAGCTGCCACAGGCATGGCTCAGAGCTGTGTTTTTGCACTTGTGTGGTGCCTGTGGAAGGGAACCATGAAGGAATCAGTAAGCTCGAGCTGGGTCTCCTGGTGTTTATGTGTGAAAAACTCCTACAAAAGTAAATTACAGTTTGAAAGTAGATAATTGGATCTTTCTCCTGGTGAGAAGTTAACTGAGAAGGCTTTTGAAATCTGAAACTCCTCTGCAACCTGCTCAAGCAAAGCCCTTGAGGCAAAAACGTTTATTAGGAAAAGTTTAGCTGCTGGAATAGCTCAGCGGGGTGATGATGAGCAGCAGTTTCACAGCTCCTCGGTGCCAGCATGTAACGTGAGCTGGAGCCGGACTGGGAGCCAGGGCACACGAGACGCTCCTGCCACACCTTCTGTGTCACCTCGCCAAGGCTGTCGGGGCTCTGTGCCACCAGCTCGGGCAGAGAGTGCTGCCGGCACTTCCATCTCGCATTCCCCAGGCTCCCCGAGGAGACAAACCTCGCTGGCCGGCATCCAGAGCCAGGGAGCTCTCACCAAGGAGCCCAATCTCTGAGCTGGACATCCTGGATCCTGCAGGAAAGCCCTTCCCTGCTCTGATCTGGCAGCTGAAGGGAGGCTGCTGAAAGCCTTCCTTGTACCAGTGCAGCGCACCGAGGGAATAAAAACCCTCTGCTCTCATTAATTGCATGGGTGTAGCTGCTGCTCACTGTTCTTTTGGGTTTGTCACGGGTGCTGTGGGTGTTCATTAGCAGAATTCATGAAGTTATTCAGGAGTCTTGCAGGTCCCAAACTCCTTTAGAGCCAGGTGATTTCCTGTTAGCTCTTAAACCAACGCTGACAACACTGAGAAAAGATTTCTAAAGGACTGGCATCATCCCATTTGAGAATTAACCCTCTGACATGCCCTGCAAAGGGGTGTCTCAAATCCTAAAAAAAAAAAGGAAAATGAGGCTGTTACATAGCTGTGCTTTCCATGAGGGAAAGCATAAATTCCTGCTCAGGTAATTTTGCTCATAACCTCTCTGTTTTTGATACAGCTACCTTCACTTCTGTCAAGATATCGTCCTTAGTAAAGGAAACCTGGAAAGCTGGGGCTTCAGCATCGTGGGAGGCTTTGAGGAAAGCAAAGGAAACCAACCCTTCTTCATCAAAACCATCGTGCCCGGGACTCCGGCGTTCCGGGACAGGAAACTCAAGTAGGTGTGAGGTACCCGGGGACTCATCACCAGCCACCAGTGCTGGGAGGGTTTCCCAAAACTCTTTGACCCCTGGAAGGAGATCAGCTCCAAGTTAATGACTCGTTCTTGCCCTCGTTTGAGAATTAATACTGTTGCCAAACTCGTAACAAACTAAGCCCTGCATTAAGCAGCGCTTTGGTTTCTCCATAAAGGTGCAACGAAAAGGAATTTACAGCTCTTTAAAACCTAACTGTGAAGGGTTTAATTGAGCAATTAGGTAAGAGCAGAAAGGGGATGTTTGAGGCGAATCTGGAGGTTCCAGAGTATAAAACCTCTTGGATTAGGGCAAGTATCCCAACGCAAGCAACAAAAGCCGTCGTGTGCAGGAACTGAGCGGGAGCTTTGCTGCTGTGGGTGTTGGTGAGAGACCCCAGCGGGAGGAGCAGGGCTGGGGCCGCAGGACCCCCCGGGGATCTCCGGGATGCAGAGCTGGTCCCTGCAGGCTGCGCTGCCGCAGACAGAGGGAGGGGACGCGGCGGGGTGCAGGGCGCTGGGCTGGGCTCCCAGTGCCGCGCTGGGAGCACTGGGCTCAGCTGGGCCCTGTCTGAGCCCTGGGACGGCGCTGTGGGGGCAGGGCCCTCTCACACCTCTCATGGTGGCACTGGGGCCGCTGGAGAGCAGCTCCGTGCCTGGAGCTCCCGAGGAGCTGCAGGGCTGCCCTGGGGCATCAGGGTTTTAGCAGCCCTGCTCCTCCCTGCCCTGCTGGGCACGCTCCTGCTGCCCCTTGCTGCTGCCACCCCAGCACCAGCAGCGGCCTCCTGCCTTCCCCTGTGACTCAAGGGAAAAAGTTCTTTCAAGGAGGAGTCGATTTGGCTCAGGGTGGGCTCAGGGTGACCGTGGGTGCAGCGTTAATAATGAACCCAGTCCTGACTGGATCCTGTCTTTGGGCAGGTGTGGAGATGAAATCGTGGCAGTGAACGGAGTGCCAGCAATAGGAATGAGCAACTCGGAATTAATCCCAATGCTGAAGGAGCAGAGGAACAGAGTCACCCTGACTGTGGTGTCGTGGCCAGGGAGCCTCGTGTGACAGCTCCACCAAACCCCCAGCACTTCCAGGTATCCGAGCAGCGGGCACCACCCAGAGCCACGCCTGGCACAGCAACAGGGACTGCTCCACTCCTGCTCCTGCTGCATCGCCACGGCAGACTCCTCGCTTCCTTTTGGTGGGCAGCGTTTTACCAACAAATCTGGATGTTGAATTCAAAGTAAGGGTTAATCCAACACTTGTTGGAGCTTCCCAGGCTCATTACAGCTCCTCAGGATTGGTGGTGCACAGAAAGCTCTTCCCGGTGTTTCTCCACAACCTGCCCTGGAGGCTGCTGAGGCTGTCCTTGATTTTAGGGCTCTGCCTTCCCTTGATTATTTGAATGGGTTAATACAGAGGCTTTTAGAGCAGCTACTAAATGTGTAAGGATGGGGACCCAATTAGGCACTTCCTACCTATCAGGATTTCCCAGTCCTCTTATTTTTAGGTGTCAGTAACCCAAGGAATGTGTTAATACATGAAAACCCCATGCTAACTCAGAGCTGCTGGCTCAGCCTGGAGGAGCTGTTACCTGTGTGAGGGTCCTGTCTCAAATCCTGATTGAGGATCCTGCCAACTCAACTGATTTATTGCAAAGGGACAATTTCAACAGCTTAAAGAATCACTCTCAAAGTTATCATCACCAAGAGTGGTTTCACTGAAATAATGATGTTGCAAAGTGTGACTTTACCAAAGGTCAAGAGCAAAGTTCACTCTTAGTGCACCCAAGTGTCCCTGGTTTTTAAGATTGATAAAAGCAGCTTTTCCTCCAGAAGGCAGGTGAGGAGGTGAACGGGCTGGCATCAGACACCCCTGGCCCAGCCTGCTGCCTGTCTTATTTTTATCTGTTTCCAGTGCTGAGGGGCAGGGGTCAGGCAGGTGAGAGCTGCTCCTGCAGTTCTGTTCATGTCCCTCTTGCAGCTGGAGAAAATATCAGCCCATGGGATCAGGGGAAGCTCAAAGGATCCTTGGCTGCAGGAAATGTCACCTCCAGAAGGGGATTGTGCCCAGCCTGGCTTCAGTTCAAACCCACTGTGCAGTTCAAATTTAGAATTAAAGAACTGAAGGCCAGGCAGGTTGGTTTGACCTCTGACACTGTGAAAGTTCCTCCTTCCAACTCCACCTGAAGCAATGCCCTTTTATAGCAGCTTAATGAGCAGTAGAAATGATGGGTTTTTCCCAAACCAGGTGTCACTGAGAGATCTTTTCCTCCTGTGCTGCCTCTGCTGCACCTTTTGCAGGAGCAGCTTTGTAAGAATCCAAGGAGTCTGTCCCTGTCCAAATGCTGCCTCCAATGAATGTTTAATTCCTTGTAGCAGCCCTGGCTGAAGCTTCTCCTGGGCTGGCACTTTGTCCTTTGCTGTCCCTGGGCCCAGGACACAGCAGGAGCGTGGATCCATCCTCACAGCAGCCCTGGTTTGGCTGGGAACACCCCTGGGGACTCTGACAGCACAACTGGGGCTACCTGGGCTCTCCAGGGCTGTTTTCCTGTTGTTCTGCTGAGAGCAAAATAATCCCCAAAGGAAAACTCGTCATTGACCTCGCTGGGACACAAAAACGTGAAGCAATTTTTTATCTCTTTCCAATCAATGTGCAGAGTCTGTGCCTGGAACAGTAAATACTGATGTGGACAGAGAGAGGGTGATGCCCAGTGCCTGCCCCAAGTGTGGGGAAAGGGCAGGAGGAGAGAGCTGGGCAGTGGCTGGGCTGGCAGTGGGAGGGAGGGGGAGGCTGCAGAACCATTTCTACTCCATCTCCTTTCAAGGTGCCTTCAACTTCACCAAAATGTCCTCGTAATTTAAATTTTGTTTCCAAAATCAGCTTGTTAATAGATGTTGAATTTGTTTTGATGCCTTTATAAATTATTGTCATATTGCTGAAAAATATGGATTTGAGGCGTGGTCTTTACCCTTTCTTTCCACGTACCAGCTACTGCCCCCAGAACGGGTCAACTCCACAAAAAACTGACCCTGGGAGGCAGAAACTGTGTACTTGTCTTTGCTTCTCCCAGCAAAGCAGCTGGACTATCCTGGAATACACTGTGGCTGGAAAAAATCCCTCACCACCAGTAACCCCCACATCCCAGCACCAGGAAACCTGCAGCAGCTTCCTGATGCAAGTCAAGATTATTTCCAACACCCCACCTTTACATTTCCTCGATAGTAAAGGCAAACAACTTATCTCTATTTAATGAAAATAAACCAATTTAAAACTACTTTACCTCAAATTCACAGCTGCTCTTGGCCCCAAAAGCCTGCCTCCGTTAGTGAAGGTCCCTTCCACCTCAACATATTCTGTGTTTTGGGTCCAGCTCATTCAAATAACGCAGGAGGAGGTGCAGCCCTGACAATCCATGCTGGATTCCCTGTTCCTGCTCCCACAGCACCAGTGGGGAGGAGGGATTCAGGCTGGATGTGATCACCATTAACGGTGTCACTCCTCCAGCAGTGCAGGAGAGCGGGCAGTGGGTGTGAGCAGCTCTGGCCACCCCTGCAGAGGCACCAGGGACACCTGAGCATGCAAAGGGGGAGAAACGTCCTTGGCTGGGGCTCAGCCCCCACTCACCTGGGGGCAACATTCCCGTGGCAGCTCCGTTCCTGATTCAGGGCAGGAAAAGCCAGCTCAGAGCGAGCTGGGGGCACTGCCCCAGCAAGGTCAGAGTTCCTGTGCTGGAAAAAGGCAGCACATCTCATCATCACCAAATGCAGGCTCCTGAGGGAGGCTGGGCAGGGGTGCTGGGCCCCTCTCCCCCTGGCACTGCCCTGGCCAAGCCTGGGCACTGGCAGGGAGGGTGGGCACCTCTGTCGTGTGTGGTGCCAGGGAACACCGACCAAGCTCCTGAATCCTCCTCACCAGTCTGGTTTGGGTTTCTCCTGGGGAGCAGCCAGTTCATCCCAAGCTCCTGAAAGCTTTTGGGCACTCACAGCTGAAGCCCTGCCCTGAGCAGAAGCTGCCAGGAGGATTCCCTGGCTCCACACCCCGTGCCAGGAGCTGGGATTGCCCAGGGGAGCAGTGAGCGATGCCATATTCCTAAATCTTGGCTCCACCCTGCAGCCTGATCCCAGCTAGCTCTGGCTCAGTGCACACACATTTCCCAGGAGCTCAAAGCACATTAAAAAAGCTCCATGAAAACCAAAACCCAGCAGAAGCCCCAGTTCTCCTCCTCCTCCTCCCCTGGGCTCTGCAGTTACACACCCATCACTGCACTGTTTAACCCAGAACCAAAGGGCTCTCCTGGCACAGACTGGACACTTCCCAGCACACTCAACACTTCCAAGATTACGATACCAGAAAATACAGAACGTTTCAGAACCATATTATTTTAGGACAAGTATTTCAGACAGTTTTAAATAACAAGTCAAAGGAAAATGAGACATTTGTGGACTCACACAAACAGAAGGGCAGGATCCTAAGGACCAGACAGACCAAAACCCCTGAAAATTATTTCCCCTGTTCTTCCCACCGAGAAACATCTGTTGCCCCCTTCCCCAACCAATACTAAGTCCAAAGAAACTTTGGAATTCGACTAAATTTATTTTGGGATCTAAGGGAAAGGAATGCATTGGACAGGAGTGTTGGTGACACCCAAATAGAAACGCCAACCCCACGAGGGCAAACTGCTAACTGGGACTTGGTGTTCTCTACTGCACTCTAGGTTATTCAGCCAACTCTTAGTAAAAAAAGGAAATAAAATAGTTAAGTCAAAAGGAATTAAAGAGAAATTCATGCTCTTACTATGGATCTTCATTGATTCCCCACGTAGAGGTGTAACATGACAGAACTACCTTCGCAATGGATAAAAAAAGCCAGTTTTGGAGTCTCTGCACACGCTGTGTGAACGCCCTCGGCAGCTTCTGGAAGCTGTCGCATCCAGGCAGGCCCCTGTGCCCACCTGGAGCAGATCCTGCAGCTCCTCCTGACACGCCCAGCTGGCCACGGAGAAATCAGAAGCTGTTTTTGTAGCTATAAAGAAATTTATTTGGGGATGAGACTTTTCACTACTAGACACCAGACTCTAAGCTGGCTCCCGGGATCTAAGTCACGCTGTTCTTTGGACAATAAATTTCAAGTTGCACTTACTGTCCTAGTTCTCAAAAAGGAATGATGATGACAAAAGGAACCAAGAACTACGACCTAATTGCGTTAGTTTCAGCTGAAGCCATCTTCCATCAGAAACCATAGGATCTGATACCCCAAAGTTCTCCCTAGGGATGTGGATGAGTAGAGTAGCTCAGTGCTTTGTAACTAGTACTGCTGTATTGTCTTGTATCAAAAACAAACAAAAACAAGGAAGTTTAAGGGCTCGTGCAGCCTCAGCTCCCGAGGCACTGCCGGCTGTGCCACGGCTCGCCCAGTCAGCCTCTTCCCTTGGAAAAAGTAAAAAATAAGAATAAAAAAAAAATCATCCCCCCCAACCAAAACATCACCAATGCCATGCTGGTCGCACAGGAGCGAGTTCCTGCCGAGGGCCGGCGGCGGGCCCGGCTCACTCCTTGGTGTCCTGCTCCTCGCCCTCCTGGGCGCCGTCCTCGCTGGCCTCCTTCTCCTCCTTGCTCCGCTTGTTCTTTTTGTGCTTGTGGCGCCGGTGGCTCTCGCCCTCCTCGCTCTCGTGCTGCTTCCTGAGCGGGGAACAGAGGGGACAAAGTGACATCAGACACAGCCCTGCCACAGCAGGGACCCAGTGATGGCCCTGGTGGCTTCCATCCCCACCTACAGGAGCCACCTCAGCAGCGCCGAGGGCAGGGCCGGGATTTTGGGATGATCCCATCGCATGTGGGGCTGCTCTGGGAAGGGCTGTGCAAACAGCACCTGCTGCAGCAGCACTGCCACACTCACTGCCACACTGCCACTGTCACACACTGCCACACTCACTGCCACACTGCCACTGTCACACACTGCCACACTCACTGCCACACTGCCACTGCCACGCAGTCACACACTGTCACTGTCACACACTGCCACACTCACTGCCACTGTCACACACTGCCACTGCCACTCACTGCCACTGCCACTGCCACTCCTGGCAGTGCCCACAGGCAACATCTCAGTGTCCTTCCACTCCTGAGGGAGCTCCAACAATTCTGACACAGCACCGAGGCTGAGAGGAAGACAAGTCCCAGACGTGTTTGAAACTTTCACTCCTCTGAGCATCTCGGGGAAATCACTGGACTAGAGGCAGCAAAGGGAGCAGTGGAGCGAGAGAAATGTGGGTTTCCCCAGGGGAGGCAGAGCCTGTTTCTACTTCTGCTGACTCACACCTGACCTGGCTCTTCGCTGGCTTCGTGCTTTACAACTCCTTTATCTCCTCAGCGAGTTTTCCAGATGTGGGTGGATAACTGGGAACGTTTACAGTGGATTTCTGTGATGTGGGAGCAATCCCAGGCAGAAGGAGGCTTGAGCAGGCTGTGCATGCCCTGAGCCTGGGCCCTGCCAGCTGCTCCATGCATCCAACACAGCCCCAGGAGCAGCTCTGCCTCTCCCCAGGAAAAGGGGGAGCTCTGGTTTGGCCCCTCTTGGGAGGAGATTTTCTGCTGCTTCTCTCACAGGTTCAAACCAAGTGAGCTCTCAGGAGCTGACTGTGGTGTGAAGGTGGCAGAGTCTATTAGAGCACAGCCCAGAGGACAGGACCAGCAGATAAATTTATCCCAGGATAAACTGTGACTGTGCAGGCACAGCTCCATGAGCAGGGACAGCATCAGGTGTAGAGACAAATTCTTAGCACAGCTGGAATTCCAGTTTAGCAGCAGACACAGAACTGGCTGAACCTGGCCTGAAAAGCTCCTGGCTTCAAGTAATTTTCTGACTGGTTTAATAAATGGCTTCAGAGCCATTAAAGGCAAAAAAAAATAGAGAAAAATAAAAGGCTGCTGCCTCTCCACAAAACACCTTCAGCCACCTCGTGGCCAATGTGTCAGTGGTTTATGCTGGGACAGCGTGACTGTCCTTTAATACTGAAACCAGCGTCAGTGATTTCCTTCAGACTGCTCAGTTTGCAGGAAGCTGGAAATTAAACCCTTTCATCTGCAGATGCCTCAAACAGGCTCAAACCTCAGTGTTCCTCAAGCAGGAATCACAGAATGGTTGGGTTGGAGGGGACCATGGGCAGAGATTCCTATAGCGAGGTATCTACTCCAAGGTTTCAATTCTGAGTAGAGGAAGCTGAGAAATGACCTAAAGCCAAAGACTTGTTTGTCTGGTACCAGCTCAGCTTCCAGTTGCTCTGTATTCAATTTTTATTATGGTCTTAGTCTTTCTTCCTATCATTTTGCTTCCAACCCTTCAGCAATCAGTCCTTCCTTGAAAACTTACTCATCTCCTTAAGGATAAAACCAGCCTTTTTCCTCCAGCCACTACATAGGAGTTTTTCTGATACCAGTTTCAAAATAAGGGCAATTACGCACAGAGCTGACAGGAGTTTCACCTACAAGAAGGGAGGTGAAGCATCAATAAAAAAGAGCAAGAGCAGTTCTGCTCAAGTCATTAATGGGATGTGAAGTGACAGGACCTGAGCACAGAACCTGCCTCAGCCCAGAGAGCAGAGCTGCTGCTTGAGACTGCTCTCCCAGAAAGATCATCTGTTGCAAACCCATTTTCTGCAGAAAAGCTGTGATTTCAGGACATGCTGCTCTGCCCCAGAAGTTCCACCTTTGTGCAGACCATCACCCCCCTCACTGTCAGGCTGTGGGCAAGAGCTCTGCTCCTCCTGCTCAAGAGGCAATTTCTGAGTGCGGGCAGAAGGAAGCTCTTCACAGAAAGAGTGACTGGGCGTTGGAAGGGGCTGTGCAGGGAGGTGATGGAGTCGCCATCCCTGGAAGTGTTTAAGGAAAGGCTGGATGTGGTCTGGGTGACAGGGCGGTGCTGGGTCGCAGGTTGGACTTGATGATCTTAAAGGACTTTCAACCAGCCTGGTTGATTCTGTGAGCTCTGCCCTGATGAGCAGGAGCAGCAGCACCAAAAGCTGATGCTTCTGTCATGGCCTTGCACTTCCCTTTGTGGACGCAGAGCAGCTCAGTGCTTTTGTCAAGATGGGAGCTCTGGGGGGAGGCTGAGCCCAGCTCAATCCCTCCTTCCCCCATCAGTGCTGCCGGCTGGGAACTCAACACCGAGGTCTCCTCTGCCTGTCCCAGAGGGCTCCTCCCGCCCAAGGCTCTGGGACGGAGGGAGCTGGGATGAGCCAGGCTGACGTTTCACCCCAGGAACACGGAGTTCACGCCCGGCGCTCAGGCACCGACCTGCGGGAGGATTTGTGTTTGCTGCCGTCGTCCTTGTCGCGGTGGCGGCGCTCGCGGTGCCGCTCCTCGCGCTCGCGGCTGCGGTCGCGGCTGCGCCGGTAGTCGCGCTCGAAGTCGTAGCTGCGCTCGCGGCTGTAGTAGCGGTACCGCTCGTCGTCACTGCGGGGACAAGGGACATGGGGACACTGTGGGCACGGGGACACGGCCCCCCGGGCCCGAGGTGCCGCACAGGGCTGCAGCCCCTCTCAGCAGCGGCACCTCTGACTGACTGCGGGTGCTCCTGAAACGCCCGCAATGGGAACCCAGCACGCACACGCTGCTCTCATCGCTCTCCCTCCCTGCTGCGGGGCTGCCCTCAGCACAGACACCCCAGAGAACCTCTCATCCTTCTGTGTAAGGGGCTGTTTTCTTCCCCACAAGCTCCAAACCTCCCAACTGTGAGTGCAGCTTTCTGTCTGCACCTGTCCACCTGCTCAAAGCACCTCATTCAATCCCCAGGAGTGGGCATTGTGTACCCCAAACTGAGATACATCCCACACTCCCCTCTACACCTCCCTGCTCGACTCCTGAAAGCCAAAATCCGAAGGGTTAACAAGTCCCTCTGTGGCAACAACACTCAGACTTGGGAGAAAGGAAGTCAGAAACATTGTTCTGCCACTCCTGGAAACAAGTTGGACAAATAAATGTCCAGGATCAATCAGCTGGGAGCGCTCCAAAGGCCTGCACGGCCACTTGCCCTGCTGTGACCTGCACCAGGGTGCTCCACACCACCCAGAAATGCCAACAATGTGCTCAGGAGTGCTGATCCCAGGCCTTGGCTCCAGCATGGATCAGGAAGTGGGGGAGTCTAAGCTCTTCCAATTTTTAGCCGGTTTGTGTTCTGTTCTCTTTCCCCCACTCTCATCCACAGTGCCTACAAGCTTGTAAAGGAAAAAAAATAAAGTATTAGGAGCAGATTGCCCTGTTTGCTCCCTCCCTGGGCTGGGAAGCTCCTCGGCAGGAAGCACCCTGTGCCAGGAATGCACATTCTGATCATGTTTTGAATGATTATTGGCATTTCTGAGCCTGGAGCCTGCAAAACACTGACGCTGCAGCTGACTGAACACCAAAGGGATGTGTTTGGGAAGTCTTTGCAGCCCAGCCTCCACCTTAGATCAACACAGGGAGGCTCCAGGCCTCCTCTCCTTTCCCAAGTGCTCCCAGCACTGCCGTCAGCCGAGGTCACAGCAGCTCCCACCAAGGTGGTCTCTCCAGTTCTGCTCCCATTTCCTGGCTGACTCCCAGGGAATGGCACTCCCAGCCCCACAGGAGAGCGGAGCAGAGCAGGCTGTTTGCCCTTTGATCTGACAGTGACATTTAGAAGACAAGAAGCAGCAGCTCCTGCAGCCAGTGCCTCACACTGAGCTGTGAAACACTCAGTAAACACAGAGGGGCTATTTCATCGACTGGCCTCGTGGGAGAGCAAGAGGAACTGGTTCTGCTGGATTGAAACAAAAAGCCCCAGACCCAGAGACAGGAAATCAGCCGGTGACACAGCTCCTGGTCTGTGCTGGAGTTGATGACCCAAAGGAGCTCTTCCCAGACATTTCAGAGAATTCAGCTGGTGTCCTCTATAACCCAACCCTTGGCCAGGCACCCCGAGGAGCCCCAGGGCTGCCCAGGGTGAGCAGCAGGAGGGCAGCACTCACTTGTTGTATTCACTGGTGGTTGGGGTGCGGTCGCGGTCCCGGTCTCGCTCCCTCTCCCGCTCCCGCTCCCGCTCGCGCTCCCTCTCCCGCCTGGAGCCCGAGTATTCCCAGTGGCTGCTGCTGGAGCTGCTCGTGCCCTTGTCCACCGTGGTCACCCAGGGCGTGTGGGACGTGGAGATGGGGGGATAGCTGATGAAACCTGAATCTGCAGCCAGAGAGCAGAACCCTCCGTCATCCAGAGCACCCACAGCATTCCCTCTGGCCCTCCCTTTCCAAAGATCCCCTCTGGCAGCAGAGCTAAATCCAAGGAGACAATGGCCCTGCTCCCTGCTGGCCTTCCCTTCACTTCCAGCAGTTTGCTAAGAACAGGGAACACCTTCTACCCGAGGAAAGAGCAGGAATTCACAGGCAGCACTGCAGTTTCTGTCAGCCGTGGGCTCTTGGTCACCCGTACACCGTCCCTCCTCTCACCAGGTACCCTCTGGTCTAGGGTGGCACCTGGGGCGGGTCAGGGGCACCAGCTGCTAATGAAGGACATCACCTGGGAGCCCAGAGCCACCAGCTCTGGGCAGAGGTGGCCAGCTGGACCAGCGAGGTCGTATCCCAAAGCAGTGCCACATGTGGCAGCACCGGAGGCTCCTCTCCTTGGGAAGGGCTGGCACTACCACTCCTCCAGCCCTGTCCTGCAGGGAGACACTGCAGAGCTGCCTGTGCTTCCACCTGCTCAGCACAGCCAGGAGGAGCCGCTCCAAGCTGCTCACTACAGGACTAGGACAGGACACGGCACTGCCAGGGCTGCACCACGCAAGGGAGTCGCTGAAATCCTGGCACTGCCTGTCCCGTTACAAAACCACAGGAGATGGTGCCTGTAGGCAAGGGAGAGGGCAAAGGGGGGGAGGAGGGATTCAAAAGCTCAGGGAGGAGATGCCAAACTCGGTAGTTGTGGATGGTTGTGCTAATCCCTGAGGGTGGGGAAAAGGGAGACAGTGTGAGTGAGGGTGAGCACGTGTGTGTGCAAACAGGCAGAACACACTGCTGAGGCACTGGGGAAGCTGCTCTGTGCTCGGAATCCACACTGCAACAGTGACCCGAGCCTCAGCACTCGGCCACAAAACTGCATGGCCACAGCTGCACAACACTCAGTGCAGCAAACCCAGCGTGTGCTCCTGGCTGGGGTCGTGGGGGACACAGCAACACCCTGGAGCTGGAGCAGACACGATGTGTGTCAGCCTCAGAAAAGCCTGGGCTGCCACGTACCAGGGAAGAGAAAGAGAGCAGCAGTTGGATGTGTCCTGCCCAGTGCTCACCTGCAGAGTTGTAGCCAAAGGGAGGTGGCTGCCTGTTGTTGTAGCTGGCTGGCTGCCTTTGGGAGAGAAAAGGGGGTGAGTTACTGACATCAGGGACCCCCGCAGCTCTGGCTGTGCTGCAGCTTCACCCCATTTTTCCTGGAGGTCTGTGGGACATTCTTATGGGAAACCCACCACCAGAAATGCTCAGGGGTGCAGGGGTTTTACCAAACCTGCCATAATCCCACTGCTTGCCCTGGGAAAGCACCACTGCTCACAAACTACCTGAAGAATCTTCAGAGAAAGCATCCCAGTAACAAATCACACCATCAACTACTCTAGGCTTTGCCTAGATTTTATTGGCTCCTTCCTGTGCCTTGAATATGACAAATCCAGGTGAGTGCACAGAGGATTCCTGGCAGACTCTGCTCTCACCCCTCACCCCAAGCCAAGACCAGACCATGCATCCCCAGCAGTGATTTTGGACCTGTTCTCCTCCCTTCCTCCCTCCAGAGGAGCTGCCCCCATGGCGTGGTCTTACCCAGGTTTGGTCTTACCCATCCAAGGTCGGGATGAGGAGAGCTGGTGGTGGTGCCAGAGGCGGTGGGAACAACCCTAGACAGAGAAGGGTAAATGAGCACCAAGATCTCCCAGCTTCACAAGTGCTTTCACAGTTAAAAGCCACTAAAGCATCTTTTTACTCTAAACAAGGCCCTGTTTGAAATGGAATAATTTTCCTTCAGGGTAGTATCTCTTCCCCAAATTCAAACCCTAAAGCTCTGTTAGTTCCGTAGGGGTATGGGAAGGAAAACAAAGCAAAAACTACCTTCTATTTTGGCTGATAAATATTGAACATAAGCTTCATCAAGGAGTAACAATTAACCCTTGCAGCCCTATGGAGGAAAGGTGGTTCTTGGGATGCAGACACGTTGCATTCTGATCAGAATCTAACAGTCAGGTTCTATTCTGACCTACAGATTTATGTCAGAATAGAAGATAAGTAGCTCAAGTTCAATGCTCAGTTGGAGTTTATTAGTCTTAAATTAACTGTGCTCTGAACTGGTGCCATCCTATCTCACGTTACTTAGCCCAGATGTTCTGAACCTGTGTGATCAAAATTGCTGCTGTTACTAAGAACAAGGTAACACCTACCTGGAATTGGACCTGGAGGTGGCAGGCCTGTGGAAATAAGCAGGGAAAAAAAGTGAGGACAACAGGGAAAGCGTGGCCTCTCTGTACCTCAAGCTAAACCACAAAGCACACATTTGAATAAATCTCACCTATTGGAACAAACAGAGCAGCAGAAAAATTGGTGTTCCTAAGCAGGAATTAGCCTATAAACCACGTAATTTTCCCACATGATTATTTCTACCTTTATGTTGTAACTTGAAGTGTTGTTGTTCTCTTACACTGGAAAATGTCTTTTCTAAGTGTCAACACATGAACAATTCATCTGGTCTTCAGAACAAATGAAGGAGCTGGAGAGGAGAACCTGCTGCAGGTTCCAGTCCAGTGTGTCCATCCTGATTTTGCCAAGCATTTTAATGTGAGGCAGTAGGAAAAGCTACCATGGAGAAGTTACCAGGGAAAGAACCAGTGAGTGCTGCAGCAAATCCTCCTCAGGCAGGAGTTACTGCATGAAGTGCTCCTGGTGCCTTCTCCAGAGCCTGGCTGCTGCTCCAGGAGCAGGAGAAGCCCAGAGTGAGGCCCCCTCACTCAGCCTGGCATGTTTTAGCCAGAAGCAACAGTGCTCAGCTTCCTCCACAGCCAAAAAGGAACCTGCTTCTTGACATTTATCAATAAAGCAAAGGCATCAGTAGCACTGGAAGGTTCCTTCATGGAAACAAAGCTCAGAGGTTTTTTTTCAAGGACCAGCTGTCATTTTTAAGTATTCAAGGGAAATATTAAATAGGCTGATGGAGACTAAACAAAGCCTGGCCAGGGGTAAGGACCTGTTCCCTGAATGCTCAACCATCCCGTGGCACTGGACCATCAAACCTTTGATTTGCTCCAAGCCTGGGACATCCCAACTCACGTTTCATGGAGCGAACACATACCTGGAGGATGCAGGGGAGGTGGAACAGAAGTCACTGGAGGAGGAGGGTGAAGGAAATGTGGAGGAGGAGGCCCAGCGAGCGGGGGAGGCGGAGGCCCTGCTGGTGGAGCGAACGGCTGCTGCTGAGGAGGCTGCTGGGGCTGGGAAGGCTGCTGGGGCTGCTGGGGGGGCTGTGGCTTGCTTCCATGGTCTCCCAGGACCTTAGCGGGCAGAGGAATGAGAAGAGAGCATTTTAATCCCTTTGCTCCTGCAGCAGGGACCTCACAGTGCTGGCAGCAGCACCACAACACGAGTGTGGCCATGCCTGGAAGAGTGACCAATATGCAGAAGCACCACAGTGACCTGAAGTGCAGCTGTCAGCGCTTGTGAGGGGGAGGAACAACAACCATTTCCCAGCCAATTCTGTCTCTTAGGCAAAATCTTCTTGTTGGCAAAATCTGGACAACTGACTACTAAAAAAATAAACGGACCACAAAACCATGGAGGGAAAAACTTCAGTCTGAGGTGTGGGCTGCACCAACTGATTTGAGACTAAATGTTGCTCCCAAGTACAGAGAAACACCAGCCCCAAGTACAAACCCTCCACTGCAGAATCGAAGATTCCAACCCCACAGTGGAGGGGAAGGGAGTAATCCATGTAAGAGATTCCCAGCTGCACGGTGCTAGGGATACTTTGGGAGAGCTGATGAGGAAAGAACTCAGGCCTTACCATTCCAAAGGGAAGACTGGTCTTTATAGGACAAATCTGGCTCCTAGCAAGACCAAGTTTTTAAGCCAGAGGTTAACTGAGCCCGCAGAATGGAACAATCCATGCACACACCTCAACAGGGTCAGTGCATTACCTGCTGCTTTGCAGGTATGCACTGGGACACGGGAGGTCAGCAACACACAGACATTTGTCCAGGGTTCACTAGAAGTGCAATAAAATCAGAAATGTGTCAAGGCAGCACAGAAGCTTTACCTGAATGGGGTTTTCCTCTGAGGCGTGTTTATCCCGGCGTCTTCCTTCCACCCTCCGGATCGTGCCTGCCTGGCCCCCGATCACGTCAATGGTCCCACCCAGCTTCCTGGTACAAAGCACAGGCATCTTTTTAGGCTCAGAAGCACCAGAAGGAGCAATTTTCCCTGCTGTCAGCAGATTTCTTTCATGCTTTCTTTCCCACCAGGGAAGCATCTCTCAAACTGGACATGAGGCCAAGGAAAAGCCTGCCTTCATTCCCGAACAATTTCCCTCTGAGCAGGGGTGAGTTTGGGCTCTCTGAACACCCAGAAATGTGATCCAAAGGACCACCACAAATAGGTGTAAAAACAGGGATTACACACCAGGACAGAAATGCCCCCAAAGTGCTCAAATCCAAGAGACTGAGCAGAGCTTTAATGCTCATCCTCGAAGCACAGAGCTGGCTCCCAGACAAGGAGTAAAGCTGGGATGCAGGGCTGCTTTCTGCAAGGCAGGTGTGCAAAAGCTGTTTTGTGAATGAAGCAACAGAAACACCCTGAGCCCAAAGCCCTGGCCCGTCTGGTGTGTTTTTCTGAAGCTTTTGATAAAAACCCCATCGATCTCCTAAGGGCCAAGTGGCTTCCCCAGCATAGGCTGCCCCTCAGAGTGACTCAGTTGTTTTACCACACATCCAGCAGCGTCGCACACAGGCTCAGGAACCAACAGCTCCTCTTATCCTCTGCCAAACTCGTAATCCACTTCCACTTGAGGAGGCAAAGATTAACATCGTGGGAGTAGGAATAAGCCAAGCAAGCACAAGCAATGTCAGCAGTGTGAGCCCTCAAAGCTGAGGTGTTTGCCTGGCTCCTTCCACTCCCAGAGATGTGTCCCATCAGCTGGGATAGAGGATTCCCTCCCTGCGCCAAGGAGGGGGGAATGGGCAGGCAGGGCTTGCACGGCTGGAGGTGACACTGAATGAGTGACCACAGCAGCTTCCTGCCAAGCTTAAAAGCTTCTCTTTGAAGCTTGAGGAGACTCAGATGTGGCCCAGGTGGTTCCCAGGTGCCCCCATGAAGAACATGCTCCTCTCTTACCTGTTGGGAGGAGGCCCAGCCTTCATTCGTCCTCCCACCAGGGCCAGGAAGTCTGTTTTGAACTCTGTTTTGATGATGTTGTTTTCCACTTCTTTTTCAGCATTTCCTGTTCTTCCCTGCTGAACCTGTGGAAGGTAACAGATAACACACAGGTTTAACGCTCTCCCTTCAACTGAATGGAGCACCAGAGACTAACCCTCAGCAAAAGGAACAATCACAGGGCTCTTGCCAGCGAGCAACCTATTCTTCAGTCAAGGCACAGCCATTTCTGTCAGCTAGTGGCCATGCCAGCCTCAGCCTGCTGTCCACTGTCTCCCATTACAAGTCCTGTTATGAGTTTATTAAACTCATATAATTTTCCATGGAGTCATTAAGGCAAAACTGGAATGAGCAATACTTGCTGTACTGACAGCTTGGCTGGAGTTCTGATGGCCACCATGGACTCCTGCAAAGGCTGCTGGCCAAAGCAGTCTGCAAACACAAAAGGCACCACACCACTACAGCAGGCACCACCAGTGAGCACCACAGCCCTGGGGGCCCAGCTCCCCTTCCTGAACTTCTCTCATCCAGGGGGTTTTCCAAGCAGACACCCCTACAGCTGGGTAACCTCAAAGTCACCTGGAAATTCACTCCAGTCTTGCTGCTGTAGTGGTTCAAATCTGCCAGGCTGATGGAACTATTCCTTCCACACAGAAAAGATTTTCAACAGAGAGTTAATCTTTGAAGACTCATTTTTGTATTTCTCCTCACTGAAAGGACACAGAACAGCTCAGAACCGGGGTATGTTCTGCTCTTACACCCTCATGTCTGTGATTACAAACACAATCCCAGTTTTCCTGGAGCCAGGAGCAGGAGTCACACATCACCCACCGTGATCTTGTTCTCAGTGCTGATGGGAGGAGCAGGGTCCAGCCCCAGCTGAAGCCGCCGCTGCTTTTCACAATAAGCTTTCCATGTTTCTTCATTGAATCCATAATTGAAGTAATCAGAGAGATCAGCACCTGGCAGAGGGAGCAGGAGTTAGCACAGGGGTTCTGCACACTGGCATTCTCAAGCTGTCCTTTAACTGCTTAAATAAAGGGTTAAGGTAACAAAAGCTTTCCAGAGAGCCCAGCTTGTGCCTCTCCCTGTCAGAAAGGTGTGGGTGCCACAGAGGAGACAGTGGCTGCACCTTGGGTGGGAGGGGGACACACAGCACAGCAGTGGCACCCCTGGGACACACGGCACAGCAGTGGCACCCCTGGGACACACGGCACAGCAGTGGCACCCCTGGGACACACGGCTCAGCAGTGGCACCCCCAGGACACACGGCACAGCAGTGGCACCCCTGGGACACACGGCACAGCAGTGGCACCCCCGGGACACACAGCACAGCAGTGGCACCCCTGGGACACACGGCACAGCAGTGGCACCCCTGGGACACACGGCACAGCAGTGGCACCCCTGGGACACACGGCACAGCACCTCCACAGGCCATTGGGAGCTCCCTGCAATCACTTAGTCACCAGCCTGATTTTTTCAGACTGGTTTCTTCCAATTGTCCACATGAGCTGAGTGCTGGGCACAGCACAGGAGGGACAATTCCAGCCCCCACCACAAAAATGGGGTGGGGCCACAGAACCTTTTTCCTGGCAGAGCTAAGCCCACACAATCCCCTCCTGACCAGCACTGCCTTTGCTGTTTCGAGAGGAGATTCTGGGGCTCACCCATTTAGTGAAAGACAGCTAAAGTGGAAGGGTTTTATTGACACATCCCAGACTACACAAGTAATTACAGTTCAGTCACAACCCTAATTAGGGATCCCAGAGTGTTATCTCACACTGCCAGTCTCCTGTGCAATGTGCCAATTCAGCATGAGCACTTCTGAATAACTGAGGTGACCACAAACTGCTTGCCAAGAAAACAGAGATGCAGAGGGGCAATCCAAGCTGCAGCAATTCCAGGAGCACCCCTCCCACCTCCCAGATCCCAGCAGGAAGCACTACAAAGCACCTCTTGCCCCGCTGAGGTATCCCTCAAACATCCCCCACACAAAGATACTCCTACACAGACCAACTCCAAAACAAAGAGCTGCTACAAGAGCTAAGCAAAACTCTGCCCATGCTGAGCTTGGTTTAACTGTGAGGTCTAAGCAGTGAGGTTTATCTCCTGGGCTGGCCACTCTTCCTGTTGTGCCACCCAAACATGCAAACTATATCCACACCGACTCAGCAACACGACATTTACTTATCAAATTTATCAGCCTCTATTTCAGACCTCTATCAGTTCTTCCACACAGGATTGCTTCTTCCTCTCCCTCACTCAAAGAGATACCAAGCTGCTGAACAATTAACTGTAAAGGATATAAACTTGAAAGGCTGTTGAGTAATGAGCTACTTGCTATCTAAAATAAACTTACAGACCACACAGCTCTGCAGAGATCTTCCCTCTATTGCACTCCAACACTGTTTTAGGGCCAGCTGGCTCTATTTTGGTCCAGGGATGTCAGCACGGCCACAACAATGTCCACGCTTTATCTTTGAACTTCACTGTATTCTTTCTAACTCACTTTCTTCCCATTCCCCTCTTTCTCACTTCGCACTCAAGGAGAAATCCCTGCAGAAGAAAAGCTTCTGTTCCATTCTGCCTGCACTACCTGCAGGTGCTTCGGGGCTGGTTGGATACCTGGACATGCCCATGGGAGTTATGAGCACTGGACTGCCCTTCATGTGGGCAGGAGATACCCAGACCACACCACAGGCAGCCTCAGGAAAGCACTACTTACTCAGCACAGCAACAGTGCTGAAAGATAAATGAAATACAGGGCCTGGCAGGGAGAGCAACGATTGCTGAGAAAAGGCAAGTGGACTTTTTGTTTCAGTTGACATTTCATCAGAGCATGTTTTATGAGAGTAGCACAGCAAAAATCTGCATGTCTAATGCCTTCAATTACTTCTACATCAGAAGAAAAACAGCAGTGGATTTGTAGCATCCTACAGCTGTAAGAGGAGAAATCTCTCTCATACAAATAAGTGTGGGCAGCCCCAGGACCCAAATGAGGAGGGACCACAGGGACAAATCTGGGCTTGGCCAGGGCACACAGAACAAGCTCCTGCACAGGGAGAGGAGAACAAACAACATCAACATCCAAATCCTGACCCCACTCAGCTGCCTTTAAGGCCAAACATTATTGGATTGGTATCAGTGCAATGTTCTCGGGAAGCAGGGAATTAATAAAATAGACCATTTAAAAAAAAATAGCTGTTCCCTTTAGGGAAGTTCAATTACTAGAATAAATGCAACCCAATTTTAGGTAGAGCATGGCTCATTCAATCAGTAAATACCATTGATTGTCTAGCCAGGCATCAGAAGCTGAGCAACACACATTGTTCCAGCTTCCCCGTTCCCTGGCAACAATAAATGGACAGAAATTACATGTGAAAATAAAGAGAGACAACTGGAACTGCAGAAAATATTTACCACAAGGAACTGTGAGGCCTCACCTGGTTTCCTCCACGGTTTGTCTTCAAATGAATCCAAATCCACTTCTATCACAGGTAATCCATTTATATTCCCTGCGGCATCCAAGTCAATACCTTTGGGCTGCAACTTGGCTTTGGGGAGAGAGGGACTGTTACAACTTTTAATGCAATGCCTTTAATCCACTCATTTGCTCAGCAAATTATTCCAGCAGAAACAAAGCACTGCAGTGAATTAATCACCAGCTTTACAGCACGTAGGTAACCACAGTCAGCTTTTTAATAAAAGGACTCCAGTCACTCCATAAACAAACAGGGTGTGCAGCACTTGCAGCTGAACAGCAGAGAAGCAAATTCAACCCAGGTTGGTACTACAGGCAGAGTAAATCATCACGACATGCATGAAATTTACCCCAAATGAGAAGAAAATAAAATAATTTTTCTCCGCAGGCAAAGTATTTATTTTCCCCTCCCAAGACAGACACATTTTCTCACAACAAAAGACTTTTTCAAGATCAGTCTTTAGTGGACTAACAGGAGCCTGAAAAAATCTGTCAGGTACAGAACCTTCAAGAGGAATTTGTTGTTATTTTCTCAATCAGAAGGTAATTCATTTGGATAAAGCAATTAGTGGAAGGACGTAGATGAAGCCCACGAAAGGACAGTCTCACATATGTGGAAGGACAGAATCCAAGACTCAGCTTACAATAGAAACTAAACTGAATGGTGGGGAAAATCTCAGCAGCCAAATACGCACAGCTGATACTCAAGGCCAGAGTTTCTTTTAGTATCTTACACTGCAAATAGCTCAAGGCCAGTTGTTTCTTTTAGTATCTTACACTGCAAATAGCTCAGCACACTGAGTTACAGTCCTTCTCCAGGGCTGGAATGCTCAGCCCCAGTGCGACAATAATAGTTTAGAAATATTCTGGGGTTTTACTATAAAAGTATCAATTGATGTATTTTTTCGTAATTTAAACAGAATTCTTCTAAATCACCTCGCTCAGTGATGGGTAATTAAATCACTCCGCTGCATCCTGGCCCCTCAGACTGTGCTGGGAGCACTGATTTTTAGGAAATGCACTTCCTATTCCTGCTTCACACTGATTCTATATCCTTCTAAACAGAGCAAAATTTGCAGCTGCTGCAGCTGTCAGTGCCAGGTGGGTGAAATATTGCAAAGGTGAAGGATAAAAATAACAGCAATACCTGAAGCTGATGCTCCATAGCCTCTACCCGTTTTTAAGTTTAGATTCATAGGAGTTCCCCTATTGGAAAAGAATCACTACGTTGGCATTTGAACAAATTACTTGGCTAAAGATTCTCATGCAAAATATATTCAAGCCCTGACACCCTTCAGGAGACGCTTTAGTTCACCTGGGTTTGCTATTCAGAGTCATCCATCAGAGTGAAACTACCTCTACAACAAGAGAAGGAAATTATCCATAAAGTGGAAAAATTAGAATATGCAGCAAAGCACAGGTAAGTCGTCTGTGTAAGAGGAAGGCTGCTAGCAGCAAGCAGAAGTGCTCTCTTATTATTTTTATTCAATGCAAATTAGGCAGAGTTGTAAAAAGCATAATTTCCTGCTTCTCAGATCCAGCCTCGCCATTTCTGAGCCACGAAAAATCAGACAGCTGGAAATTAGTAAATTCACAGCTTATGCAAATTCTTAGCAAGACAGATTTCGGTTCTGGAAGTTTTCACAGCTGAGTTAAATGGAACTTCCCACCTTTGATTCTGCCCCAGGGAGCCCAGTGATTAGTAAGTTAATTTTCCAGCAGCAGCCCCATGGATCATCATTCCCATTTCACAGATGGATTCTCCAACAAGCAATTGCAGGGCAGAGCTGCCCACCAGCTCCTAAGACCATTCTGGTGTTCTGGCCATTGCTCCCAGGAGCCAGAGCAGCTCTCAGCTCCTCCCCACGTTCACCCCACCATGCTGGGACCCTTCAGCCCCAAATCCCCCCACAAACAGCAGTACCCACATGTAGGACGGCGCTCCCGTTTTGATGTTGCCAATCGTAACCTTCACGTCATCGTCATCGCTGTCGCTGTCACTGTCATCCTCATCATCCTCACCACTGGGAAGGGCCTGCAAGAGCAGAATCACACAGGAGCTCATCAATACACGCAACTGAGAATTCTCCAGCACAGCCAAATCTCAGGGAGCTTCTTGAACAGCCTTCAACAACAATGGGCAGCTGCCCACAGAAAAACTCAAGTGTCCTTTGAAGATTTGGCCCTACATGAGATTTGGGGTAATATTTGTGAATGTGGGGAAGGTTAGCTCAGTTCTAAGAATTTCACCACGTCTCTCAGCTCCTCTGCCCCACTCTTTTTGAAAGAGTTGGGGCTTTTCTGACGCACTTTCTTCACAGGGCCATGGTCAAAGTACACAACCACAAATGAAAACCACCAGAATACATTCACCAGGTTTCACCTAAGAACCTCAAGGCAAATGTTCTCTCACCACAGTTTCTGTGGTATGGAGCTGCTGAGGAGTTTGGTTTGGCTGATTTAGCACAATCAGCCCCCAGGTCACTTCACTTTACAGATTTGACTCCAGTGCAACCCCAGTGCTGGACACAAAAGTAAAGGAACAGGAAAAGAAATCTTCCAGGTATCCAGCAAGTGCAGTTTTGAAGCACGAGCTGAATTAACACCTCACCCTACATGAGGAAGGTGTGCCTCACCCTCCCTCCTTTTCCACAGCACATGGGTCAGAACCCTGCATGAACCCTCTTGATGTGGCAGAACAGTGGAAGAAAATAAACCCATCAAAGAGACCAGGAGAAGAGGGTGGGGAGAAGCAACCCTCCTCCTCCTCCTCTTTCAGCACTGAGCCACTAGATTGCATTCTAAGAGGTCTGAGCCTGAATCAAAACTGATCCCCAGCACTTTGGGCTTTCTGTCCCAGTGTTTCCCATATTTCACTGGTTCTTGAGAGGTCACACTGAACACTGAGCTGGAACATATCGTGCTCTGCTTTTCCTACCAGACTGCAGCATCAGAGACCCTGATCTGCCTCCTGAGAGGGCACGAGCAGTGCCTACACCAGCGTTCCCTCCCCAGCACCCAAGGCAGGATGACAAGACGAGGCTGTTGCGGGAGCTGGCTTTGGGAATGGCTGGCAGCACATCCCAAACACTGCAAACATAAGGTACGAGGCAGTACCAGGAGCTTTACACTTCCCGTTTTTCCCCAGGAGTGCTGAGCAGCACAGAAATCCCCATGTGCACCGTGTGTCACACACGTACGTGCTGGGACATCTCTCTGTCCTCGCTGTTGACGGGCCGGCTCTCCTGGGGAGCATCTTGCAGAGGATGAGCAGATTCTGTGTGTCTGGGGAAGGGGACAGAGAAAACAAAGTGACCATGACACAGAAAAGAAAGTGGACAAGCCCAGCCTAGAGGGTCACCTACAAACAATTCTAAAGCCTTTGCCCAGGTGACTTTCACACAATGCTTTACTCTTCTTGTGTGTTTATTCTGCTGGCATTTGCTCAACTACCTGACAAAAAAATCCATCCTCCTGGCTTGGCTTTGCTTTTGCTGGGAAGAATCAGTTTCACACATCCAGAGAGCACCTGACAGCACTCAACAGCTCAGTGGCAGCTGGCTCAGCTCGGATTTGGCACAATCACAACTGATAAGAATAAGACCATAATAAGCAAAATTTCACCTCCTCGTTAAGGATGCTAATAATTATACATGCATTTAGTCAGCAGCAAAGGCATCTGTCCCACAAAAATTAAGGAAAAAGCGATTTTAGTGTTTCTACAAATGGTTTACATTAACAAGAAGTTAAAATTCCAAGAGGAAAAGTCAGATAATTATGCAGCCATTCTTCTCACTCATTACAAACTAGTCCTAATGCAACAATGGTCAGGTTTGGATTTACCTCCAGTTTAAGAGTTTGTACAAATGTTAACACTGTTTATTGTACTGGCCAAGCAAGAGAGTGGTATTGGTGTACACATGCTAGAAAACAGTGTGCCAAGTGTTACAGAACTGAAATACAGAGAGGTCTTTGGTCTCTAATGTCATAGGTAAAACTTAGCAGAACTTCAAAATAATTCTGAGTTTTTTCAAGAGAATTAGAACATCCCAATTAGAACAGCCCAGGCCAAGGAAACCCTATTTTCCACTAGTGGTTTGTGGAGATGTTACTAATTTAAAACCCCACACTGGACAATAAATATCCACAGGATTGTCTTAAAAAAGGAACAGGCAACATCTCACAGAATCCAAACACTGGTCACATTAAAGCCACTTCAGAGGGACAGGAGACACCACACAAGGCAAAGTAACACAACTCAGAGAGTTACTGGGTGTAAAACAAAGAACAAACAATCTGAGCAGTAACTGAAGCCCCGTTTTGGGAAAGTCCCACATACAAAGAAATTCATCAAGCCAAGATCAAAAAGAGGGCTGAAGGTTGGCCAGCTGACCAAGCACAGGTGCCTTGGGGCCAGGTTCCTGATGTGACACCTGCACACACTTTCAGGTATAAAAGGCAGAGGGAAAATCTGCCTCCAGGTATTTCCACGCCGCAGACACAGGCTGTGACATGAGGACCAAAGCATGGACCACTGGAAAAAACCTCTCTGATGGATCCAAAACTTTTTGCCCAATCCAAGCAACTCAGCACTGACCTCCACCCCTGAATCTCCTTAAAAATCTGAGATGAGAGCATTCAGGAAGAGTGACAAGTGTTACCTTCAGCTTCAAGTCACATGAAGCATCTGTGGGTGTGCATTAAAATGTATGAACTGGAGTTCAGAGAGCCACTTGGTAACCAGGAGCCTTTCCCTAACCCCTCTCCTTCCCAGGAATGAACCATCTGACAGGTCCCCAGCATCATCTGGACACAGAAAAACGTGGCAGAGATTTCACTTCCCCAGAATGCCAACATAATCCTGGGCACTGCTGACAGCACAGCATCCTGCTGGCATTTAACACATCCCTTAGGCTAGGGAATGTCAACGGATGCTGCATCCCAAACTCTGCTGATCTCTGCTTCCTGGCTAGGGACAAACACTCCAGACAAGCCAGCAGTGCAGCCCTGGAGCTGCAGCTGCTGACAACAGAACAAACAAAGAGTCATTTTTCTTAAAACACCCTACAGCTCTTCACTCAGGGAGATTCTCATTGTGCAGCAAAGAAATATGGGGGGAAAAGTAAAACGAGGGGGAAGAAAAAGGAGAGCCAGTATGGCCACTAATAGTCTTCCTTCCTGCGTTTTGCAGTTATTGGAGACAGCTGCTGGAAATTCAGAGTTTTAGTTTTGCTTGTAAAGTAAAATTACATTCAGATGAACGTGACAAGGAACAGCAGATTTATGCAAATCAGCTGTAAATTTCTGTCTAAAAGTTGTTCCTTCTCACAAAGCTCATTTGATGTTTTTAGGTAACAATTTACCATGTTTTTTACCACTTGTTTATTTGAATAAGTTTTCATGTTCCTTAAGCACAGAAGTAGGACAGTATCTGTAACAACCTCAACATTCCAGACACTGAACCCACAACGACAATAAACACTAAACTGAACTTTGGAAAGGGCTGAGCACACACAAGCCCAGTGAAGACCAAGCCTTCTGAAAAATGTTACATTTAAAATGAAAAACAGGTAATACTGTGCTGAGACCAGGCTCTGCTGGTGCAAAACACACAGCTACAAATAGAGAGGAATTAAAACCCAGGACAGACAATCCCTTCCACACACAGAAAGCCAAACTGATCATTGGTTTTATCTCCAAGTCTTACCCACACCACTTGAGAGATCTCACAGAATGTGCTGCTTTGATCATGTCAAGATTTTAACCCAAGCTCAAGGTTTTACCCTTTCCCAGACTAAAGCACAGGCCAGTTTTACCAACACCAGGCCAGCACAAAGCCAATGCTCAGGGCGTCATTTTTCCCAGGGAATTAAACTGGAAAACAGATCTGATTTAAAACTAATAGCTGAGACAAAAAAAGGGCTAGAAGTTAGCTCTAAATCAAACCAGTCCACTCATCCAGTTCAGCTTCTGCACCCATAAATGCCTGCCAGCCCCAGCGTGGTGGCTGGGGATGATCCCATGGGATGGGGAAAGGACAGGCTGCTGTTCCTGGCAACAGCACTGCTCTAAAGCACTCATGAAGCTCTGCTTAACAAGGCTCAATCTTTACAGCATGTATTGTTATAATGAATAAACAGTCTCAGACTCACCCAGAAATTGGTCCATCTTCTTGCTTACCAGTGGTGTCATCTGCAAAAACAACAGTAAGAACAAAGGAATTATTCAAGTGAAAGGAAAAAAGCTAAATTCAAGCATAAAAGGCATCACAGGTACAGAAATACCCAGTAGTGCCAAGGCACTATAACCCCAATGCTCCCTTTTCAACAAAGTTCAACCAGAAATGGAACAACTAAAAATAAACCAAACCCAGCAAACACCACCCATCTGCAGAGGTGATGTCTCACACCAAACAAAACTCAAAATATATACCCTAAGTCTCAAGAGAATAGAGATAACTATCAGATAGGAACTGAAGTCAGCTATGAAGGTCTTTATACTAAATTTTAACGTGCCAGGGAAGAAGAAACATAAAAACATTCATGTGGAAAGCCTATGGGGAAGACAAAGACGTTTCAATAAAGTCCTGTGGTTTATCCCGGCCACATCCCAGCCCCGTTAGCCCAGGGGTTCACAAGGTTTGGGTGACCGGGGAACTGAAACTCTTAACAAAGCATCGCGTTAACCTCCCTGCATCAGTGTTATTGATAAAAGGACAATAACACACTGCCACCCGCCCAGAGAGAGCCGCTCAAGCGCTCCTGAGGGGAGGCCGGAGGTGGACGCCAGTCCCTCTCTGGGGCCCGGGGGCAGAGGCCGGTGCCTCTGAGGGGGCCCAGGGAGAGATGCCGGTCCCTCCCTCCCGCGGGGCCGCCCCCGGTCCCGCACGGTCCCGCAGCCGGGGGCGGCCCTGAGGCGGGGCCGGGCCCGCCGCCGGTTGGGGCCCCGCGCTGCCCCCGCGGCCGGCGGTACCTACCCCCGTACA
>VXBT01008210.1:503473-591902 GCA_013400235.1 Oriolus oriolus | reverse complement strand
GAGACCCCCGGCGTGGGCGCGCAGGGCCCTAGAGCCGCCCGCCCCGCGCTGCCGGGCCCTAGTGCCGCCCGCAGTGTCCCGCCGGGCCCTAGTGCCTCCCGCCGGCCCCGCGGGGCCCCAGTGCCGCCCGCTTCACAGGGCCCCAACGCCGGCCGTACAGCCCCGCCGGGCCCTAATGCCGCCCCCACTGCCCCGGTGCCGCTCGCCCCTCGGTGCCGCTCGCCCGCCAAACCGGCCCCGCCGATCCCGCGCGCGCATGCGCGGTAAGGGCGGGAGCGCGGCCCTGCCCGCGGCACCGCTGCGTGGATTTCTCCAAAATAGCGGAATTTTGACCTTTCGGCCCCTCGCCGGGAGCCTCGCAAGGCTGAGGCGCCGCAGTTTCGGCCGCGGAACGGAGCGCGGCGTGCAGAGAAGAGCCCAAGCGGCCGCTGTGGGGCCTCCCGCTCGGAGCTCCCTGGGAAGGGCGTGAGGAGTCCCGCAGGGTTCCCGAGGAGGTGCTGGGAAGGGACGGGGGGCACAGAACGCCGCTCCGTGTCACTGCTGTCAGTTCAGCGGTGCTGCCGAACAGCTGGGGACACATTCGGGACTGTTTGGGTGGGGTTTGCACCTCCCAGGTGTGGCCGTGCAGCTCCGCGGTGAATGTTAAACTTCACACCCTGGGGATGCAGCGCCTGAGGCTCCTTCTGCAACTCCATCTGGGAGCTCCTGGTTGGAGCATCACCCTCTCCGCCTTTCAGAGCCCTTAACTCCATCAGTACCGCAGGGAAACTTGGAGCAAGCTGATTTTCAGCACTAATGCTAACAAAAACTACAGAGAATCCTAAAGCAAGTTACCTTTTCCATGCGCTAAACAGTGCCAGAAAAATCCTGGATTAAAATGTTCCCTCTCCTGCCTGTGGTTCCGGTGTGGCTGTGGTCCATTCCTGCTCCTTGTACCCTGCTGGATCCGGCATTGGGAATGCTGAATGAATACTCACCGTGGGAACTGGAACAGGAATTGGACATCCACGGGACCCCCAAGGATCACCGAGAGCTGAGGAGATCCCTGGTTATACCCATGGATCCGGGTTAACTCTACAGAGGTGGGAAAGTGCTGCTCACCAACAAGCCTCAACAGTGGCTTTCCATTTTCCACTGTTTTCCATTTACAACAAAACCAGAATTCGTTTTGACTTTTGCTGCTCTATTCAGACACTTCACTGTCAAAAATGTCCAAGGAGATCCCTGTAGAAACTCTCTGGAGAACCAGTAGTTTTCAATTACTCCCTCAGGCTTGCACACCATAAAATTTACAGTAAATACAGATCAGTCATCACCTTTTGATTAATATTTGCCTTTTAATTTTAAATTCTAACTAGTCTGAGAGCTACCGTAATTCCTCTTTCCAATTTTATTACCTATCCCATGGGACCAGCACTGTTGTGAAGAAGTGTTTCTTTTCTAGCCAAAATCTCAGGTTATATTTGTTATCAGTGAATACAAATATACAAACCTATTTCTTCCAGAAATTTTAATTTACTGTTCAAGAAAGGCTGCTATGGATCATAAGGTTTACATAAAGAATGTGAAATAAAATGTGAATGTATTGAAAGGATCATTATCTAAACACATTCAGTGATTAGAGAAAATGCAGAATTCAGCAGTTTAGCCCAGACCCAAATCTGCTGTTTGCATGTTTATAAACAGATGTAAGTCAACCAAGTCCAGGTAGATTTGATCTCCCAGATAAACCACAACAAGGAAATTACGGATTCAGTCAGATGTAGAAATAATATAAATATTTAAATCAGGTCAGGGACTAAATAAAAGGGCATTTAGAAAATCATGAACAAAATTCAGGCATCAATCTGGCAACGAATCTTTTTAGTAAACTCATTTTTGTTAATTTTGCAGATTGAATCAGTCCATGACACAGACTTTTTACAGAAAGACTGGGAGCACAAATACAAGGAGAACTGGAGGACTGGGAGGACAAAGTAATGGAAATATTGAGAGATTCACCAGTACAAAGTGTCAGATGCTGAGTCTGGACTGATGATGAGAGTGTCTGCAGAGAACTTGTATAAACTACAAGTGGCTGAAGAGAAATAGTCCCAAATTTATCACAGAACAGCTATGGATCAGAAATACAATACAGCCACTAAGGAGACAAATGTGACCCTTTAAATTTAATGGATCACATTCTTTTCACACAAGAGACGGAACTATCAACACTGAAATAAATACCTGGTGCCTTGGCCATGAGCCCTTAACTGGAATATTGTTCCTGGCCACTCCTATTCAAGGAAAATTAATTCAAATAAATGCAAGCAGGATGAACAGAAACAGAACTTTTCTTTTGAGAGGAGGCAAACATTTAATTTGGTCTAAGAAATGAAGGGTTTAAGTCTCTCTAAGCTGCACTAGAAAAATTAACTCCGCTGGAACAGTTCAACTGATGACAGACACAGCATTATAAATACACTGGCACACACACCACAGCAAAGCTGCACTACCAACAGGTCTGAGACTGCCTTCCAGGAGGAGTCAGGGCCAAATCCCAAATATCCTTAACACAGGCCTTTGCTGCTAAGTCTGGGCAATTACATCTTGTAAACCCCCCAAAGGGATTAACTCCTGACTCAGCCCCTCATCCCCGTTTTGGCTGAACATCCCACTAACATTCCCTGCATTTCTCAGCCAACATCCCGTGTCAGTTCCGTGCTCCAGCAGCCCGTCAGCCACTCCTGGGTTTGCCCAAAACAACTTCCAACAAAAACACTGCACGTGCCCCTTTCAGGAATGCAGTGCCCCTTTCAGGAATGCGTGCTTTTCCCTCTGGGATGAGCCAAAGGATTTAGCTCTAAGTGCTGCTTTCAGGGCTCCAAAGCCAGGCTGGTCACACACACAAAGGGCTGCGTTGTGCTGGCCACAAACCCCTCTGGGAGCCAGGGATTTGTTCACCCTCACACACCGGCCGTGCTCAGGTGGGCTCCCTCTGAGGTTTGAGAAAACCTCTGCCTTTGGAGAGGAATGCTGCAGGCAGAGATTCCTTCAAGAAGTCCTTACACAGGACGGTCTGTGGGCCCACCAGCCAAAGCATGGAATCATCAAGGTTGGAAAAGACCTCGGAGATCACCAAGTGCAACCATCGACCAGCACCACCACCGTGGTCACCACTGAACCACATCCACACGTTTTTCAATACTTCCAGGGATGGAGGACTCCACCACTGCCCTGGGTGGAAGGTGGATCACCAGGAAAACCAGCTATGATGGTTACTCTGCAGTTTTTTTCTTTTGGAAATCCTTCCTAAGCTTTCCAAGTGTTGTTCTTTAAACCAGCCAAGCCCCTGGCCTGGCTGTATCAGGTGTGTCTCGTTTAAACACACCCCACCACTGCTGCCATCCCACTAAAACACCTCTACAGGGGGAGACGCAAAAGATTCCCATTATTTCTTTTTCCATAAACACATTGCACTATTCAAGGTTTTCATCTTTGAATTTAATTAAAGAAAAATGTCTCAAAGTGATGAAGCATGTCTGACTTCCAGCTTCTTTCAATGGCACAAGCCAGTGCAGTAAATTGTAGAAAGCAAGCTCAGTTAGAATTTTATTTTCATTTAAAATAAAAAATAGAGAGAAAACTCTCCAGATGTGAGGTCCTGTTAAAAAAGTGGCTGTTCACTTGTAAACAGAATAAAAGT
Organism: Oriolus oriolus; assembly: GCA_013400235.1. Classification (NCBI taxonomy): domain Eukaryota; kingdom Metazoa; phylum Chordata; class Aves; order Passeriformes; family Corvidae; genus Oriolus; species Oriolus oriolus. The sequence goes on along the minus strand of VXBT01008210.1, from coordinate 588,217 downwards.
GTTAAGAACACAGTTTCATACAGCTTAAACAAAACCACTTTTCTGAAGCAATACAAGTATGTTACAACACTGTAAGAACACCAAAAGCAGAAAACAAAAGAATGGCAGAAGAGTCACATAACATTGCTTACTGAAGTGATAAATAATTTATGGTCAATGTTAATAGCTTGACATTTTTATTGCTCCAATGGTAGTGTGTTGACGAGAAAATGTAGTAAACTGTCAGTGGGACAATAATAAACACCCATTTATGGTTTTGCATATGGAGTTTTGTACCTATGAAGCAAAGCATAGGAACTTTTCTTTGTATTTATCAAAACCACTCCAGATTGAATAATTTTATTTCTGTTTTAAAGTTACCCATTTACAACTGAACCCACACTCCCTAGACTTGGGTGTGCCTGTTTGAACACTTTTGTGTTCCTCCTCTGGGAAAACACCTTTGCAGGTGCAGGTGGGGAGTCACTAAGGAAGAGCTCTGAGGCTCTGCCAGTGTTCTGTACTCCTTCAGTACTCTCCAGATACAAACCCAAAGATTTCCTGGATAAAATCCAGAAACAAAACCACTGTCAACATGTTTCTGTGAGGAAATAAACACTGATTTGGTAGACAGTAGCTGCTTTTAAAAATCTGCTGCAAACTCCCACTCCTGAGAGGGACCCGTTCCCTTTTCTCCCTCTCTGCACAATGGTGTTGGAACCAGCCAAGGCACTTCCTTTACCACGTCCACTCACTCTGCTGACATTAATCTCTGCTACATTGCTACAAATCCTGACAAATATCCTCCATGAATACTTCACCAACTCATGCTGATCATTTACTGTCAAAAATGAGATTTCCAGTCTTGTGAGACAGAATTACCTGTGATGTTTTTGTATTAAAAGACAGCCCAAGCAAAAAGAACCTGTGTACAGAGTTCACAGCAGTACTGCCAGCTGCCTTCACCTTTCAATGAGCTATGGATCCTGTGTCTTTCACATGCAAATATAATACTGCTGCTGGTTTTGCATTTTAATGCAAATTTATCTACTTATTAAAATGTGGAGCTTACTGTAAATGACAGGTTTGGCTCTGGTTCTTTACCAGTTGCTTTATGGCCACATAATTAAATGTCAATTAAAACACAAAAGACGTGGTTTGAAGACTGCACAATTAATAATTAAGGACAAATTAAAATGTATAGGATTTATGCACTTAAAATGTAAACCTTAAAACCTAATATTATGTGCTTAAGTGTTCAAGGCCAGTTTAGATGGAGCTCTGAGCAGTCTGGGCTAGTGGAAGGTGTCCCTGCCCGTGGCAGGGGTGGAATGACAGGAGCTTTAGGGTCCCTTCCACACAACCCATTCTGTGATTCCATGGGAAGTGCCTGTTCTCCCAGCTGGAAAAGTACAGTGAGAAAATAGAGTCACGTGAAGAAGAAAATCAGAACCTGCTGAGATTTCTTGAGTTTTTTGCACAACAAAGTTCTGGCAGAACAGTAAGAAACTTCCATTGTTCTATTAATTACCTCAGAAACTCATTTGTCAGGGAAACCCAAAGAACTGGGTGTGCCATTTCAGTTTTGGTTTACCCTGCCTTTTTCTGCCATTATTTTCTCTGCTTCCAGTTAACACTCATCCCCCCAAAAAAAGAAATAAATTGGAGACAACACATTGCTTGGTTCTGCAATGGAAATCTGAGTTGCAAAGTGTAGCTAATGATAATTTCAAACAACACAGGAGGTTTTTATTCATGTTACAAATGCAATTAGACATTTAGTTGTCACCAATCTACCAGTCAAACAAAGTTTCTGCATGAAGTGTGCAGATTTCAGACTCTGAAACATCAGTCTGGGACTGCAAACAGCACCAACTTCCCTTTGAGTAACAACTTGCATAAAACTGGCCTTCTGTAAACACTGGGTACAAGGAATCTGACCTACTACAGGTATTAGGATGCAATGGTCTTACAAATACTGTATTTTAATAGCATATTGCAAACTGGAGAGATGCAAATACATTCAGAGGAAACCCCAAGTCAACCTGAAACTAAAAAGCAACTTGGGATGATGCTGCAGGGAGTCAAGATGCTGCAAAGAAATGCCTGGACACTGATAATGAAATCCACCACAACTTGCAGATACTCAGTTATCTGCTGGGTTTTGTTATTTCTAGTTAGGAAAGGCAGGGAACTCGCAACAATTTCCATTTGCTTTCTTTTATCGAGTGCTCTTCCTTAGGTCAGCCATTAGAGGAAGTTTTTCTACAATTACTTCCCTTCCTGAGATCAGGCAAACAGGGAAGAATCCAAAATAATACTGAATTCCACAAGGCATTCGTGGCTCTCCAGACAGTGCCTGACTGCCAAAACATATTCAGGAGCCCTTTCAACTGCTCCACTTCCTCCCTTCAGCATGTTTTGAAACTCCACTTTGACTGAGATAAAACTTATTTCCACTGGAAGGGACATCATGTCACTGAATTGTGAAAATGCTGAAGTACAACCACACCACAACAGTAACAAAGGTGCTACTTCAGCTTTGATTTGGCTGTTCCTAATTTTTCTCCTTCGTAATGAAGATCTCCGATTCGAGGTTAATTTTTCCTGACTTCAAAACAAAATAGAACTTAACATCCATATATTCCTCACTTAAAAAGAGATTTCAGGGTATTTTGTTAATAGCAGCTGCCATTTACCCCACAAATGCAGCTTTTTCAGAGGTGAAGATTTCAGCTTTGTATTTCAGGTGCTGCAAGCACCACCTGAAATACTTTTCAAAATAAAGACAGAAATGCTACGCATTTTTCATCCATTTACTAAACAAAGTGCAACTGAGCCCTACACATCTGCCATATGTACAAACTCTTTATGGCTTTCCCATAAAACCAGTGTGGATGGGTCTGTACAATCCCAGGGGAACGAGCACATGGAACAGATGCTGGGGGACTGTTGGCAATAGAATAAGAGCTATAATACATTCTGTAAACCTTGGCATACCACACTTTACATTATGCAAAGAGTCAATATTTACAAATCCATAGTGGGTAAACTAATGAACCCCCCTAATGTAAATGATGATTTTGCAAAGTGCAGGACAAAACCAGTGCTGTTGATTGCAAGTCCTATGCAAGCAGGTTCTACTAAAATCACTACTACTGGAGTTTACCTGGACATTCCTACTGAGGGTATCTAGGATTGCAACACTTAGGATGAAATATAGGATGACACAGCTTTAGGATGCACGTTGGAGGACAGCAAAGAGAGAAATTAATAAGGCAGCATGCTCAGAACAGGTTTAAGCAGCACTGATGTTAAGATCCCTAGTGGCAACTCTATCAGTTATTGGTAATGTTAAAAATTCAGAGTGCAACATAGAAGCCTCGTTTAACATAAAAAAATGTGCAAATTGTTCTCTTCTTAACAAAAGAAAGTAACAGCGAGGAAGATTTCTACTGAAGAACATTTTTAAGTCACAGCAAAGTAGACCATCTTCTTTCCAAAATCATCTACAAGGCACTAAGGGTAGAAAATGACAGGTAACATGAAAGACAATGTTGTTCCTCAGTCAGGTCGAAATATGGGGTATTTTGGTAAGAACTCTATTAATATTACCTGTTGAAGAAGGGAAAAAGACAAGAATAGAACACAGTAACCAAAAAGTTCAAAGCTTCAGCACATTTTCCATGCAACATTAGCTAATTCATAAGGCTAAATATATCTGAGATAGTCTGTGAGGAGGGAATGTTCCCCAGGCTAACAAAGCAGAGATTCCAGTCATTCTGAAATGGAGGGATTCTGGATGCTTGGCTTTTTTGGGGGTGGATCTCCTTCCCTAAAGTCTACACAATCTTCACAACTACATGTTAAAGTGGATAGGGGAGTGGTAGAACCACAGAAATATTTGAAATTCTGCTTTCCTACAAGGTCTGTCTTGTTTACAACCATGTGAAATTTAGAGCTGGCAAAAAAACCCACCAAAACCACAAAAGAAAAGGTCCAACCAAAAACCACATTACTATAAAGATGTGATATTTCTGCACAATTATTTGAACCAAAGGAATTAAGAGTACCACTGGGAAAGGTGGGTAAGTGTTAAAGAACTACAGACTGGTGCTGGTGTGGGAATCAAGTCCCAGTGGGTCCCCCTCACCCCAAATTACAGACCAAACTGCACATTTGTCTGGGAGATCTTTTTGCACAGGGTCACTCAGTGAAGGATATTCTCTATTAAATCACAGTTCTGTTGAACAGCAGTAAGAACAGAAGCAATACTCACATATTCCATCATATTGCTAGTTTCACATTTCCTTTTACTCAGCTTCCAGTGCAAACCAAGCTAAGGAAATAATTAACAAAGGATTAGCACAGCCTTGTTTGGATGGGTAATGCAACAAGCATTAGCAATACTGAATTATAAGGATCTATTATTTAGGATCAGTACAAAGTATGGAATTATGACAAGACTGTAAAATCCTTCATACAAATATTCTTAAAGCTGAGAAAAACAAGCACTCTTTTCTTACCTTATGATATAGTCTGTTATTTTCCCATTCTAATAACTTCTGAATTGATCTTCTAGTCTACAAAGTAAGTCAGAACTGTATCAGAAATGATTCAGCAGCCAGTCTCATCCAGCAGAATCTCACTACTGCTTTTCTGGCTAAGGTTAATTTATAGTAAGTTAGTTTTATTTACAGTAAGTTAAGTTTTATAAAAGTAAAACCAAGCAAAGCAGAAATTATAAATGGAAATCTTATCACTTCAACTCCCCACTCCCCCTTTTTTCAAAAAAGGAAACACCCATGGGTTTTTTGTTAATTTAGAATCATTAAGGATGGAAAAATTTCTAAGATCAAGTCCAACTTAGACCTGTGACTTTTCCAGAATTCATTTAGTTAGCAAGAGATTCTTTTGAATTAGTGTTTTTACCTACCACAGCCAACAACAAAACAGAGTCTCCCACATTCTCTTGGCCAAATCTTGCACCCACTGCAGGTGTTCTGCTGACAGCACATTTCCATACATGTAATTCCCAGATTTTGCTAATGGAATTGTGATCTGGATCGTGAAGAAAACCCTCACCACCACCAAACTCCAGCTCATAACAAAGGGTGTTTGCATTTTCAATTTTGGGCTGCCAAACTGAGACCTTCATGTCTCTTTCCACAGCTGTGGAGAGGAGATGATTTCTCAAGTTTCAGTGGTTTCTAAGGTCACAAGAAGACAACTGTGATGATCCTGCATGGCATACATTTAACTTTAATCACTGCATGATTGTTATCACCCTCACACCCACATGGAAGTGCCATCCTTTTCCCTGCTTGGTGCATTTTCTCTGTGGCCTTGAGAATTTCATTAATACTACAACACCACACGGGCATTTATTTAGATTTTCACTGGTACAGGTATATTAATTATGGTTTTAAACCTGCAAATACTCCATTTGTATCTCTCAGGCATATTCCTCTGCAATAATTACGTTTATAAAGGCAGTTAAAATGAGATAAAACAAGTCCTGTAACTTTTTAATGATGCAGCTTCAGTGATGAGCACTTCAAGTTAATACATTAATGCACTTCCTAAACATTTACTGCTGTGATAAATCAGTTCAAAGTGTAAATCACAGAGGTAACTGAAATCATGTTTGCCTGATACTACTAAAGTGCTTTTCAGAATTATTACTTTGGACCTGATTACAGGAGTGGTCAACTCTCTGTTGGTGGGGAAGTCTCTAGAAAATAAATTGGTGCTTGTTCTTAACAGAAACAGCACAGTAAAATATGGCAAATAAACCACAACTCTGAAATGTTATGGTGTCTACTGCATAAAAAAATCTGATTTTTGAGTTTAAAAAATATTTATTTGGGGGCATGGGATGAGTGGGAATGGGGGTGTCAAGTGGAAAAGCGACTTTCCAGTCTTAATTCTGCCACTCTTTGGAAGTCAATGTCTAGTTCTGCACTCACTTAACTCAATTCTTAGACCTTGAGAAATCCTGGAAATTTAAGGTATCATATATTCCATCTGGTTTTAACTGAGATGGGATCAGGTATTCTCAAAACTATTGATTCAATTTGTAATTTGGTATCATTTCATATTTTTTTCTATTTTCTAAGGTGGAAACCAGAATAACCTTTTGAATGTGAGACCAAACCAGGGTTTTAAAATGGGGATGATATTACAAAAAGTTATTTAATCCTACCAGTAATTAAGAAATCCATAGAATAAGAGAAAACATGCACTCACTCTTTTGTTAAGACAGACCACGGGCCACAGGCTGCAGCCCAGAGTGCAGCAGCAGCACAGGCAGCCACAGAGCAGCCACTTCACATTGACAGGGAGGTTCTTCCTCAGGCAGGCGTTCACTCGGCTGATGCTGGTCTTGAATTCCTCGGGGGCCACCTGCAACAGAAAGGCTCAACTTCAGGGAGAGCCAGCACAAGCGTATTTTCTCAGAAATTGCCTCTACAGGTTAAAATGAAACATGAAATTACACAATCTTCTAAAGCACTGGTCACCCAGTGAGCATGGAAAGTCATTTTCCTGCAACAAATTCATTTCTGGCGCATGCACGGCACAAACTGGAATTGAAAAACCAAACATCTTTTAGATGAACAGCCTCATCCATATTTATTGCACCAGTAATTAATCAATTGGCCTGAAAACACAGTGGGCCCAGACAAAATCAGAATTGGGACACAGCTGGGCAATACATGCACTGGATACACTGAAAAAAACCATGGAAGAATGACAGATCTCTGCTTTCCAAGGGAATGTGGGAGCTTTGCAGTAAAAACACGTATCACAGAAAGGGAGAATATTGTCCAAATTAATGTCATACCAATCTGAGCCTATACTGTGCCTGGGTGAAGGCTCTGTCCACAAATAACTTCCTGAAGTGGGCCATACTGAAGCCAAAACTTCCCTTGTGGCTGCTTCCTAAAATAGGGAAGCCTAGAAAGAAATACACTGGATTGTATTTAAGGCAGAGCACTGCAGCTTGCACAGGGCTAGGAATAAAGCCCACTTGTTGAAAACTAGCTGTCTGAAAATAAGGAATAAGTGTTTTATACCTATATTGCCACTGCAGAGTCACAGTAGAACCCCCATTTTCTATCAGAAATAAGCTCTTTTCTCACCTACTCACGTATCCCAAATCCCTCATTTCCCTACAGAATCCAAGTCACTTCCATCTGACAAGTCAAACATGGATTTGAGGCACTGACTCCAAGATGACACTCTTGACTCTAACACAATCCAGCATCTGAATGCACAAAGCAGAATAATCAGAACCAACTTGAAGAGACCTGACCAGGCAGGCACAACTCAAAACAATTTAAAAACCCCATCTCTCCTAACTGCTTGCCATGCTGATGAAAATCCCCTAGAATGAGTCTGTACACAAAGCTGTGCAACTACTCCACAACCCCCCAACCAAGCAACCCTCTGCTCATCTGACTCTGCAAACAAGGGCAGCAACACCAACAAAAGTTCATTTAATGACAAAGAGCCTTTTCACCAGGGGCAAAGCCACAGGGCAGGAAGTGGAGAGGACCTGGTGCTGCTGCCTGTGCCTATTGACGAGAGCTGAATTCTTTAAAGCATTGCAGGGAAGGGAGTAAATAAATACAACATCTGTTTCCTGGCCATTCAGGTCACCTGGCACTACAGAGTCAGGGGGCAGCTGGGCTTGCACACAAGCCAGGCTTACAGTTAATAATGTAAGAACATAATTTAAGTGTGATTATTTTATAGTAGGAATTAATAAATACACAGAAAGCAATTCTTTTGTCCCCCTCCCACATTAAATAGGCTGTTTTGTTTCACATCTACAAATGGAGCAACTAAAAAAATTTGTCTGTTTTACAACAGACACCTTAGTCTAGGGAAAAAAAAAGACAACGGGCAAAGAAACTTCCTGAGATCCTTAGTACTGGGACATCTGCAATGAAAAAAAATCCCTTTGTAATGTGGCAAAGTATCCTGTACTTCCATGTCTCTGGAACAAGGTTTTATGGATTTCTTTGCCAGAGTCAGATCTTGTACTGGGATGTAATAAATACCAGATGCACATGAGCAAAACCATTTAATCTTCAATGTGGGAGAGTGTTTTGTAGGAAAGAACATCTGGGCTGGTTGTTTGCAGTAACCTCTGACAGCTGCTGCAGTCACACTGCCTCAGAGTAAACTGATTCCTACATTAATTGGCATTCTCAACTCTTAAGGAAGTTTCCACGGGCCTCACATTTAGATATCTACAAATGGCACTTCCTTTGATAAGTCTTTTAGAATTTTACATTCTGTTTACGTGAAATATAAAAATAAAGAGTTTTTTTTCCTTGACCCCATTTATACTTTTGTAATGAGACTTCCTAAGAAAAGAGAATGTTTCCTTTTCCTTCAGACACCAAGTTTACTGGACCTTGACAACAACACAGCCCAACATCCAAATCCAGCTGAACAAACCTGCCAAAGACAATGGAATGGCACAGCCCAGAATTTAGTTTAACAAGAATAACCCTTATCAGTGGTAACATCCAACATGAAGAGAATTCAACCAGATTCTTAGACCACAGCTGGCAGAAAAATCTGGGACCTAAAAAGAAAGCACAGGGAGCTTCCCTGTTCCCGTGATCATTTTTAGGGAGTCACTGTTCACATCAGGTTAACAGTTTGATCCTAAGTTGTGAGACCAAAGTTGAAGGACTCTCCTCCCTGCAGAGCAAATGGCTAAACCAGAAACTAACTTTGGATGCCACTAAGCAATGGAAAATTACCTTTTCAGGAATTTTAGTCTGATGTTTACCTTAATATAATATTATGAAAGCACCACTACCTGCAAACTCACCAAATATTTTCATGTACAGGTGAATCCCTTGGCTACAACATAAGATGAAATTACTTAACAAGGTTTTGACTAATCCAAACTGGATTATTTCTGCCTTTAGGAAATGGAATTACAACAAATATTTCTGTCGCTAATGACACATCTTCATTTGAAATGAAAGGAACTGGAGATCAAGATATGCCTCATGTTGTGATAAACAGAAGAAAGCACAATTTTGTTGCTCAGTTTACAGCTCAGTAACAGTTAAGCATTGTTACACAGTGATTAAGAACAAAATACCTGTAAATAACTGTTCTAATTTAATAATGAAATGGAATCCAAATGAAAGTCACCACAGAATTGTTGATTTTTTGGCACAATTTTAACCGCTGCCTTTCTTGCAGGTACAGCTATTGAAAGGTGTATGTGAAGTGACAGATGTATTTCAAACAAACAGAGAATTAACAGCTCCTCCTGCACAAAGACAGCTCCCTAAGAAAGCCTAGTTTTGAGTAATTCTGGAAATCTCTTGGCGAGTTTGTGTCTGGCTCTTGAAAAGAACAAGATAAGCACTTTGCTCCTGGCTGTGCTGCACACCTTGGGAAGGGACATTAGCTCCTTTTAGGAGAGAAAAAACAAAAAAACATAAAAGGAAAGGAGTGGGTGTCATAATATTTTACAACAGGATGCAGAGGATCTCCAAACACAGGAAGGGAACAAGTAAAGCCCAGCAGGCCTGATCTTTCTCCTTCAATCATCATGATCACCAGCCCTATCAATCACACGGCGCAACGGGATCACAATGCCTGGCCCTCACTTTATGGCTCACATTGCCCTGCACTGCACACTCCTCTCTGGGCAGGATCCCTTTTGTTTCAACATCAGAGCAGGAAATGCCACTTTTCCCCTTAAGGATCACTGCCTCCATCATTTTCTGGTCACCTGGAGCAGTGTGTGCTACTGTGCTCCGTATCATAGAGAGTATTTCGTTAAAAGCTTGTTTAAGAGAATTAATAATCCTGTAAACCTGAAGCACACACAGTTTAAATTTAACCACCATTTCAATTTAGGCCAAGGTCCAATTACATTATTAGAAGTTAAATATTGCCTCTGTATGAAGTGTAGTCAAATCTTTTCTTACAATGTTCCATTGAAAAGGAGCCTGGCTCAGGATTTACAAACCAGGTGAGTTTATGTCTCATCCCGCAAGACAAATATTAATCCATCTGAATTAGCCAGGCCCAACATCTGACCTACCTGGGATTTTCCTTTCCTTTATTATTTTATTGTCTATGCTTTACCTTCAAATGTACACATTCACCTCTCCCAAGGAAAGCAACAAATTAAGTCTCAATTAAACATTGAAGATGTAATTACAAGCACGTAGCTCTAGGCTAACCTACAACAGCTATGCAGGCTCTGTAAAAACTGGGAGACTGGGAAAATGGATGAAGGAGGAGGGGGATTTCAGATCTCAGAAAAACAGGTTTGCTGCCATCATTATGTGGATGGGCAAACTGACAGCAGGAAGCTTAAGTAAATTACTAACACAAGAGCGTGGCATAAATCCCAAAAGTTTATGCTTCTGGGAGAAAGGTGTAGCTACAGAGTTTTCTCTAATTAGGATTTTCATCCTGCTTTAAAAACCTACATCTTTTACATCTGTATTTATTCAAAAGAAAACCACTACCACTAAGAAATCCACCAAGCCCATCTAATGGCTTCATCCTTACACTCCATTAGCAGATGGGATATATTATTAATATCAATTCACAGTGGACAGCAAAGCCATTAAACTTAATGTTACACAGACAATATGAATAAACGATGACATTGTCTTAGAGTAGCCGAGGACTAATGCAAGTTCAGAGCAAACATTTTAATCCCAATTTGTAACTATAAACAGTCGCTGTTATTCATAAATTTTGATTTCACAAAAAGCAAAAAAATTACATTTTAACAACAGAAGATTGTAAAGTGGTGTATTGACTATGATACTGATTCTTGTGAATTATTTAACAGGGTATTTGAAGAAAACCTTCTTACAGGAAAAAAATGACTGAATTTTCATTTTCAGTAGGGATTAAGATGATTGACTGCCTCAATCAGAGGAAGAAGCAGATTATTTATTTCTTGCAATTGATGAAAGTATTAAAAACCGAAAGACCCACAAGTGTGGTTTTTAATGTCTTTCATGGCAGCACGTGGCAGGCAGGAAGAAAAATGTGTTTACTATCTTGTTTGATTGGTGTTCTCCCCTGACAAAAGGGAATTCATTTCCTTCCAAGGTCTCCTTGCTCAGAAAGCCCCTCAAATCCACAAGATAACAGAGTGTTAAGATTCTCAACAGAGAAGCATCCCTATACACAGCAAATCCATGCCCGTGTCACTCCTGGAGCACTGATCACATCTACAGAACAAGAAGGGTAAATGCCAAGGAGAAGAACTTCCTCTTTCCTTTCTTTGCTAAATTAAGTCCAAGCACTCCACTGAACTTTAAATTAAGCTTTTGTTCACTGTCTGTTTAACAAGAGGAGGACAATCAAGTGGAAAATGTGACAGCCACCGATGCTGGTATTAAAAAGTGTAGACCTGGTTGTAGGTTTGGTTTGTTTTTTTCATAACCCAAATATATTTCAGAGACAGAAAGAGATGAAATTATATAATTAAATTTAGTTTTAATGTTTCTTGCCTGGGATTTTCTACAGGCTTATTTATAATAAATTACAACTTGAGTAAAAGAACATAAAATTGTTTTTTCCAAAATGATTGTGGCTTTTCAGCAATCAGAAAGAGCTTCCCAGAAAAGAACAAGCCTGACACAAAGTGGTGAAATGCAAAGTGTTGTCAGCAGCCCTCACACTGGAATCAGTAGCATTTGTCCTCCTGAGCTCAGTGAGACCCTAAAGCAAGGCCACAATTCCCAGGCTGATTTTCAGCACCCAAAAACTCCAAGCAGAACCTGCTTTTCAGGGGTGCTGCCATCAGAGCAGCTGGATAACTTCAACACAAGGATTTTATTCATTGTACTCTGGTGGGAAAATAAAGGAGGAAAAAGCCCAGATGGATTTGGCAGAAGCAGGAGCAACCATCCAGCTGTGTTCAGTGGATTGTTGGAATGACTCAACCTCTGCAAGAGGCTGCAGAGGGAGTGGAGCTCTATGGGATGACACGAGACAAAGTAGAAAGAGCCAAATAAACTTTTTTCTTCACAACTTCTGGAAAAGATGCACAGCGGGGATATAAACTGAAGCCAAAACAAAGCACTCGAGAGTGAAGCAGCAGGAAGAAAAAAATTCAAGAGAAAAATAATGAAACTAATAAAAGATTAAAAAAATACAATTATGAAAACAATTGAAAACTAAGAATTTTGTGAAGGTTGAATTGATAGCTACAAATTACTGTTTCTTACACTCGCATTTAGTAAGATGACAGGACTCCAGAGAAAGCAAGAGACTTGTCACCACTAATTTTCAGAACTAAAAACTATTTGCGAAAATTACTAAAAACCTACTTAATTTGTAGATTTAACACTATGTTTTGTTCTGTAAAGCTTCAGATAAACTAGATTCACTTCTAGAGATCTGTCTAAACAAACTCAAGGCTTGTCAGGCATACTCAAAAGAGAGGGCTAGTATTTGCACTGATTTAATTCACCCAGGAGGGAGCACAAACTCCAGGTATTTAAAAAGCAAAGTTAAGCGAGTCTTGCTTTCATGTCTGCATGGAAACAGTCGGATCCATGGCGAGCTCTGCTGTGTTTGGAATGTCAATAATGATAACAATCACTGCAAATCCCTCCTTCTTGTTTCCAGCTACACTGAGGGACTGGGCAGCAAGCAGCTGGGTCACACAGGCCACAGGTAACAGTCTTTAGTGGGTTCATGCTCACGTATCCAACACAGAAACCACTGCAGGCACTGGGTGTTCCCATTGAAAAGAACAGTTTAATCTCGCACTTACCTTCCCTGTCAGAACAGAAGGAAATTCTGTATCAAACTTGTTGCTCAAGCCAAACCTTGAAAACAAAAGAGACAAACAAAATATATTCCACCTAACTTATTTTGTTTCCCTTCATAAAAAAAACTGTAATAAGATTTTTTACTTTAAAAAGAAACCACTATTAATTTCTTTTGCCCTTACATTTACATTATTTCCCGAGCTTTTGATCTAAGTTTATATAAGGTCTCATGTACCATTCATAAGGTCATTTACAGACAGAAACACAGCTTGGCGTCTCACTTCAATACCTCCAAAAGTGCAAAAATTCTTTTCTGATTGGATGGCAGTAAGTTTCAATCTTTGATTTCTGGAAGAAAAAACCCTCCAGCTGTGAAATCCCACTTTTACTCGGTTCAACAACCCTTTTACTTTCTTACACATGCAATTGTTCCACATGCAACAGATGAAGTTTGTTTTAAGGAACCTATTCATCATCATCATCATCGTAGAAATTCATAACCATGTGCTTTTAAAAACGGGCTTTGGGCTGAGTTAAACTACCTCATGCAAAACATGTAAGAGCCTACACAAAGGACAGTTTTACAACTATGAACTTCAAGAAAATTAAGTTTTTGGTATCACTGTGTCTACTCTTCACCGAAGTGTTCTGGGGTTTGAGCAAAAGGTTTTCATTATAACCAGTGAAAGCTACAGGGAGCTGGATTTGGCTTGTAAACCTGTTACCACTTAGTCCAAAACTCCTGAACCTTTAAAATTCAGTAATTTAACAAAATACAGCAGCAGCTGGCCCTCAGCTACAATCTGTATGTTTGATGAAAGTTAAATATACTGTATATTAAGTCAGTCCTGCTAAACTATCTCCTGAGTATTGGTGTTCAAAACAATCAAAATACTTGAAAGAATCACTGCCAAAAAGAGGAGCACAAATACATTTGGTATTGTAGGAGTTACTGAAGAAACAAACTTTGCTTTGAGTCAAACTGACACCTGCCATACTCCAAACTGGTCCCTTGTACCAATGCCAGAATTGCTGAAATATCACAGAATTGTGGAATGTTTTGGGTTAGAAGAGACCTTAAAGATCATCTGGTTCCAACACCTTGCCCTGGCCATCAGTGCCCATCATTTTATCACCTATACGCACTCCTGGGCACTGTGTAATAACCCAGATATCCAAAACTGACAATGGAAATTGTTCAGAAGTATGCAAAAAAGTCAAATCAACCTTAAAGGAGAGAGAGGCAGAATAGAAGAATTTGTGCTGTCTCTAGAAATCCCGGACTTGAAATGTTTGGCAACAACACTGATGAAGTTCAATCCAGTTCTCCAATGAATAATTTAAGTTAGAGCCTCTTGTAAAGAGCAGTAGTTGTGTAAAACATCACAAAAAACCCCAAACAGTAAAAACAATAAGATTTCAGGTCAGCACAACGGTTACTAATATAGTACATTTCCATTCTCTTTGTCATCTGGCAAGTCAGCCTCCACATTTTGTACCTTTTCTTCTTATGCCGAAATCTTCCAGGTTTTGTAATGTTATATATTTAGTTTTAAGGAAACTTGGAGAGCAATGAAGTAGTCTTTTCAGTCTTAAAAAAAAAAAAAGACCAAAATTACAAAGCTCATACACAAGCTTGCTTTGAGGAACACAGACTTTAATGTGCATCAGTAATGGAACAACCTTAAATGATCACAAGTAGGAGCAATCAGACAACATAATAAAAGAACTACTGGAAAATTCAAGGATTATTTACCCATATAACAGATCAATTCTACTAAATCATGCCAAAGGTCCATCCTGTCCACAACACTGACTCATACAGTGGCCAAGAACAGAAGCTTAGGAAACAGCAAAAGAAATGAAAAAAAGAGCAAACATGTGCTAACTGTCCCCCAGAACCCTCCTCTGACCTTCTACAATTCAGAGTTCAAACACTTCCTAAGCCACAGGTAGTGTCTTTCATCTTACTGATCACATCTACTCATTAAAATTCCCATTGCACCCTAATTTCCATGAAGAACGAGGTAAATTAGTGCTTTCTGATTAATAAATCTGATTAGGAATGCAAGGTGACAGTATGTTTTGGGTTAAATTTCAAGGCTGATGTCATGAAACATATTAAAACCCCCAAATTTTTATCAGTTGCCGAAACACCCCCTTTCAGCTGCAGCACATCCAAGAAACCTGAGTTACAGAAAGGCATCTCTCACACTGACACCTGTAAGTGGCTAAATAATATAACTTTATTTTAAATACTATGTTTAGTCAGAATCACTGGCCTTCAGCCCAGTTTTACTAAAGTATCTCTAGAAGTTTTACAGACTACTCTGTGATTATTCACCACAGAGTTAGAAACATTAAACCCCCATTAGATGGGGCAGGGGGTTGACTCAACAACCAAATAAAGTAAAAAAATGGAAGCAGGATGTTATACAGTTGTACAGCTTTGCAAGCAACTTTGTAGAAGTACTGAAGTGTTATTAGAATCTTTAATGTAAAGAAGTTAAACTCTAAAGTCTTGATCAAGAGGTAATTAACTTAATTAGACTTCCTACAACAGACTGGTGATACAGCGTCAGCAGGCCTATGAAATCTTCTAAAATTCAGTATATTTAAAAATCACTACAACATCAATTCCAGTAGCTGTCCTTTAAGTCATTTAAAACATCAGCTGGTTTATTTCTGGGCCAATTCTGTGACTCTTCAGTCAGTGCAAGCTGCCCAAAGTGTAACATTTAGAAATTCAGATCAGTCACCCACGTCCTTCGGTTGCACTTTTCTCACTGCATGACAAGTACCTCTAAAAGCCAGGCACTGTTTCCTGTAGGCTGGAACAGAACTGGGATGACCTCACTCGCCAGTTCTGTCCCTCTTTCCCTGTTTTCATGGATGCTATCAGGCAAGTCCCATCACCTCATTTTCCCCCATCTGTAGAGTGGGGAGAACACAACTTGTCCTAGGGAGCTATAATAAGAGAAATGCATCAATCCCTCAAATTAAAGGCTGAAATGAACATCTTGAACCACCAGTTGCAAAACTCACCTGCAACAGGTACCACAAGATAAAGTCTATCAGCTTACAAAGCAGGAGCTCAGGCTTTCTGTCCCCACAACTGAAACAGGAAGATTTTGGAAACACCTTCTCACATCTAGAAGAGAAATATTTACAGGTGCTTTGCCTTTTTATTTCTTTTGACTTAAACTTCACCTCATTCTCTTTTCTCCCACTACTGTATTTATAGATAGCAACCAGCCTTACTAGACTGCACAAGTTAAACCTGTTTAGTCAAGCTCTCCAACCTCCTTTGGGCACAGCTCCTTTCCCCACACCTAATCCAGGTTATGTTTAACCTCTCCAGAAGAGTGGGGGACAGATCCCACACTGCTCTTTATGAGGTATCAGCTGAGCTTTGTCCAGCATTAGAGGGTGAAGATGACATTCCTCAAGAGCCCCAAACTGAAATCTCCTTGAACATTTAACATTTCTCTTCCTAGTTCAGGACATCTTCCTGTGAAGCCAACAGAACTACCCAAGAGAGTCCTTACCCATGGATGATGTTATGCAAAATGATGTTCTTGGTAACGAGCGGAGGCTGAGGTCATTTGCTATTTTAAATATGTGGAAGATGGAGCAATACTAGATAATAATCAAATGTCATCTTATCTCAACTGGCTCTTCCCTCCCTTCCCCAGCTGATGACAATAAGCTTTTCATCAGCACCTGGACTGTGGGTCCCTGGGGCACTCCTACAGAAAACAGGATAGAATGCCAAAAGCTAACTCCTAGCCAAAACCAGGAGGTTTGCAGACTTCAGCAGGAATCACAAGCTGGATACTAATGGCAAAAATATGTTTAATGGCTGCTTCATTACCTCGTTACCATCCATCCACATGGACTTAATGATACAGAAAAATCACAGCAGATAAATAAAACCCTATAACCAGGTTACAGTTTATTTACTGCTCTGTTTTTGGAAGTTATTGCCTTTGCTTTGGTAGGCATGACTCAGTCTTCACTACAAATGTCTGTGTGGAGATACTTGGATACACCAAGCAGAGTCACACTGACTATGGGAGAAACAGCAAACAAGGTGTTTATAACTCATCAAAATGGAATTTCAGAAGAAAAGGCATTTACTAGGACCTGGTAATTTATCTGTGCTAAAGTTCAAAAGCTTTCAAAAACAATAAACGTGAAAGAGAATTTTTTTCAAAGAATCCTGGACAAGATGAGCATGGATTTTGCCAACCATTTTTGCACGCATCCTCTGACTAAAATAAAACAAATATGCTTTATGTGGTCACTCTTACCATGCACAGGGGTAGAAGGGTTAGCAAAAGTAAAGTGAGAAAAGCAAGATCCTACTAAATACCCTCAGAAAACTCTTGCAATTTATACTTAGTCCTGTTGGATACTGCAGAATAGTTACTCTGTTAGAGTGAGCAGCTCACTGACAAGGTCATAAGAATAAAAGCTCTCATGCAAGAAACTAACAGTGTTTGAATCTCTCAACTTGGGAGTTTCATAAGAGAACTGTACATGAAAAGCTGAAGCAGATGACCCTGGAACTGGAGAATCATCCCTTCTCTACACACCAGAAGTATTCAAGAAAGCCAGTGTCAGCTGAGGAACAGGAGACATATGAAACAAAAATCCAAGGAAACAATGGCTTTATAATGAGAACTGGTTTTCTTTTTTTAATAATGTCTGACTTGTCAGGACATTTTTATTAGCACTGCTCCAGACAGGTTCAGAAAGCAAACCCAGGTTTTCCTGGATGACGTCTCTCCCTTCAGTAACTGGAGCAGGCTGCTTCTGCAGCCAACTGATTTCAAAAGCAGCAGCATCTGCGTGATCAAAAAGTGACAGAGTTCCAACACACAAACTCTATGGGAAGCAAAACAGTTCCCATTTAATAGGAGGTTAGGATTATGTACTCCAGTGTCCAGGGTATACTTGCATTTTATTGGTAACATCCACTAACTGTTTTTATCAGTATAAGGAGATTTAAAAATACATCATGAGCTGATAAAAGCTGCCTCCTACCAGGCAGGTGGGTCCTGTTACCGGAAGGAAGCTGAGAGGGGTGGGAGAAAGGGACAGTAAGTTGGATGGGGATTCAGCTCAGGTGGTTGCAAGGGCACGCAGCTGGCTGAAGATTTCCACATCACTGACAAGGGTGCTTTTTTTTGATGTAGACATCACTAGTTCTTGGAGATGCTCCTGCCCATCCCAAAAAGATGCTAGAGCCAAGAAGGAACTGTAAGTGCCGCCACTAACACACAAAAAGCATTACAGAAAGCAAAGCAGATGAGTGTGTAATGTTTTTTCCAGTTCAGCACTTAAAATCAGGTAACTCATAAGATGGGTACTTGGTATTCCGAGCATTTTGCTTCTGTTCCACCTCTCCTTTAGTCAGGCCAGGAGCTATTTGAGGTGAGGACACAAAGAAATTCCATCTGCACAAGCAAATGCACTGCGGTGCAGCAGAGCAACTCCCCACTGGCACCGGCTCAATGCAACCCTGATCCAGGCTTCCATGAGGACACACTATCAAATCCAACACTGCTTCCCATGGGATGGGAGAGCCTTCCCCACCCAGCGCCTTTGCTGCAGGGAGTTAGATCACACTGCACCTATTTACAGAGAGAAATGTGAATTTTATGCAATCCAAAGACAGAGCCAAAGCAACACAAGCTTGGTGGCTCTCTGCGATACATAAATTTCAATACCTCCCTCCTGCCATGAAAATTAATGTGACAACCAACAACTTGTTAAGGACGCGCTTGGTTCTATTAATTCTTCAGCTTGCTGGAGTAGGAATACTAAGAAAATCCCTACGAGTAAACATTACATATAAGGAAACACAGCTTGCTCATCTTCTGTTCAACTGTTTAAATGAGCAGCAAACATTCTGGCTCACGCCGTGTTCCAGTGATAAAAACACTCAATCTAAACCAAACTCACAACTAAGTTTGGAGCAGATAAAGTACAGCACAGGCACGAGCCTCCTCTGCAGTGCAGTGTGGGGGCTCCCTGGCTCAGCTGTGGCACAGAAGGGTCACAGCGAGATGGTTTGAACAGGCTGTTCGTCCTCGCATCGCGTGGACTTTGCTTTTTATCTAACAAATTGTTTGGATAAAGAGGAGCAACCAGGGAGGGCTGCCAGGGCTGCGCTGCAGCCTCTGCACCCAACAGCCAACTCCGGCTGTTCATTCACGACTAAGGGTTTCCTCGAGCTACCGGAAAATACCTACGTTAAATGCACAGCTCCCCTTGCAAGGCAGGTTGAGGTGGGCGCAGGGCTGCGGCTCTCGGCCCCGCGGGGCGGGAGGCTGGGGCCGACAGGGCCGGGGCACGGTGCTCCCGCTGCCCTCACCCCTCCCGGCGCTCCCGCCCGGCTCCACCGCCCCTCCACACCGGCCCCTCACGCTGCCCCCCGCTCCTTCCTTACACGGTGATGTGCCCGGCGCCCCGTACCGCTACGGGATCGGGCGCGTCGCGGGGCCGGGGCAGCTCCTGGCTCCGCACCACGGGCTCGGGCTCATCCTGCTCCTCCTCGTCCTCCTCCTCCAGCTCGTAGATCGTGTCGAAGTCCGCCATATTGGGCAGCAGGACGCTCATCGCCGGCCCTCCCGCCGCGCCTGCGCAACTCGCGCCGGGGGCGGGGCCGTGCCTCGGCAGCGGCGGCGGGAGGGCGGCGCGCAGGCGCAGCGAGACGCGGCCGGGCTGGGGGAGCGTAGCCGCGTGTGGAGCCGCACCGTGCCGGGGACGGCGTCGGGCTGTCCGCGTCCCCCAGCTGCGCGGGCTCCCGGAAGGCGTTGTCCCGCGGGGAACGGGATGCGGCCGGTGTTGGTGACCGGAGGCGGTCGCTCAGGTGCGCGCGCGCGCCTCTCGTCGCTCCCGGGCGGCGGGTAACGAGCCAGCACGGGGAGCTGCTGAGAGAAGTTACCGTTGGTGGTTATAGCGAAGCCGAAATAACCTCGCTGAACTCTTAACTTTTTTGTAAAGACTCCCTCTAAGCCTTTCGTATTACCTCTACTGTCGTTGGCGTTTATAACTCCCCCGACCTCCCTTCCCGCCGCCCCCGCCTCAGGTGCGCGCTCGCACTGCTTCCCGCCCCTCAGGTGCGCGAGGGTCCCGAGCCGGCGCGAGCAGCTCCCGAGGGGAGTTTTAATTTCCTGGTTACAGGGATAGCCGGAAAAAAAAAAACCAAAACCTTATTGGATTTTAATTTGCTTTCAAAGAAAAAAAAAATCGCCTCTAAGTTTTCGGCGTACAAGGGACCTAATATCTGTGCAATCGTTATTGCATTTATAACTCCCCCTCGCGCCTCCCTCAGGTGCGCGCGCGCCCCTTCCCGCCTCCGGGCAGGCGCGAGGGGCTCCTGAGGGAAGACGGCGGCAGGTGCTGAGGCTCCTTTTTTTTTACCTCTTTTCCAGGTGCGTTTCTGTCGCGGTTTTAATAAAAACAGCCGGGTAGCACTTTCCCCCCTTCCCCTCGCGTTTTTGCCCGCTGTGTCGCTCCCCGGGGTGGCTGAGGTGAAGATAAGGGAGGGTGGGGGCTGTGGAGTTTTTCCGGAGCTTTGAGGTGATTGTCTGAGATTTGTTGGTGGGTTTGGAAAATGAGTTATGTGTAGGGTAATGGGGTGGTGAGAGGGAAGAAAATGCACATAGGAATAGCAAAACGGGGGAAAAAAAATTCTCTCAGAATACTTCAGGGGAATGCCCCCATCAGCACACAGGTGTAAACTATTATGGTGGTAATAAGCACTTAATTACTCACCTACTGGAAATGGAAAATAGCCCAAAAAATATTGGTGTTTGTAATTGCAATAGAAGAATGAAAAATGAAATTATGAGGGGGGTGTTGGTCCTTTTTAGTATTAGCGTAGCTCCTATAAAGTGTTGGCTCTGGTATGTGTCCAAATCGGAGTTCCTGACCTGCAGGTACTCTAAGGAAGGAGCTCACCACCTCCTGCATGAGATAAATATGGGTTTCCATCCCTGCCTATTGTTTCCAGGAAAATACTTTCCTCATAAATAATCTTTACTTTCTTGCAGGAGTTTCTAGACTGCAGCAAAATGCAGATGACTTGACAGTGAAAATTTTTGTTGCCTCTGAAAGCAGCATTATATGAGCTACAGTTTTATCAGTGCTGCGTGCTCTTACTTCAGCACATTATCCATCTTATGTGGAGCTGCAGGTAAATCACGCTCTAAGCTAGAGAAAAAAATTGAGACAAGTTGTCATAAAATGAAATTACATGTTCTGTGTTCTCTGACTTTTGTCAGAATACTTTTTGTTTAGCGTTTAATATTGTCAGTAAATTACAGAGAAGGTAAGTCATTGACCAAATATTGAAAATACATCCTGTTTGGAAACATGACAAAACAGAGAAAATGTTTCTATACTTAAAGATCTGATGTTTTTTCCACTCATCTTTATCTTATATAGATTCATAACCCGTGGAGAGAAAGTGTTGAAACAACTGAAATAAAGTTATATATGAGGGTATTAATAAGGTACTGGTCTTTATTTTACTCTCAGTTAAATTCTGTATGTCTGCTTTAACTGGTGTGAAAACCAAAAAGGTAAGTCTTGTAACTGAGAACACTGGAAGAAATGATAGTTCTGATGCTGTGCATTTACATTATGGGCTTGAATGTTTAGTTGAGATTGTTTTAGCTCATGGCAGCTTTGGTGAGCTGTCCATGGGAACGGTCATAGAACCATAGAATGGTCTACATTGAAAGGAAACTTAAAGCTTTATCTCATTCGACCCCCTGCCATGGGCAGGGACACCTCCCACTATCCCAGGGTGTTTGCCTCCAAGCCCCATCCAGCCTGGCCCTGGACACTGCCAGGGATCCAGGGGCAGCCACAGCTTCTCTGGACAACCCTCCTCTGGCTCCCCTGCAGAAACTGCAAACAAGCTGCAATGCCTGTTTTGACAACTGTATCACCATGAGACTTTGGCCACAAATCCTTTGCTTCTTGTTACTTTCCTATAGATTTTAGGACTCATGATGCTTGGAACTTGTGTGGGACTCCAAGCTGCCAAAACCCAACATCTGAACCAGTGTATGTTGAACCAATGCACTGGTTAGGCTTGACTGGTGTTCTGAGTACAACTTCAGTGCCTGATGTCCTCTTGGCTAGCATTTTCCAGGAGAAAGGGCTAAATGCAGGCTTTTGGGTTCAAGGCTAAGTGCTGGTGCTGAGCAGAAGCCAGAAAGCTCATGGAAGAGTTAAAAATGCTGTTCTTAGTTTATTAGGGAAGCATTTTCCAGCACTGTCTCTGCAGAATGCTAAATAAGGTGATGGAAATTAATTGCTTTATCTTCATGGTGCTGCAACATTTCTTGTTTTCCCAAAGCTTTGTCTGACTGCTGATTTTTATCAACATGGCTGATGTATTTCCATTTCTTAGACTGTTTTAACCTGATGAGTAAAGAGTTTGTACAGGTGCTTCCAGACTCAAAGGAATAATTTGAGTAGAGTGCCACAGGTAGGGTTTCCAACTCCTACGCAGTGAGATGTGAAATGTATTTTCTTAAATAATTGGATTAAGATAAGTTTATTAGATATTTGGTATCCTTTTCCATGTTTAACTATTGATGCTGATGATTCAATGGCAAAACTGGCTCCATGCTGGGTGAGTGGAGCAGTTGTTGTGCTGTCTGACAAGGTGTGCTCATTGCTCTGGAAGAAAGGTAAAGCCTGGGAACAGACTGTCCCAGATGGCTAAGGAGAAATCCCCATCCTGCTCGTGTGAATAAATGAGAGCAAAAGAGGCAACTTGTGGGGTTTAGTCTGGGATTGCCTATGGCCACGACACCGTGCCCTCCTGGCATGATCCAGCTTTCACTGGGAGAAGCACTTCAGCACTGACTTGGGATGTGGATCAAGCTCTTTAAGAAGATTTGTGTTAGGTTTTTTTAGAGTACTTAGGATCCCCCTTGGATGCTGCATCCCCCTTGGATGCTGTAAAGCCAAGCTTGCTTCCCATTCCTTGCATGTGTTTAGTGTTGTTCCAATAAAAATATCTTGAAAATTTTACAACGATGAAAGAGTGAGGGACAAGCGGAGTGTGTGCTAGAAAGTGAAATAAACCCCATGGACTTGTCTGCAAGGATGTACAGCTGTCACATTAGATATGACAGTGGTTACACTCAGGTGTTAGGGCAAGGTGTGGCAAACAGGAACACATCCAGCACTGTTTTAATTGAAAAACCTCCATTTAATGCAACCTGGGTTTTGATTTAATAAACAAGCCAATGTTACAGACATTTCCATGGACATTGTGCCAGAAGGACACATGTGATGGCATTAAGGCATGAGCTCCACAGCAAGTGGTGCAGTAATTTGCTGAATTGAGTGTAAAATGAAGCATAACTTACTGTGTGACCTCTTTATAATGAGTGTCTGAGGTATTAACAAACCAAGAAAATAAGAGTTTTTAATTGGAAAAGGTACTTTGCTAAAGCAGCTTCATATTTAACATCCTGTGCTTTTAAACAATAGGTTGAAGTCAAAGTTCAGCTGAAGTTTTAGTAGACTTTTCTTTTTATGTGTATGTATTCTCTCCTGTAGGAACAATGACTATCTGGGTAAAAATAGACTATTTTAGAAAAAACACCTTTTGTGTCCCATGTCTGTATTTAAAGAATGTCTGTTTAGTATTGCGTTTGAGAGGTAAATACTACAGGGAATTTTTTTCAGCGTGACTTACCAAACTTTACGGCTTCACAGGAAGAGACAGAAGCTTCATTTTCAGTACTTCTTTAGGATGCTTTTATTTGATGAAACTATTATGCCATAAAAACTGAAAGATTTGTGGAGGGAGGATGGTCTCTGGGAATGTTTATCCACACAAATCACTTCCTTTCTTGGGCTCAGAAGTGTTCTTACATAGAGCATGAAACACAAAGAGCAGAAAAGTCGGGAGTTAAACCAAAGCACAGCGTTAAATAAAGCCACTGCTGGGAGAACATGGAAAGGGAATGCTAATGTGGGCCTGAGAGATTCTGAGTCATCTTCCAATGTACTTTTCCCCTCTTTGTTCCACACAAGTCACCACCACACAGGCATTCTTCAGGAGGAAGGATATACAACAAGTGATAGCAGGTTGGCTCTCAGAATTCCCTCACTTCAAATGTGTGTTTCAGCACAGAAAGACTTTGTTGGATAATGGGAATGTACTCTTGGAGTTTGGAGAACGTGTAAGTCTGGTGGACAAACCCTCATGCTTCTTGATTAACTATGTAAGCTCTTTTCCCAAGCTGATTTGCATCTCACTGCAACTTCCCATTATTTTGTTCAGAAATAGAAATGTGGAACTCATTAGGCAAATATGGATATGTTCATTTGTTGAAGGAAGGCAAGTCAAGAGTCGTGTGACAGGTTTAATGAAACTGATCTTGTGATACAAATATTTTGTAATGTCTAGAAGGGTTTTAGCTTTGTGCAGGGGTCTGCACCTCTGTGCTGCTTATACTGAAAATGCCTCAGGTAGATCAATTTTCAAAAATAATCTAAGTGTCAAGAGGTTGTCAAGTTTCTGATTGAGGTTTCTGTTTTTTTTACCAGGATGACTACTACAAACAGCCAGTTAGGGATTTAAATTATGCTCTCTTTGTAAACTGATATTTTAAATCTTTTATAATGAGGTACTCTCCCATTTCTAGTCTAAACTATCTGTAACTAAGGATACATCTGCATTTTTCATTATTTTCTCCCCCAGATCAATATTTAGAAATTGATTAATAAAGCCAATTCACCGTGGTGCTACACTGAGTGTCAGAAGGAGCAGTTTGTGCCAGAGTCCCTTCTTGATTAAATATTTCTGGACAGTGGGGCTGAGGAGGGCAGTTCTTCCAAAACTTTGGCACCTCTCAAGATTCACGAGAATCGAGATGATTCAGATAAATGTCAGATGGGATTTGCTGGCTGCTGGAATTAGACTGTTGTGTGATGCAGAGCTCTCTTGAAATCAGCATGGTGTTAAAGGAGCTCACTACCTTGCAAACTTGAATCACCAATCAATCGGCTGAATTCAGTGTGATGGTTTCTCTTTACATACAGTGAAAAACACAGGAAACTTGGAGAGCTTGGGGAAGATACCCACTGGGTGCAAAGGATGGCATTTGATTTGTTAGTGTTTTAATTGCTTAACAGTGCTAAGGGAGAGTATAACTAAAGCCCCTGGAGAAGTCTTCAAAGGAAGAAAGATAAATATTGAAAAATGTTATTTAATGCCTTTAGTGTTTCATCCATGTAAATACAAAAATTAAATACAGGGGCTGATCACACCTGCTGAAGTTTCTCCTTCACAGAAGCAGTGCTGAAGAGTCAAACACAGCTGCCCAGAATATAGTGGAATGCAAGGACTTTGACTGTGGTGCCTCCACCCGAGTGCATGTCCTGATCTTGTGTTCCCATGCTGGCAGAGCATGACCATGGATGGGCTCCTGTCAGGCTGGCCTGGAGTCCTTAAGGGGCTTTTAAAATGTGCCAGCATGAAGTGCTCAATTTGTATTTTGGTTTGGGATGATGTGTTCTGGCTCATGGCATAGCTACAGTCTGATAAAGTGTCCAAGGCCTGCGAGAGGCAGGGTAAGGATTTTCTTTTAGCTGCTTGCCATTTTCCCCTCTCTCTGGCTTCCCAGCCTCCTGACTTGATAGTCTGACTGCAGTTAATCACTGTCTGATGGGAGTTTACTAAAAAATATCCTGATTAGTCTAGAAGAGTTTAAAAATTTCTTCCTTAGATTATTTTGAGAAAAGCCACTGCACTTAGATTGAAAGGGATGTTATCATCCATGTTGGGGATAATTATGCACAGCAACAGATAAGGGGAATAACTTCTTACTTGACTTAGTTGTAGTCAGAGAAGATAATCTGATACACTCTGTAGGCTTAGAGATCATTATCTAGTGGATGAAAGAGACTCTCCCCTAAATATTTATTAACATATGCTTTGGATACATTTGAAATACATCTGATGGATAAAATTCAGGATAAAGATCATGAAAAAGGAAAACAATTTTTATTGACAATACTGATATTAAACATGCCAGAGGAGGTGCTTTTTATCCCATCCCAATTCTAAAAACATCTAAATGGGCTCATTTAGAATGATTCCTTTATCAACTGTGTTCTGAGTGCAGTCAGTGGCTGCAGTGGCTCCTCTGCCCAGTTTGTCAGAGCAGGGTGGTGTTTCCTGACTGCCTGCAGCTTGGTTAGAATCTGCAAGGTGATGATTTTGAATATGTTGAATGTGTACCTGGCAAATAACTGTGTGTTTCATTTCAATTTTGTCATAAATGAGAAGCGAAGAGAAATCTGAAGCAATGCATTTCTAATACACAAATATAATGAATGGTGTGTTGTATGTTACAGCTGTACTTGCCAGTCTTCCTTTTTGATATGAAAACTGATCGGAGAGAAAGAAAATCTGAAAACTAGAAGTAGTTTCCTATCTCTCCATTTCTGTGCCACTGCTAAGCCTCACAAAAGCCCTCTCCTGGTTTCCATAGAAATGGCCCTTCTGCTGATTTGAGGTAAAGGTCCTCTTCCCTTTTTTCTTGTCTATCTAAAGTCTGAGTTTCCTGAGAGATGATTTTATCTTCTACATCCTTCATGTATAGAAGGCCAACCCAGGTAGAGGGGCTGGTGGAACTGGGGAAACTTCCTCTCCCAAGGAGAAAAATCTGGATTTATTTGACTGAAGAGCAGAGAAAAAAAGGCGTGTGTGTGTCACATGTGCACTTCTACGAATCTGAACAGAATCAGGGCTGTGTGTGCATGTTCCACAACGTGCTCCTGAAATGTCCATGTGATCCTACTGGAACATCAGTGAGCGGATTTAGGAGATCCTGAGTTAAAGCCATGCAGATGTAGTCTCAATTTCTCATCGGGCTGAGTTTTATAGCTATTTATATACACAAGATTTTCTGTTTACAGTTTGTTTGCATTAGAATACACCCATTTCTTTGAACCATATGATAGGCTATGACTAGCAAATATATTGGGCAACCACCCACAAAATGTTTACAGTGAGTAAGTTCTTAATATGTGTTACAGGATTTCTTCCTAGTTTAGTTTGAGACATTTGTGTCTACAAACATATAATTCAGAATTTAGTTCCGACGAGTCTTAATCCTGTAACTCCCAATAGAATTGCTTTCATGGAGTCACTCTAACAGTTATTTTAAAATAAATGGGGAGTAGTGAGGCATATCCTCAAATTTGTTATCTACTGTTTTGAATCCTGATGATGAGAGCTTTGGCAAGTTCTGTCCGTGTTGTTCAGTGCATTATCAATGCTCACTGACATGAAGAAAAGCAGAATTCTACTGTTTCTGAGAGCAAGAGTTTGATGTTGCTGAAATAAGTGGTGCATGATTTTCACAATGCTGTTTTCTGTTTGTATTCTGCTTTTTTCCTTTTTTATTACCTTTGCTCCCCTTGATGTTTTCAGGAATATTAAATTTTCCCAATAGAGCTGTTCACTTGTATGCTATCAAAAAGATCATATTAAGAAATTCCAAAGAATAATACTACTCAAGGGCTTGGGGATTGTTTTAGTGCTTTGGGTTTTCTTTCTACTTTTTCCAGACTCATCACTTGTCTTTCAGATACCATTGCTACCTTCTCACCTGCCAACACGGAGCAGTAATTAAAGCAAACCCCACTGTGATCACGTCCTTAATTTGTGCTCTTTCAGGAGTGCACATGAAGTGAACATTGCTTTTGTGAGTGCGCTTTGGGGCTGCTCAGCTGCAGGTAACAGCTTCAAAATACCCTCTCAGCTGCCTTGGGATAGTTGTTGCCTTCAGCCCCAAATAAATGTCAGGGATAAAATCAGTGGTCTGAGACTGCTCCTGTTTCACTTCAAATGTTTAAAGGCATCAAGCAAATTCTTTGCTTTTTTGGTGGTTTGCTTGTAGTTATAGTTCTGTTTCCATTCCATTTGTGCTCATATTTTTGAGCAGTAATATGTGCAGTCATAGAAGATTGAGGTAATACTTATCTTCCAAATTATCTGGTATTTACTAATGTGCATGAGAAATTGCTGTGTTTCTTACAGTGGAAAAAATCTTGGCACGTTTGGTATATTCTGTATCTGTAACTATTGCTTGAATACGATTCCATAGGGCAGAGATGATTTGTGTTATTTAATTAAATGCAATATGTTGGTATAGCAACATTATTATGTTCCTTGAGCATTTAAACGTGTTTTAAATGGTTTTGCTGTTTTCAAAAAGTAGCATTCTTTTCAGTCCATTTAAGTGTAAATATTTATTAACATCTACGGTTTACTCTAATTATATAAATGGAACACACCACACACACCCAGCTTCTTATATTTTCTGCAATAAGACTCTATTTTATAATCAGTTATCTTAGTTTCCTGTGTATATGTGTGATCAGACTAGAACTACATGTACTGAATCTTCAGCTGTTTCATTCTTTGTGTCAGTGTGTGAAGCAAATTACCTGCTATCAAAGATATCGAGAGATGAATCTTAGCAGCACGAGGTCCCTGAGATTTTTGCAATAATTAAAATATTTTGGTGATAGGCTCAGACTTCCTGCTTAGAAATCAGCAGTCTGAAGGCAGTTAAATGAAAATGGTCCCTTGCAAAGTTGAGTTTCCAAGGTGGGGGGTGGCAGTGGTGGAGAAATCCATTCTTGCTTTTTCTTTTTTCCTGTTTTGTTTTCTCCCCTCTGTTCATTCTGAAACGATGACTTGATGAATGTCATTAGGCTGTAATCCACTTATTCCATGTGGTGGTGGGAACAGAGAATTTGACAGTTCATTTGGACTGAGTGAACCAGAGTCACTCTGAGCTGAGCCCCCGCTGCCATCAAACTGCGAGATTTTCTTCTTGATCATTTTTCTTTCTTTTGCTCGGCGATTCTGGAACCAAATTTTCACCTGGGGTGTTATAAATTATACGTGATTAATTCAAAGTGCTGGTCAACTTTTTACAGTAATTATAGCAATGGAAATGTAGGTAAGTTCAAAAACACTGTTTAAAAACCCCAAAACCCAAAGCAAACAAACAAAAAGCCATGAGAAAGAAAAGCCCCAAAGCTAAAACCAAACCAAAAAACCCCTCCACAAACCAAAATACTGAATTTGTGCCGTGAAAAGTTTTTGCATTATTCTGTATTAATTTTTGGCATAATAATCAATGGAAAATTGATTCTTTCTTTCTTGATTTCTTTTTTTCCTGGGCCTGGTGTAAAGTGAACTTGCTGTGTTATATTTAGGAACACAGAAATCAATGAACTCATTGAGACTCAAAGAGCGCAGAGTTCATAATCTCAGCTTTGCCAGTGGAGGGTGTCACAATTTAGGAAGATGCAATTATGGATTAATTTTAAAGATTTCTTTATTATCTATGTTACAGATCAATTCAAAGCCAGGTAGTGAGGGTTCTTTTTCTTCATTTATGTTGTGAGTGATTTTTGTGTGTGCATAAATTCTTAGGTATTTTTAAAGTTTTGATAATTTTTATTACTGGAATATATATTTATACCTGTATTTTACAGATACATATGTACTGTTATGTGTATAAATAGATATATATCAGCATTGCTTAAAAACAGTCAATTTCCCAGGCTCATTATGCAGGTTAAAGACTCTTACCTATTTAAAATCTACTTTAAGTATCTCTGTTTTCTTTCCTTATGTGAAAGCGTGAATGAGTAGGAACTTCTGTTTGTGTTTTCCTTCTTGGTAATTGTGTTCTTACTTCACAGTATTTGTTACAGCCTTTAAGGTGTGTTGAATACAATATGATATAGAAAGTTGTAGTCTTGCTTTGTATTAAAGATCTCCAGCAGATATATTTATTTTTTATTACCTTACTGGTACTGGCATTAAGAAGCATTTAGCTTTGTCTGTCCTGTGGAAATGCACATAAATTATGTATTTTGTCTACATTATACTTGAAGGAACTTTACCAGTTTAAAAATGGGGTGGCATTAGGAGCAGCAGCTCTGTAAAAGGAAACTGCTGATTTTCTGCAGGATCACTGGTGACTCCAGGCATGTCTGTGTTCTAAATCAGCCAGCTTGCATAACATTAAGGTGGAGGTTTCAAATCTTTCATAATTGCAGTTCTCTGAAAATTTTCCAGTGCAGCTCTATCCTACTGTGTGACAAACTGTAGTCCTTCCATGAACCCAGCTAATGTAACTGTGCCCTGCTCAGGAGACTGGCTTTATAGAGATTCAATATGTGCCAGATATGAGCGTAGGCAGAGCTGCTTTCCAAGGAAGCAATGATCCGAGTATGCACTTGAACATTCCCTGGATAGTCTTGGCATGTGCAGCAAGACGTGTGGCAAAAAGAGATCCTGACTTGAAAATCCAAGGCTGTAAAACCCCCCTGAATATGGTGAAATCTGACTGAGGAAGAATGCGGCCTGTGGCAATATATTTGTAACAAAAAACCCCGTAGATATCTTGTTGGATTGACCTTGAGTTTTAACCTTCCTGTCTTCCAGCTGAAATATATCAAATGCCTTGGATTTTTTGCTGGCCATTATTTGGTGTGATTTCAAGAAGAAATAAAACTGTGAATGTCATAACTATTGGGAACATAGCTAAGATCCTGTTAAGCTGAACTGTTTAAATTCCAAGCTAGCAAGCTAGAATGTAAGAATAACTACTTTTTAAAGTATAAGTTAATTTCTTAGGTTGCGTTCCCTATAATTGGAGGGTTCTGTCAAATAAGCCTATTGATAACTGTGGGTTTGTGGAGTGGATTCTCTGTGTGTCAAGTGCGGAGGTGCAGTAGGTGGCTGCTGCTGTGTCCCCTGGCAGTGGCAGTGCCCGGGCACTGTGGGTGCACTTGAGGGGTGCTCTCTGTACCTGTCTTTCGGAGAGTCCCAGGTTTGCTGCGAGTTCTGACTTCCTCCTGATTGTAATGTATCTGTTGCAGTGAAATTCCTTCTCTAATTCCAGTCTCTGGTGATCTGTGTAAACAACTCGGTACTTTTCTTTTGTTCTTGTTTTACCTGGTTAGGAAAGAAATATTATTCATATGTTGAGCTGGATTTTCCATAGCAGCTTGCAAACATCTCAGGCATTTCAGAGACATTAATTAAACTACAGAATACTTGTATGGGATTGTTTGCTGTGGTACAGAGGAGGAATAATGAGGTGCAGGGTGAAGTAAGAGAGTATTGGTTACCGTAACTATCTTTCCCTCTTTATGTCCCTCTCTGTAAACATACATTTAAATGTGAAGCTCTTAAGTGATAAACACCCTGATGCGTCTTAAATAATTTATTTCAGTGCTCATTGAAGTGACTTGTGTGTCTATGAGAGCATAAATACCCAGGATTTCAAGACTGAGCTTCAGTCACAATTTGTTTGGTTGTACCATGGCCTAATTCTTTATCTGAGTTTTTAAAGATTGTTTCTGTAGCACAAAGATATGTCCTACTAGAAATGCTTTTCCTTTCTTGTGTGGCCATAGGATAAACTTAGAAGTTCAATAATAATTTCATTTACTTTTTCAAAAAGGTCCAGTCTTGCAAGGTGCTGAGTGCCTGTAGCATGTTCCTGAGGGTACTCTGTGCTGGGCTTCCCTGTAGAGTTGGAGGCACTTGACAATTCGTAAGATGAGGCAATAAAATATTGTAAAAAGATTTCAGGATCATCGTCTTTCTAATGTATAAAAGAAATATTCTTAGATATATGGGATAAATACTGTTAAGAGAAGCATTACTAAATGTTTAGAATGTGTCTCTCATTTCATATAATTTTAAAAGTTATTCATGTAATAATAATCCAGGGAGATCAGTTTTCAACTTATTTGTTCTCCTTTGCACTTTCAACAGCCAACTAGATAGTTTTCCTTTTTTCTTCTGATCTTCCCAGTTTTTTTTTGATGTGAGTTTTCTGGGACAAACTGTAGGACAAAGACTCCTTTAAAGTGGTTCCCTAAAATCCATTGAGGTGTTAAGATGAAGCACACGCCACACAAAGGAGCGACAAGGAGATCTTATCAAGAACCCCTTTCACATTCAGAAACACAAGCCAATTGGTTTGGAATTTACAAGCCCTAAACAAATGTCAGACGCTTTCATCTTAGCAGAGGAAAAAGGGACAGAAATAGATGAAGGAATATTTTTTCCTCAGTTCTCTTTAATTTTGGACCAACACCGAGGACAGACTGGGATATTTTTATCTCAGGGTAGACGTAGCTGAAATACACATAATTAGGGATATTTTCCCAAATCCTATGCCACTTCAACTTCCAGCATAGAAGATTTTCCTGCCTAAATTTGCAGGACTAAATAATCCAACTAAGTTTACTTTTTTCATGGTACAAATCGTTGGCTTTGAAATATTTGCCCTCAGTGATAGTTCTAATGTTAACAATAGTATAGATATTCAGGTTCCTTGTAAACTGAGGGCTTAGAGGGAATCTTTGAAAACAAGTTAAAATTCAACAAGGTTATTCCGGCCTCACTATAATCAGCAAATATAACCATGATTTGAGGGGGTGGAGAAAAGGAGTAGTTTTCCCCATTCCCCTTGGTCATAAAATTCACAGAGCATTTCTTCTGAAGACAATAAAGCTGGGAGAAGGCCTCTTTATTTGCTGTGAAAATCATCACCCTTTCCGGCAATATAACTCCTGAAGAAAAGAGGGAGAAGGAAGAGACAAGACTGCATATCAAAGCAAAGTGAAGTGTTAAAAGGGTCTGTTGCCTCAATATGACAGATAGGCCTCAAAACCTCAGACAATGTAGGCCAGTGGAAAATAGATGTCACAACTAATTTACAAAGAAAAATAAATTAGCATTAGAGCAGGAGCCTGGCCTTTTTTCCTGCTTTTCTGTTTTGCTTTCTGGCCGTGTTTCTGCTGTGCTGTAATCTGAATTACTTGTACATCACTGCTTGTTTAAACAGACAGAAAATGTGTTGGCTATAGTTTTAAAAAAAAATCCTGAGGCTGAGACTGTGACATATGAAAATCATGTTGACCTCCTGTTAAAGTCCCTTGTCTTTCTGAGAAGGGTCACTCTCGGATGAAGTTTCACCTGAAGTTTTAAAACCTTTTTCTAGGCCCTTTAGATACCTTTTCAGTAAGTTTTATTCTTTGAAGGTTCTCTTGCTGTCAGAAAATACGCATCTTACCTTGTTGATTACACAGGGTTTAGAAATTAATTTGAAGTTCTGCTCCAGCATAACTGAAGTTGATGGCGGATTTTATCACACATTTTCAGTCAAACCAGGATCTGACTGTCAGGAATTCTTTAGATGTTTTCCTCACTTGCATGGCCTGACTGGGAAGGTCTCTTTACCAAGCCCACTTTCTGTGTTTGGTTTTTAAAAAATTTCTTATTGCCTTATATATTTGAAATGTCTGTGTGTTTGCAATAAAAAAAGGTTTCGTTCCGAATATACAGTTATGGTCTTTTAGTCAGAGGATGTATCATTTCAAATCACATTTTATCTGTTGAAAGGACAGAGTACTTCTGTCTTTGTGATACTGTTTCATCCTGAAGATTGACTTGATCAGGTAAATTTTCATTTCACTTTACCTGCAGTTGAATTTTTTTTTCGGTATCAAATGCTAAATAAGAATATTGAATCAGAATGTAGTGTATTTAATAGAGTCTAAACAGAGAGGAAACACTTCCCACTGACATCACCTCACTCAAAACAATTCCCACTGTCTTTCGGACAGTGTTTCAGGAGGATCCCTTGTCTAATTCCATGTGTTGTGATTTCTGTTATTCCGTTCTGCTCACGTACATCGATGTGTGTACACACCACTGGTGGAGTTAAGGACATACACGTGTTTATGCACAGAAATATATTTCTAGAGTTTAGGGCTGTAATTCTGGGATTTTAAGGCGATTATTAACATTGAAGGAGAGGAACCAGTAGCTACTTCAATAACACAGTATTATGGCAATAAGGCAAAACAGCAAGTGTGTTTCAAAGAGGGGTTATAATGGCAGCATGTCAGTTTTCTTCTAGAGAAAACATTGATAAGGTGGTACAGAGCAGTCACATGCATAATTTTAGCCTTGTAATTCATTTGAATTTCCTTCCATTTATCACAATTTTTTCTGTCAGGATTAAAAATTTCCATTTTTTTAAAAACACCAACGAAAAGCCAAATCTCTTAGGTACTTTTCTTGTTTTGCACAATTACCACATTTGTGCTTTACTCTCACAATCTCTCTTTTTAAGGTGGGTTGATGCCTTGAGCTCACTTCTGTGAAGTCCTGAGCTGTTTTTAACACTTCAAAGGATTGGGTTCTAGGAATGCACAGCCTCAGGACATGCAGCTATTGATGGGCCCTGTTCCACCTGTCCCGAATGGTTCATAAAGTATTTCAGAATGTGTGTAAATTCCGTGTAAGCACTTTTCAGACTAGAGATGAATTTAGGCCCAAAACTGTGTCTCTGAACTGCAAATATATTTTATAAATTTGGACAAGTGTGTGAGAAACCTCTCAAGGTCTTCCAAGACTGTTTAATAAGTGTAAAGCAAGGATTTAGATTTTCAAGTGTGTTAAACTTTAAGAATGTTATTCTTTGAGAATGCCACACTGAAAATTCAATGCCAACATGACACTGACAAGGCTGCCTCATTGACACTCAGTAGTCTCAGCTGAATTTGATCTACACTCAAGTCTTGCATCACTTCTACACTTGGCAATCTCCAGTGATGTTAATGAAGTTACTGGGATTTACATGAGTATACAGAAGGGGGAAAAGCAGACTGAAACTGCCTGGCTTTGAAGGCCTTCATAGAGGCTCCAAGTGGAAGGACAGCATTGCGATATCCTAGTGGTCACCAGGCATTTTATATTTACCAACAGAGGCAAAACAATGTGTGTCTGCTTCATAATTAAGAAGCAATTACCAGGCTACTTTTGCTCCTGAGTAATAACCATTTGAAGGAGGATTCTCTGTGTCTTCTAGGATTGCTTCAATTGTAATTGCTCTGCTTTCTTTCGAGCATTTTCTTTGATGCTCCCTAACACACACTTACTACTTTTAACCTTAATAACAGATTTAGCAAATCTTGCTACACCCAGTCTCCACCTTGGGAATATACATGGAAAGGTTCATCTGGCAGGCAGCTTGTGGCAAGAACAGGCGCATCAGTGAGTGGCACTTGCAGGAAACAGATTTTTAATTGTGTAATTGTGGAAGCTGAAAAATTCTGGCACGTAAGAAAAGTAAAACTGATGTGAAATTAAATGAAAAGGAAGCTTAACCAAGGAATTATGTGATCTGCAAACAAAATAGTCTATGCTGATCGTTTGAGTCAGATTGCTTCTCTGGGAATATTTCTGCCTAATAAATCTGAGTAGAAAAATATGAGACACAGGAAAATTGCAGAAAATTGCATAATCACTGCAGTTAGATCAGAGCACATAGTTTTCTTTATAATTATTGAGAAGTCTGTAAGGTTTAAAAAGATCAACCTGATTATATATTGCTATCTCCCCTGCAGCACAAAATAACTGTGTAGTCTTTCTGTCTGTAACTGTTAAATGTTGCTGCTTTGCTCCATAACACTTTCATGATTATCACGTTTTTCACACAAAATGCTTTACAGAATGTTTCAACAGGGATTTCTGGAACTGAGCTCCAGCCATGTCTAACCACATCAGCCATTCCATTACAGCAAGCACATTAAGCCTTTATGGGAGAAAGTGAAACTAGCACAAATTTAGTTAAAACTGCATTAAACAGCAGTAGGTTAAATAAATGTCATAAATGACCCACCAACCTATGTGCTTCAAGTAAAGTTAATTATTTCTTAAGCTCAGCGATAGCAGAAGATGCTTTCTGAGGTTGGAAGTTGAATTTGCACTCACCAGCAGTGTTGGTTTGCACCGTTTTCCTCATCCACTCAAAAGGGCTGTGCCTTGGGCTGTTGGGAGAGATTTGCTGGGCATTAATTGTATCTACAGGAGGTAACCCCGCAGCGGCGGCGGGATGCAGGGAGCTGTAATCAGCAGAGCTGTAGGAGCCCTGGCCAGGGGACGAGCCATTGATGTGGGCAGCGGCCACGGCGCTGGAAGGGCCTGGGCCGTAGGCGCTCCAGTCCTCCCGCTGGGGGCCGTAGTGGGAGCCCCAGGCTGCCGCCGGCTGCCCGTGGGTGTCCAGGGCTGGCACAGGGTGGTATCCCATGTAGTCGGAGTAGGCTGGAGCGGACACGAAGTTTTGCACGGGCAGGTTGTTGTTGGCCCTGGCAGGTCCTGGGTACATGCTGGGCTCCTTGTCCAACAGCGAGCTCACGTACATGGCTGTCCCAGACTGTAAACACGGCGTCACAACATCTTGTTCCTCAGTGTCTTCTTTTACTGCTCAAAAATATTTGTGTTTGGTTTTCTCTAATAATGCCACTCTGCTTGGAATCTTCTACTTCATCCTCTTTTATTATCAACTGTGTTACCAGGTGCTGGTGGTAATGGTTTACCAAGATCTTGTCTGACGTCAGCCCAACTGCCTGCCTCATAATTACATTTACATTCAAATGAAGGGCTGACCAACCCCACCTTGCTGCTGGTTCTGGTGCTTTCTCTTTTAGAGAACTTTTATCTATCCTATTATCCTGTCCTGATATTCAACAGCAATCCCAGTCCTGTCAGATGATGCAACAGTTGCTTGGATTTGTAACTTAAATAGTTAAGTAAACGGACCTTTTTAAAAGAAATTATAGTGGTAACTATAATAGCAATGTTTAACATTCAAAGGATTCTTGTCTGAAACCTTTATTTTGTCAGGTATTATCAATCAACAAATAAATCTGTTACTCTCTTAATTTCTCATATAATTAAAAAACATACCCCTTTTAGTCTTTAATGGACACAGTCGACTTGAATAATTGTAATTCAATAACTTCAAAATACACAGCACCTCGTAAACAGCATGTCTTGAGTATAACTGTCTCAAAAATGTTCCTCTCATTGTTGATGTTTGTAAGTGGTTTTCCAGAATGGGAGAGGTTAAAGCTCTGACTTTAAGACACATGTTCACACTCTTCCCATACAGAGTGATTTAAGAGATCCCTTCATCTGGTGGCCATTGCAAACTGATAAATTTTGAAAAGCAGACAATAAATCTTCCTAACAAAGATGGTGCCAGAAGTACAAAGAAAATGACTGTAAAAAGTAGTGAAAAAAAGTCTTTGATTAGGCCCAGGAATATTGTTGGCTTCTGTTTCAAGACAACCTTTATCTGCCTGAAAGGAGGCTGGTTCCTTCCTCTGAGGCTGCTGTCTATAGTCTGCTTTCCATGGTGGCAGCTTGGGCCAGGGAAATCAGCAGGGAGAGACATCTGGGTTGTTAAGTTTGTGGATCAGAAGTGCCCCGATGCTGCTCTGTGACACACCGATTCTCCCTGGGTCAATGTTCGTGTCCCTCTGAGAAAAATGATTCTGAAAGTGGCTTTATATCCTGTTACTGAGAGCTTGTTATTAACGCGGACAACTAAACCACACCCTAGGACTTTAGAATTGCCTCTCTGGGTTATGTAGCTGCAATTTGTGGAGTGAATTCGCTGTATTTTTATTTTGGATGGGTTTCTTTGCAATGAGCTATTTGTAAGGGCTGTGCTTGCAAAAGAGGTGCAAATTACAATGAGTTGTTTCCCTTTACAGAGGTGTGGGTTTTCATTCAGCATCCTTTGTATTTTGACACTACTCATATTCACACATCCCTTCTAATTCCAGCACTGAATGATTCTAAGTGTGTACTTACAGACAGGAAAGATACTCCTGCTCTCTTTGGGATTGGGCTTTTCAGGGAAAGACATTTTACTGAGAAGTGCAGCAAAATCTTTGTAATTAATTTTGCTATATTTACAGAATTCTCCATTAAGCATTGGGATCCTCAGAACGTTGAGGCAAGTTGCATCATGGGATAGGACATGGAAAAAATAAGATCTTTTGTAATTAGTGTACCCTTATAAAAATAGACATTAAAAATAAATGGAAAGAAACTTCTATTCCCTTTATCTTGAAAGACAAGGAATTGTAACACAATTTTTCAGAGCCCACAGACTTTTTAGTACTGAATGTCATCCAAGTTAAAGAAGATGTGTTTCCTGTGTCCTTGGAATCTTTAGCCTGTTTGTGAGCATTACACAATGAGTTAATTTCCCATGGGTTGCTGAGTGTTGTGCAGAGCTGTCACTCATAGGCAGATCCATAGGAGGGGAAAGTTTTGGCTCCATTGACTGCGTCTGCAATCCACTGACAGGGGACAATGGCTGCTCAGAGATTTCAGCTCAGACCCGTTGTTTGATTTCTCCCAAACACGCCATTTTCACATCCCTGTGAATGATGTGATTTCATATCCTGCAGTAGATGATGGGAACATTTAATCTCTGGTGTTCCTCTTGCTTTATGGGATGTCTGTGCATGTACCCCCCACAATTTTGGTATCATTTAATCCTATTTTTTGTATCTCAGGGCTTTATCCTTTATTCTCTGTTCTTCTTTTATCTTTTGTTTATGCTCCTCCTTTCCCTTTCTTGTTTTGCCTGTTCCATTATCTGAATTTTCTTCAGATCTATTTCAATTCTTTCCAGAACATAATTAGATCAAGATACTCCGATGGCAATTTGCTACACTGATTTGATATCAGCTAACAATAGTAAGCTTTGAATAAGGCATTTTGTTTAAAAAGATTTACATAGCAGGATAAGATTGCTGGGGTGGACTGCAGATTTTTAACACCAAAGTGAGAGTGAGATAACTAAAATGGCAATGTTCAAATGATCTGCACCCTGGGTCTGATATCTCCTATTCTGTGTAACAGAAGAAACTGGAGATATTAAAAAGGAGCAGTACCTTTGCATGTTGTCTTGTAGTTTGAGGCTACCAAACTTCTGGGGTTGGTGTTTTTTGAGAGCTAATTGACTTAATCTGAGCCTGCCTTCCCAAAGATCATTTTTTGGGCCGTGCACATCTCCTTCCTGCTCGGGCCTAGCACATTGGCAGCTTCAGAGCCACAGAACCACGGCACCTTCAGTGCAGTAACTTAGGCTGCAGCTCCACAGACATTCCTGGGGGACATGGCTTTCAGGAATACAAAAAAGAAGGGAAGAAAATGAGCTGCCATTGCCTTGGACTGTGTGGGGATGGCAGTGAGTGGAGTAAGGGCTTGGTGTGCTGCCTGTGTAAAGTGCTGGTGGAACATGGGCCCTTTCTGGACTCCCTGGGGTGCTGGGGAAGCGACAGCAGTTCTGAGGCAGTGGGCTGGGCATCTGGAAATCTCAGCCATCTGGAGTCTTGTATTTGTACCTTTTTCTGTGGTGGGTGGTAAAGGCAGAGCAGGAGAGATCTGTGTGGCACCAGCAGCAGGAGTGCGGTGCTCTTTGGCAGACTTTGGAGAGATGGATTGCCAGGAAAACTGAACTCCAAGGTTGTTTTTATCTCCACCTGTCCAAATGCCAGGTGTAATTTATCTACTAAACCAGTGTCCATGGGAGTTGTCTCAGTGGTTGTTAAAGTGAGGTTTCATGTGTGTTAAATCAAACGTACTTTGAGATCTTTGGGGAAGAAAAT
This sequence comes from Oriolus oriolus, assembly GCA_013400235.1. NCBI lineage: Eukaryota > Metazoa > Chordata > Aves > Passeriformes > Corvidae > Oriolus > Oriolus oriolus. The sequence continues at coordinate 548,867 of VXBT01008210.1, read as the reverse complement.
TTTCTAGTTTTCTAGCAAGTGGTTGATGAAAAACTCTCAATAATAACAAGTGTGGTGCTCACCATTGGAACTCTAAAGATTTGTTTGTACAGGCAGTGGAGATGGTGCCCTATTGTATATGAGCTGTTCTAGAGAGCAATTCCAACCCAGTGATAATAACATAATCACAAACGTGCAATTAAGTGTTTTAATGACAGCTATTAAAACTGCAATTTCAGGGCTACTGGTAGTTTAAAACTTGCCTGTACAACGATAACTTACATTAAAGGTGTTTACAACTCTGATAGTTTTTATTAGGAACCCTTCCTCATAAAATTACTCTTCCTTTTATATGGAGATAAGAAGACAATAATCTGTCTGTCTTTGAAGCATGAAAATGATGTGAAATCTCTCTTGTTTTGGAGAATCAAAAAGCAGGTGAGCTTAATGAGCCCTTTGTGGCTCAGGTGATAGGAATAGATGTTTGTTTTCTTGCCTCCAGATGACCACTCCAATAACACTGCAGCCTTAGGAATGCTTCTTGCCCATACCTTTATAGCTGCATGCTTGGAATTTCATGGGAATGGCTGCCTAAGGACTGTGTTAGAGAACCCTGTATTGCTGGTAGTTCTGATGCAGTGTTTTCCAGGTGTTGTTGACCCTATATTCAAGCTGGGCTTTGAATGCACATTCAGTCCTCCTAAAATTCTTAGCTGTAGGAATCTTGAGGAAAGGTCAGTCAGGACATGCTTTGCTGTCAGCTGAGGGCAATTCTGTTGGGAAAAAACCCAACTAGTGATGAAGGAAGGCAGATGGGTTTAAAATTTTAAAGCACAGCTAAAGAGGTGGCTTTTGCTTTTACTGAAGCTTCTAAAAACACAAAACTTCTGAAAATTTTATTTGCCCTTTTAAATTAGGCTTTTTAATATACAGAACCCTACTTAGGTCTCATTTTCAGGGCTTGAAATGCAAGCGTGTGCTAAGTTGCACATGGCAGATGTGGCACAGCCCAGAGAGCTGAATGAGCACTGCTGACTGAGCTGTTCTCACTTGCTGAACTGAATCTTCTGGGGAAAAGGAAGAAGGGATATAGCACAAATTTCAGTTCTGCCCTGTGTCTCTGATCCCTGCTGGGGATTTGTTTTTCATAAGAGAGCAACAGAAGAAATAAAGATGCCAGCTGTCTGTGAAGCCTTCCTCAGTGGTTTTGGGTTTAATTTCATGCTCTGAAGTTTTGGTTGTTAACAAATCCATTTGAAAAATGATGAAAAGTGGCTGGTAGAGAGCTGATTGTATTTACCCTTCTATCTACCCCACTTCTGTTTTTCTAACTGCTGATAACCATGGCTTACCTTTAATTTCTAAACGTTAAGATGTGTTTTATTAATATATTTCATGGGTAAGCTGCATCAGTTTTGCCAGGAAGGAATGGTCTGAAGCTAAAGGAGAATCTTACTATTCTGAAATCAAAATAATTTAACTTCTGCTTCAAAATCAATGCTGCTAGAAATAAGAGCATTCCTTACTGCTCCACAAGCAGCTTGAATTCAGCAGGAGTGACAGATCCTGTGTGTGAACCCCAGGGTAAATCAATTCTTTAGCAGAACCATGAAAATGAACAGCAAATCCTCTATTGCCATCGATTTGGTTCCTTCCTGAGCCGTGCAGGGCTCCCCGGTACTGAGCTAATCCATCCTGCCCGGGTGTAGCTGGCTGGGCCTGTTGGGTGCTCCCTGTGAATCCTGCAGGCATCATTTGGTGTGGGGTTTCTTGCAGGAGGTAACAAAGGAATCGATTGCCTTCCCTGTTTGCCTGCCCCACGCAGCTTCGTGGTGCTGGCAGCCTGGCATTTCTGCCCCACACGTTCATCTCTGCCCACGTAAAGTCTCTCCTGCCTTAGAGAGACTCTGTTTGTTGTGGCTTAGATGACCAAGAGGATCCAGGTCCTTAATTAATCCTCTCCATTTATCGTGAGACATTTAAGAACTGGGTTTTTTAGAGAATTGCAAGAATTTGTGCTCTTTGGGTATGAAAACAGCTGGCAAACATTTTCATCATAAAATCTGTGCCCATTTCTTTACCTGGTGAGTTTTGCACAGTATTGTGTCCAACTAACATCCAGTGCCACCTGAAATGTGACTGTGAGTCATTTGCAGGGATGTGTCATTTCAGTGCCCCTGGACTGCCCCAGCAAACCAAATAAGGGAGCTAAAGCAGGAATCTGCTTTTTAATTTTTATTGTAACATCCACAATTAATATATCTTTGAATCTCCTCCTTGGGTAGAAGGTGGCACATACTTGATGTTCTCTCCTATGTCCCTTAATGATTGCATAACCCCTAAGCAATAACTGAAGATTTTGTTTTAGAAATATCATTTTGAATTGTGTATTTTGTTTAGTTGCAAAAAGATTTGGTAGAAGGTGCCGTTTGCTCTACTGCTTGCTTTTTTTGTACCATCTAGATCACAATTCTTGCTGGAAAATGGGGTTTAAAGGTTAGTGAATTCCTCTGAAAATTGGATATTCCTTGATAGTTCTTTTAATCACAATTAGGATTAAGGGCTTAGATATTCCTGTGATGTAGCCTAAGGTATGCTTTTCTTCTTCAAGGCACCTCCCTAACAACCAATCAATCTTCACAGTACTCTGCTTTAGTGTCCTGAGTTTTCAGATGTGATAAAAGTGATGAGTTATTTGATATACCCAAAATCAGGAAGAAAGTGAGTATTAGCCTGAGGATGGCACCAGTATTTCATAACCCACAGTGCTGGACCCAAATAATTTCAGTTGATTTGTCTGCAATTTTCTGTCTCTCTTAGTTTTATTTGGACAGAGTACAGCAAGTTAACAGCACTGCACAAGCTTCTTAGAGAAAAATCACTTCCTTTGGGGTTTGGTGGGCAACTGTTTAAAGGATTAGAGCCCATTGGAAATACTTAACTGGAGAGATTGCTGGGAATTCTTACAAAAAAATCGAACTACTTAAAACAGCCACTGGCATAACTAGAAGGTTAATAATCTCTAAGGTATTGCCCTGGTTTATAGATACTGCTTTTGGAGCAATAAATTTTAACCTTTGAACATGTGCTTCTGCAAATAAAATCCAGCCTTATTTTGTGTACTTAACAACTTCTGATTGGAAACACATAGCAACCTATAGCAAGCATGCTTTCAGCAAACTGGAGCAGAAATGAGGCAGATCTTCAAAGTGGTCACTTATCTTCCTCAATAACTCTTCTACATGTAAACAAGATAAACCAGGTCGTTCTGCCAGATCCCACTCACTTTGAATGATGTTTAAATAATTTTAAAGAGAAAGAAGTTGTGTTCAGACAGATTTCTTAAAGTTCTTCCTTGAAGTACTTTTTTCCTTTTAGAAATGTTAATGCAAAATTAAGCTGTGTCATGAAAATGTGGTTAAAATAGAGCACTTGATTCTGCAGAACCCTGGGGCCAGGCTTCTGATCACTTAGCTAGAACTAGGTCTTAATTTATTGTGTATCAGTACAAAAGACACAGTTTCCCTCTGTATTCTTACCTTTTGAAAGTCTAAATCTGGAATTTTTTATTGGTTTTTCTCTAGTCTGCAAGCACAATTCCATTTAGTTGGCCAATGGGAGGATGCTTTTCCTGTTGAAGCTTTTCCAGTCTCTGTTAAGTTAAATGTAAATGTATTTGTGAATAAAAGCTCCAGCATTTCCCTCTGCCAGCACAGTGGCTGTGCTGTGTATTTCCAGTGGGTTCCTGTTTTGGGCAGATCCAATGGCTCTCTTTTGGGAGAGCAGTTTGGTTGCACTGCTCATTGATGCGGATGGGAAATCCCTTTTGTTCCCACGTGCTCTTTGTCATGTTCCTCTTTTCCTACCATGTGGAAATCAGTTGGAGACTTTCTGTTGCTGAACTTTGAGTTGCAGCTTCCTCTGCCCTGCGTTACCTGTGCTGTTGCCAGCAAATAGAGCACCACCGTGACAGCAATGAGTGGGAATTTTACAATGTACCTTCTCCATTTCAAGTTGAACTCTACCTTTGTTTAGCACTGTCCTTCTTGCAAACAACATGATAAATAAAATTACAAAATAGTGAAAGCTGCCAGCTCCCTGAAACATCCTGCTCTTCCCATGCTCCTCTAATTTCTCTAAACTCTTTTACATCACCCTCCTTTTAAATTTGATATTGCAATTTAAGAGCAGACTAATCATGAAAATCTGCAGGTTCACTTGCTGCAGTAGCTGATACCACATTGCAAAATGGTTATGAAAAAAGGCATTTATTTTAATTCTTTATATACAAAGTAATTTCACATTACCAACATTTTGATACTCTAATAGTACTATTTGTTATAATTAAAGATCAAACCCAAGAATGTAGTGCCTAAGTGACTTAATGCTCCTAAGTCTTGTTTGCAACAGTGACAGAGAGATTTCAGGGGATACCTTGATGGAAATTCTTGAGGATAGACATCCTAAACTTCTAAACGGCTTTGGACAGTGAGGGTATAAATTCCCAAATCACTCATGTGCTCTAAAAATTTTCCCTTTGCAGACAAAAGTTTTGCACATACACTTGGGAATCGTTTTGGGAAGTATCTAGATTATTAAGTACTGATTACCTACCAAATTCAACTTAGTATGGAAGGGATCAGTCCTTCAGGAATTGAGACCCACATGAAAAATGCTGAGAGCTTAATTTTAAGTGAAGTATTTTGTTTGCTTTGTCTTCTATTAATTTGGCTCCTCAAATTTTATTTGTGTCACAATAACTCAGAAAACTGGACCAGATTTAAAATTGGTTGAATACAATTATTGTATCTTTATCCATGGGCTCTGCTGTCCCATGAAATGCAGTCACTTTTCAAAATACTTACGCTTTTAAAAAAGATTTCTGCCCTGCTTTGCTCTTTCTTTTAGGATCCAGAATGAATCTGACATAAATTTTCTTTGTCCAAAAATGAACTTGGGCCAAGATTCACAATTCCAGAAATCTTTCAAAACATTTATAGTAAGACTGAAGAGTGCCTGTTTATAACCGGTGTATGGAGCATTGGAAATCATACCTGTCAAACCCAAAAAATTCCAAAAAGCTCATCCCTGACCTTTGCCCTTAACATGTAGTGAGTGCAACCACCCGGCTCCAGGCTTTCCTTCAAGTGGGTCAAAACACATCAGCCAGGTTTGCATTTATCAAGATGCATGTGTCAAGTCCACAAGTGGGATCAGTACATGGAACCTGTGTGGAGATCAAAGGAGCAGGAATATTCTCTTTCCCTGGGGGCGAGGGACAGACACTCGGGTACAGCTGCCTCAGCAGTGTGGGGTTGATTGCCTGGGGCAAGTTTTGTGCTTTTTTTGTGTCTGCAGTGGAACGAGTGGCTGTGTCTGCTCCCGGGCTCTCCCTCCCCGTGCCTCCCCAGCTGCTCCCAGGCCGGAGGGCTCCTTGCCTTGTGGCACAGGCATCCTCTTCCCGAGGAACTCCTGCAGTTCCACTGCCCTTGGGAACTCGTGCTGTGCTGCACGCCTGGCCTGGCGGGTGGCTCTTGGTTTACTGTACTTGAAGCTTGTGTGCCCCAGGCTGTGTCATGCTGGAGACCCCCCCTGGGTCCTGTAGTGCTCCGGTACTGGGTCCGTGGGCTCGGTGCCACCGTGGCTCCCCCGCAGCCTCACTGCGAGGCCACCACCTGCTGCAGGGTCCCGCCGTGCTGCAAACCAGCCATGGGGAGAGCGGCGGGGGGAGGCGGCGGCGCTGGGAATAAAGAACTGGGCATTTCCGAATGAGTCTGTGGGTCAGGAACTGGCATCGGGCTCACGGAGCCAGAGTCACTCTGCAGAGAGCCGAGATTGCTGCCATCAAAGTGAGTCATTTTCTTCTTCATTAATTTTCTCTCTTTGGCTCTGCGGTTCTGGAACCAGATTTTCACCTGCAGAGGAGCAGAGGAAAATTGTTTTCAGTTGCTACCAGGGTGCAATGTGGTCTTTTGTGTATTTAGTCACAGAATCAAAGGGAAAATCAGTGGCATGAGGACCACTGAGAAAGGCAATGACAAACTGAGACAAGAGAGCTGTTTGCTTGTTTTTCATACAGGTAATCTTTCCTATCTGGTAATAAAATATTTATTAATAGCTTGATAAAGAGTGAATTTTGCTGTTAGTTCAGAGTTACTTCTTTATGGAATGAGCTTTGATTCATTTAATTTTTTGAAACGAAATCTAACAGAACAGAATCTCATGTGTCATAGTGATGGCCAAAACCATCTAAGAGTATTGTTACATTGAAAACTGTATGCCCTAGTCAGGGCAAGCCAAAATCTGCTACTGGCCTATAAACTGAGGTACAAAAGCTTTCCTGATGGGATGCTGCACATTAATTGGTGAGCTCCAGCATGGCAGCCAGTGGAAATTCACTTCTGAGCAGAATTTTACCAGTGATATGCAACATTAATTCAAAATATTCTATTAGCAGTGCCTGAATAGCTGAGTGCCTTCTACTTCATTTGTAGATGGAGCCAGAATCTGCTGCTGCTTCCCACACAATCCAGTGCCACCAGTGTCCCTGCTCTGTCACAGGCACACAGCCACCTTTGGGAAGGAATGAAGGACCTGCTGCAGACTGATCTTGAGCAGGGTGGAACAAGTGAGGACGTGAGCCGAAGGTGAGTAATGCTCAGCTGAAAATACTGCAGAACTTGTTGAGGTGTGAAATGTTCTGTGATAGCAGGACTGGCTTTGGATGTGAATCCCCAGGGTTGGCTTTAAAGCTGTGCACTTCAGCTATTTATCCTTGGAAGTGGCTCTGGATCGTGTCTAGTCAGTGTAATAAGTCAAGCTACCTCATTCAGGTTTGTTGTGTTTTCTTGTTCAGACAGCAAAGGAAACACATCTGTCACCGTTTTCTATAACCCAAAGAAAAAAAATCAATATTTTGCTGAGAAATACTGGTCTGTTCAGTTATTTTTTGCTAGAAACTAGAAAGGCAAAGAATATAATCATTGGGAAGGAGGTAAAAGAGTGAGAGGTGATAACACCTGTGGCTACCAGGTTGTGTTTTAAAAGAAAACCACTGGTAAAGCCCAACAAAACATCTTAAGGGTTCTCTGTGGCAGTCGCAGGGTGCTTCTCCTTGAGGCACTATTATTCCATTTTGCAGCTGAAAGATTCAAATACATGCAAAGCCTGTTTAAATTTAAACCAGGTCTCTTAAGTCCCAGGCTGCCATCTGAGATGCTTGGCAGTTCCTTTTGTTGCCTTAGTCCTGGAGTATCATTTCAGTACCAAATTACGTTCCATTAAACCAGTCTTAAGTCCTGTCAGATCTCTTGCATTCTCATTGTGCAGAGAGAATCCAGTTTCTCTCATATATTTGCCAAAATGTATGAAAAGATGAAACAGTCTGAAAACTAAACCAACATTTCAGAATTACCCTCTGGCTTCAGTGTTCACAGTGCCTGTGAATTGAGGTTTTTTCTGATTTGTTGTTAAACTAGGGAAGCAGATCTGCAGCAGAGATCCAAAGAGGACTTAGTAGGCACTTCAGGGTCATGTGCCATTTATCAAATAAGTCCAAGTAAGAACAGATCTGTAATGTCAGACTAAAAGCTAACAGGGCCAGTTGCACCTATCTGACTTGTTTTTCACTTGTTGCCCTCCTTCCTTTCAGTTCTTTTTTCCTTGCAGATCTCTCTTCCCCTGAAGTCTGATCTCTTCTTTCTCATCCTCATCATCTCCTTTATTTCTGTATCCTTCCTATGTTAACAATGCTTCACTTTGCCCTTTTTTCCCCCTTAATTAGATACTGCATCTTTCTTTCCTTATTTAAACGATTGTCTTTTTGAGATAGTCCTTCCAGAGATTTTTAGGTTTTGGCAGAGGCAGAAAAAAAGCTTTTCCAGAAAATCAGTCCAGGTTTTAGGTGGTGTGCAGAGGAACTTGGGATACGACAATGTGTGTTCAGTCGTGCTCATATGATGGAGTTGTTTAATTTGTATAAAAGGGTGGTGGTGGGAGTCTATCAGGTATTTTTTACTTAATCTTACATTTTTAAAAAACACTTCAGAGATGTAAGTTGTATGAACTGGAATTCATTTTGTTCTTGATATATTGATGATGATGAAGAAGAAGAAATATTGCAAAAGCTGTTGCCAAGTTTCCCCAGTATATGACAAGGAAATAGAGCACATATTTTTGTTTCACCTCTTCAAATATACTAACAAAAACATGCATCAGGAATTATCACTGAGTTAGGAAGTTTCAAGTAAATACCACTGGTTGTTTACAGAAGCAGGGTCCTAATATTCAAATTCAGCATAATTAAGTCAAGCTAGTAATGTTTTTAACAGCCAGCAAAAAGACACATAGTGTATTTTTTATACCTGGCTGAAATAATTTTAATTTTCAAAAATTAAATCCTGGCATTCAGCAGCAGATTGAGAAATACTTGCAAAATGGGTGTTTGCTTCTCCACTTCTGTAAGCTCAGCATGTGCTGTGTGAGACAGGTTCAAGTTGGATGGACAGTGCTACAACTGGGTGGGTTTTAGACTATTCCTGCTCAGCAGAGCCCATAAAACAATAGTGAATCAGGCCTAATCACGGGATTGTGTTTTGATTTATCTTCTGGGAACAGAAGTGGAATTTGGAGGGGAGGAAATGGGGCAGGAGCAAGGAGTAGGACGTATGTAGGAAATCTTTAACAAAAGGTACAAGGCAGCCAAGGGAACAAAACCCTTCAAGTATCCTGAACATACTTGAGCTCATCACTTCCATCTCCGCTAAGACCGACCTTGCTGGATTTGGTTATGGAATTCCCATTGACTTCAGCAGAACCAGGACTTCTGCTTTAGAAAGTTCAGCAAGAAATTCTCCCTGCTACCAGTGCCCAAAGAGAAATCCAGGCAGGATTTTGGTGATGTGGTTTAACTTGTGTTTCTCAGAATGGGGAAAAGTTGGTGTTTGCATTTCCTGGGTTATTGCACAGCTCTAGTTTGGGTTCTGCTGCAAAGGGAGCCCAGTGCACTGTTTGGTTACTCGAAGCATTAACATTTCTGTGTTCTTAACCATACCATTATCTCCTCATCAGCAATCATAAATTCAAAGGAAAGCCTGGATGCGTGATCCATACTCTACCTGTCTCTCGGAAAGTCTTAGGTTTGCAGCAAGTTCAGACTTCCTCCTGATTGTAATGTATCTGTTGTAATGAAACTCCTTCTCTAATTCTAATCTCTGATGATCTGTGTAAACCACTCGGTACTTCTCTCTCGTTCTTGTTTTACCTGTTTTGAAAGAAGAACACATTGCTTCAAGCTAGAATGTTTTCACTTTAGTAACACAAAATATCTGGCTTTACATTTGAAAATATCTGTGGGGATTTTAGGCCTGATTCTCTATGCACTTACCCAGAGTAACTCTCTTGACTCGGTCTTGATTTACAACACAAGAGGTTCATACCATCAGATATTAGGTTTGCTCCTTAGTAAATAGATAATAAACTGCTTCTCGTTTCTTTATCACTCCTGTGTTATCATTTGGGAAGGGGAAGGCATTCCTGTTAAGAATAAGGAGCCAGGAAACCTGGGTTCTGTTCCCAGATCTGCTGCAAGCTTCCTGCCTGCTGCTGAATTGCTCTTGTCTCTCTGTCCCTAGAGCTGACACTCTTACCTGCCTCAGAGGGAAATTGTGAAGGACATTTTACTGCACAGAAAATACTGAGAGCTTCCAAAGTTCCTCACTTCTTGTTGCTAGAAAAATTCCTAAAACGTTGTGATTGTTACTGCAATTTGGAGGTTGTGTTTTCCCATCAAGTCTGGCACAATCTGCCCATGACCTGATAACAGCACAGGGAACAGTAACATAGATTTTCAGATGACAGTTCATAAAAAGGAGAAAAGGCAAGCAATAATACTTCACAATGGGCAGGGAACTGCAGCATCTGCTGTTTTGGGAGCAGCACTGCTGCCTCGCGTCAGCTGTGGGTGCAGCTGAGTGGAGCAGACACGGCTCAGCAGCATCCAGGGCATTCAAAGGCAATGGCAGATGACAGGAGCCAGGGAACACAGATGAAAGGAGCTGAAATTTTATGGATTCCATACGGGGTCGTTTCTGCAGACAGAATGTGTGGCTGCGCTGAAAGAGAGCTGAGAATGGGAAAGGCTGCTGATGGCTCCCTTCCTCTGTGGTTTATGCTCATATTAGACAATCAACATTGTATGGGAGATCAGCACCTGCTTAAAGCCAAAGCCTGAGGTCTTCCCACATTTTTAACAGATTGGATCACTGTTGTGTTAAGACCAGTATTATCATCTTTGTTGACCACAAAATCTTACAATTTTTTGATGCTTCCTTGTCTGTCTGTATTTTTATGGACATTCCTTCAGATGTGCATATTTAGCCAGTGAATTGTCTGGGACAGGGAATATATTTTTGGTATTTTTTTGCCACATGTTCTGCTGTGGTGTTGGAGGTTGTGAATCTGTGTCCTCAGTGGTCACTGCAGCAGAACAGCCCCCTCAGGTTCAGGTTCTCTCAGGTGATGCACAGAACTCGAGGTGTTTGTACCTGTCCCCATCTGCTATTGCTGCGGGTGTCGTGTGGCTTCGCACAGCAGCTCCTGTTTGCTTACAGGGCTTTTTCTGACAAGGTTATGGGGATGCTTAACTCCTCAAAAACACAACTCCTGTAATTACATTCTAATAAGAGCAGTTAATTTTGAATGGAGTGAAACACATTCTCAGGCATGGAGTTGGTAAAAATTCAGTGTCTGAGTAGATCCTGATGGCACAGAGCCCCAGAGCCACCAGCTTCCCCTGGCTGGGGAGAGGAGCTGGAGGGCTCATCTGTCAGTGCTGCCAAAGGCCTGATTCCTCCCCAGCCCCTTTGTTTTTTATGGAACATATTTACAGTCAGCATTGCCTTCCCCTTGCCATGCACACTGTACAGTCACGGCTTGAGAGCCAGGTCACTTTTGCCTCTTCCAGTATTTGACAGTCAGGACTTTGCTACTTCTAAGAATTTTTGACTCACCAACCTATTGCTTGCTCCTCTTTGTCGTGTTTGTAGGGATCCCAGATCCAGAGCTGGTGAGCACTGGGAGTCCTGGGCAGTGCAATAAATCCTGTTACAGCCTGGATGGGGATGGTTCTGGTTTGCCCTACAAGACAGGGGTTCTCTAGGACTCTCCCCAGGCCTGTAGAACCAAGTCTCCATCAGAATTTGGTCCTTCAGCTTCCATGTTCCATAGTGTCCAACCCTGGGAGAGCAGCAATAGTGCCTATACAGTGCTATGGGCATCTTCCAACTCTTCTTCAGGCCATCAGCCTGATTACTTGGAATATTTCAATAGGGAAAATAGATGTGGGATTGCTCCTTAGGCTGTGAGTTCTGCTCAATCCATGCAGCCAAACTCCTTTGGCTCAAATCTGTTACCTGCCTGTGAAGGTGCTGCTTGGCTGGGGAAGATGTACAGGACATTCTCATTTCAGGGGTATTTCCACCACTGTGAAACTGCAGTGAGAGCAGAATTAGCCCAGTGACGTTTACACTGATAATCAAGTGAAAAGTGCTGCTAGTTTTACAACATTAAGGTAAGAATTTTAGAGTCTCTAAGGAACAGCAGTGATTCAGTTCGGTCCACATAAATACCAGGACATTTGTTTTCCTTCACTAGAAGTGTAAATTGTTTGTTTAACATATGGCCACCTGTGGTGCTTTAATGCCTCACTTGATATTTTTTAACTTTTGATCTCTCTAACTGGTGGTTTGGTTAAGGTTTTTTTTCCTCTTCAAATGAGAATTTGGGGTCATTCTATGGGACAAAATGTTTAACATGTTTCCTTAGTGTCCTTTGTATTGTTAAGATGGAGTACACAAAAGAGCAACAAGGTGATCTTATCTTGACCTCTATTCGCATTCAGAAGGCACAGACAAATATCAAATGTTCCTCTATTGCCAAAACAAGGTGGTAAACTTCAAGAAAAACCTTCCTGTTTCTGGTTTTAAGTGCTTAAACCCTTATTATCTGAGTGGGAGTGGGTTGTTTTGGTTTTTTTTTCTTTTTAAGCTGAAGAAGAAATTAAATGTACATGGAAAATAGAACCTCCCATAAGATCCTTTATTTCTGTATGAGTAGCTCTCTGTTTTTAGTAAAATTGATAATATCTGGATTCTTTTTGAAGGAAGATTGGGAGCTTTGACATCTAATTTCTTTCTTTAAAGTAAGTTAAGAAAATAATTTAAAAAGTAGAAAAGCATAAGTAAGGGACTTCTGAGAAATACTCTGAGAAAAATTCTCTCATTTGTCACACAAACCTTATCTTTAATAATTTGATTTTTTTTTTCTGTGTAGTCAGCATTGCCTTCCCCTTGCCATGCACACTGTACAGTCACGGCTTGAGAGCCAGGTCACTTTTGCCTCTTCCAGTATTTGACAGTCAGGACTTTGCTACTTCTAAGAATTTTTGACTCACCAACCTATTGCTTGCATCACAGAGATACTGTCTGTGAGAGACAGGAGACAGTGGGAGCTAAGATCTGCCGGAGTCTTGCCAGAGGTACTTTTAGCTCTGGCAGAGCCAAGTTTTAGTTTGTTAGGCCTTTACTCTCCTTGATGTCAGTGAGAGTCTTCCTACTGCCTTTGTTGGATGCTGGGCTGGAATTAGCCTGCATATGGCATTTCCTTTCAAAGGCAAAGTACACTTTTATTTGCCAGAGTTAACAAACAGCAGCAACAGAACCTATCCTTAAACAGTTTGAGACTTTAGCCCCTAAATTCCATCTGTTAGACACAGCAGATCCACTCCACTGCATTCTGCAGATCTTATACTGGTTCTAATTCCAGGGATGCATTTTATTTCCAGGAGAAATATTACCTGAGTAAAATTTGAGGTGGGACTAATGGATTCACCCTTCGACAGCGGGAGGATGTTCTTCACTTCTCAGGGCATAATGGCAGAATTCAATGATGCAATGACAAAAGTCAATATATTAATCCAATTCTTTCATGAAATCCTGCATATTTTCCTCACTTAGGTGAGTGAAATAGCCAACATTTGACTTTGTACCATCCTAATTAATCTTTTGTTAGTGACAGGTTAAAATTACAATCAGCTATACAGTGTCAGTTCTATAGGGAATATGTTCTGGCATGGACAGTTATACCATGGAATTGTGGCTGCAGAGGTTATTAGTGCTTGGGTGGAAGAGAAATGAAACAAAAGGGCTTTGAAGCAGCTACCTTTGCAGTCTGCGTGCCTTTGTGCTGGGGGAGTGGATTTCCTGGGTTTAATGAGCTATTGAAGAAGAGGGAGTTTTGTCAAAACCCTCTTTTGCAATAGTGGCTACTGAGGAGTGCCTTTGGACCGGCAAGAAATGAGACATTTCAGAGCTGGAAATCTTTTCATGGGATATAGTTTAACAATGGTGTTCCATCACACCCACTCTGGCAATTTTTGTGACTGGCCAAGTTTTGAGTTGGGGGAAGGGAACAGCTTTCCCATTGGTCATAAAATTCACAGAGCATTTCTTCTGAAGACAATAAAGCTGGGAGAAGGCCTCTTTATTTGCTGTGAAAATCATCACCCTTTCCGGCAATATAACTCCTGAAGAAAAGAGGGAGAAGGAAGAGACAAGACTGCATATCAAAGCAAAGTGAAGTGTTAAAAGGGTCTGTTGCCTCAATATGACAGATAGGCCTCAAAACCTCAGACAATGTAGGCCAGGAAAGGAAAAAAAAAAACCCACCATCGGACCTCACAACTAGCTCACAAAGCAAAATAAATTAGCATTAGAACCAGCCCTGGGCCCTCTTTCAGAGCCTTCTCTCTTAACTTTTCAGGAATATTCTGCAGGCACTGAAACCAGCATCTTTCATAAAATCCAGAAGCTACCTGGGATTACTGTGGGATTACTGTGGGATTGCTCACAAAGCATTGCAACCTGGATTCCAGGGGTTAGCCGTGTTTCAGAGGAAGTTCTGTCTGTACTTGGTGACTGGATGTTACCTTAAATCATCACAGAAATGTGAAACAGCTTCTGGCCTGAGGATATGCTGAGTTCCAACCTGCATCTCTCTTTAGTATTAAAAAACTGATGTTAATTTTTGAGTTTATAAAGATATAGACTGACAGAGATCAGGCCCCAGAGTTTTATTTAGGACTCTTAACTACTCATGTACTTTAAAAGTGTAGGAAAAGTAAGGGGCAAGTTCTCCCTGACTTAAGTCAGTAATTTCACTGACTTAGTCAAAGTTGTGAAGCAAAGGTAATTTTAAATAAGTTTTGAAGACAAACATTGTGCTGCACATGATGTTCTGTAAAGCTAAATTAGAAAAACCCATACACTGCCACTGTATTAGAAAATGTGACACAGATCCAATCCTGTATAATATTCCTGCCAGAAGCCTTGGTGTGGTGAGTGGGTGTCCTGGTCCTGTGCATTACTGCAAAATTAGGTGCATAAAGGTTTGTGAAACTTGGTGAAATTTTCTGTTTGTCTGCTGGGTCTTGCTCATCTGTCCTTTTATACATGTTCAGATTATTCAAGCTGAAAAAAACAGAATAGGATCATAGAATTGGCACCTTTCAACAGACTCGAATTTCTCTTCTGTTTTCAATTTTGAATATGTTCTGCTGTTCTGGAATAAAGCTCATTGACCAAGTTCTGTTCTTCCCTTTGCTAGTGTAAACTTTTCTATTCATCATCATCATCCAGAAGGAATTGCATCCAAAGCAGAGCCATTTTTATTCTCTTTAAGGAATGACTGGACAGGCAGAAGGACCCAACCTGAAGAAAATGTAGATGGATTTCTGAGTGGCAAACCAGGAGAAATCCCGTTGCCAATGACTGTGTAGACTAAAAGGGAGGTGATTAACTGAGATTTTTCCCAGGTGTTGTATGTTCTTTAGCATTCAGCATTTTACAGGAATGACCTCTAAAGAGGCTTGTTCCTCTTCCTTAGATTTGAGGGAATATAACTTCTTCCTTCAAAGACTAAGTGTGATACATTTACAGTGCATTTGGGCATGATGCTCTCAGTACCTGTCATCAGCATCAGAAAAATTGTCCTTATGTCTGCAGAGTAAAATTTTATTGAAGAAGAATGATAGAAGACTTGTCATCTACAGGAGAAATCTCTGCTCTGAATCAGTTCACCTGTTTCAAAACTTGTCCCCACCCTGTTTTATGGTAACATAAGTGCAGATCTTAAGGTGCACTTTCAGCTTTGTGAGCAAATTCTCCTGGGAGTTCACTGCTCAAACTCAGTGTTTTGGGCACACTTTTACCACAGGTGTGTGTTGTTTTCTCACACAGTCATAAAGTCAAGTCTACTCCTGTTGTGAGTGACGACATAGCTCCATAAAAATCCTGAAATCAACAGGACGAGATTCGTAGCTTCTTCTAAGGTGGTTTTATTCTACTTTCCATCAAACAATTTGCCTGTAATTATGGCTTGTGTGTGTGTGTGGAATTAGCACCTCACATTTCTAGCTGTGGCTCTGTTCTGTTCCGTGTTACAATTGCTCCTTGTCTGGGCTGTGCTCACCCTCTCAAGCTGAGCAGACAGGAGCAGTGTAAGGGTTAGAGAAGAGTCTTTTCTCTCAGTGTTTGCGGCTGAAAGTACTGAGTACTCAGTGCTTGCTCCTTCAGGCGTTCTGAGTCAGAACACACTGGCTTTTTCCTGTATCCTCAACACACTGTGGAGTGCAGAGACAGGGCACTGCATCCTGCGTGCTCTGCACTGAGGATCAGATCCCAATCCCTGCAGTTCCAGGGCAGGGACAGACACTCAGCTGTCCTTCAGTCACAGAGAGAAGGGTGCACTAAAGCCTCAGCAGGTCTTTTCTACAAGAAATGCATTCTAGTAGCATTAAACCAGGATGGTAATCTCACATTAAATACTGAGATCTTCCAGAAGTTTCAGGTAGCATAACCTGACAAATTTCACTTATATTAGTTGAATACGTGAACTTTCAACTTCTATCAGTTGAACACATGGTTCTACATTGATGTTGTTTTTAAAGTTACAGAGTAAATTTGAAATAATTTCTTCCTTTGTTCCAGATTAGCTGTGCAGATAACAGAGTATCAAAAGACCTGCAGGGCATGAGGCAGTGGTAGAAATTGCAATAAAATGTTTTGTTTGTCATCTGTCAGGACATGAGGCCACAAAGCACCAGTAAGAGAAGATAACCATGAAACCTCTGGAGATGGAAAGGCCACAGATTTGGGGCCTCGTTTCTGTAGTTGCTCCAAACCAGACTACTCAAAGTGAGTGAACCTTTGGCAAGAATCTCTCCCAGTCTTAAACGGATAAGATTACAGGAACATTTCTTGCACACTTCTGAGAATATCTTGCAAATATTACTTGCTTTAATAATTACTGTTTTCACAGTGCAATATTGTTGTTAGTATTAGTATTGATAATTAGTGCTTTGCAGCATGTAATGAAGAAATAACAAAATTAATTTGCCTAAATGATTTCTGTTGTGATCACCTCAGGTAAGTCTGAGCCTCATTTTTTTTTGTCATTAAGAACAGTGGTTTGTATCTGTTTAACAGGGAGTAAGGAAAGCTAATTAATAATAAGTGTGATTCCTTCATTTTTGCCTACACCAAACCTTTACTGAAATTCCCAAAGGTTTTGTAAAGAGACAGAAGGATTATGCTCAGTGAACACACGCAGCTTTAAGGATGTAAAAAGAATTGGATTCCATAAATGCTGAGGGGTTTGCTCGTGATCCAGCAAACAACATTTGCAGTGAGCCTGGTCACACACCTGAATTCCCTGCAACACCTGCCTGCACAGAACCAAACTCAGGTGCTTTCCTAGAGCTGACACTGCTGCAAGGGAAAATATTTTAAAATTATTTTATTTTTTGGGAAACCGTGAAGAACAATAGTGCCCTTGCTTTTAAACAGAAAAAACCAGAGGGAGAGGAGTGAAGGAAGAGAAAGGAACCAAGTCCAGTGAAACAGATCTGCTGGCACTGAGCCTTCCTGGCCTAGCAGAAAAACGAATATATATATATAAGAGGGAAAGAAGCAGCAGGAGAATTCCTTCTCTGGATTTTTCCCTAAAGCAGGAGTCAGTAGGTTTTAAATGTAGCCTTCCATTGGCCCATGGGCATTTGGGAGGGTATGTTCCTATGCATGCTGATTACTCCAGTTCTCCTGGACACAGATACACTCAATATCTTGTTAGACCATTCCAGAAAGGAGACACTCCCAGCTCTCCTGTGAATGCTCTGACCCTTGTAGGCTTGGAATTTGGAAAGTTAGAAATCTCTAAGTGCTTCTGAAGCAGCAATTAGAATGTGATATTTTATATTATGTGTGTGTGCTATATCAATCTGTCCCAGTGTCCCCTCTATCAAAGGGACAGCACAGAACAAATCAGGCCCTGCTCTCAGAGGCTGTGAGTGGAATCCACAGGAGGACAAAGCAGGTAAGGAAGGGATGAGGAGCAGTGGGTTTTTTGAGCAAGAGTTCTGCCATCTGTAAATCCCACAATTAGTGAGCAATTTTGTTGCCCCTGTAAGGACTCCTCAAAAGTAAGCTGCAAGTTTTTTCAAAACAGGCCCTCTTTTGTTTTTTCTTGGATAACATTCAGTGAAGAAAAAATACGATTTTAAAAATACAAACTTTTTTATCCCCCAAAATTCTTATTTACACAGAGCAACAGCCTGTTCTGATTGCTCTGTTGAATTCTGTGGACTCTCCATGAACTAAAGTTGTGTTCAGCAGGAGTGGGGATGACTCTGCCCATACAAATTAGATGCATTATTATAATACAGACAACTTTTCTATGCAGTTGCTTTCAATTCTCTGATGTCTGTTTTAAGTAATTGCTTTTCCACCAGAGATTGATTCAGCCCCTGCTTTGAAGACTTTTATTTACAGGCACGTGTGGAACAGAACTGGGGTGGGAGAGAGGAAAGGGAAGGAGCCTTCCTGGGATGCAACTTTGAAATACTGGGAGCATCTCTTTAGGCGAGGAATTGAGCATCCCTAATTTCTACTGATCTCAGTGCATGTCAAAGCTGCTCAGCACCTCAGAGGATCAAATACTTTCATACAGCAGATTATGCGTCTCTTCTTTTCAGGCAGAATTCCCTCTTTTTCTTTTCTTTCTCTCCCTTCTTGTTTCATATTTTTTTCATATACAAGGTGCAGATTTTTGTTTTAGGGATGCTCAGTATTTATATTTTTTTCCTCTTGTTCCTCATCCCAACCAAACAGAACCCTTCCTTCATGCTTCATGGCTTATTTTTACTGGTTAAATACGATTGAAGAATTGTTTTGTACTCCTTGCCTGTCATGCAGCAGGGCCTGATCCGTGGCTGTATTAAGAGGCTGTGTTACCATGGATCTTTGTATTCCTGCATATTCTGAGAGCTGCTACTACAAAGTGAAGCAAGCCTTTCCTTATCATCGCTGTTTTTAAAGCATTGACTCATTGTTTGATCTTGCAGATCTCGTTTCAGTGTTCTGAGGTTTAGAGGGGTTACTCCTGGTATAAAGCCTTACTGCCAACCCCCTGCTGTGCATATTTTACTTGAACTTTTCCTAGGTACTCCAAAACTTGAGGAAAGTAAGCAAAGCATAGGTGGTGCTGAATACAATACTTCCTGTGTCATCCCCATCTATAGGACTCCTATTAAAAGCAACGATTGGATATCACAATTTAAACATATCTGCAGTGAGAAGTGAAAGGACATTGCTTTTCATTTCCCACAGGATTAAAGGTCAAGCAAGAAACATAAGAAATAATCAACTGATCAAATGCAGCATCCAATAATTGAACCAATATTTAACAGCTAGCGAGAGAGTCCTTCAGAGCAGTCAGAATCTTTCTTTATTAATCTGAATCCTTCCCTCTGCACAGGGAACCTGGCAAAACCCCCACAACGACACAATAACAAGTAAAAAAATCTCCTCTCTGTGCCCTCCTACCTGTGGAAGTGGATTGCACCGTTTTCCTCATCCACTCATAAGAGCTGTGCCTTTGGCTGTTGGGAGAGATTTGCTGGGCATTAATTGTATCTACAGGAGGTAACCCCGCAGCGGCGGCGGGATGCAGGGAGCTGTAATCAGCAGAGCTGTAGGAGCCCTGGCCAGGGGACGAGCCATTGATGTGGGCAGCGGCCACGGCGCTGGAAGGGCCTGGGCCGTAGGCGCTCCAGTCCTCCCGCTGGGGGCCGTAGTGGGAGCCCCAGGCTGCCGCCGGCTGCCCGTGGGTGTCCAGGGCTGGCACAGGGTGGTATCCCATGTAGTCGGAGTAGGCTGGAGCGGACACGAAGTTTTGCACGGGCAGGTTGTTGCTGGTGCACCTTGCGGATCCCGGATACATGCTGGTGTCTTTATCCAACAGATAGCTCACATACATGATGCTCACAGCCTGCCTTTGTCTCGCTGGGACATCCTGCTCCTCGCAGGGTTTGTTTGATCTCCCTTCCCCTCCTCTTTCTTTCTCTCTTTTCTAGCCCAGCCTGGCTCTATAAATGACTCCTGCTAGCCCTGATGTCCCTTTACTACACATGATTAACAATGGTTTTACCAGGTGCTGGTGGTAACAGTTTACTAAGGTCCTGCCTGATGTCACAGATAACTGCCTGCCCCAAAATTACATTTGCATTCAAATGAAGGGCTGACCATGCAGGCAACCCCACCTTGCTGCTAGTTCCAGTGCTTCCTTTCTCACAGATCTTTATGTATTGCCAGCCCCGTTCTTTACTTTGAGAATGTGGTTTGAAATCTCGTGGTCTTGAAGCAGAGCTGAGTACGCAGTTAACCATAACTGTTCAGGCAGTAGAAGCTGTATTTTTCTTGAGCAGTGCATGTCAGGATCTCACTTCAGGCACTCGGTTAGAGTTACTCAAAGCCTGGTGCCTGCTAGTCCAGTAGTAGTTCTGCTCCAATGTGCTCTATTTTTTAAAAAAACTAAAACCAAAGGAGCAGTTCAGTGTTTAACTGCAGCTCTTACAGAGCTCCTCACATGAGCACTCCTCTTGACTTCAGCTCTTCGTCTGTGTGGGAGAGCGCTTGGAAACCACAGTAATCCTGGTGATTTTACCATTACAAAGGATATACAAGAAGTCTCATAGTCATTTTGAGCATTTGTTCATACGAATAGTCTTGTTGATGTTAGCAAGCTATTCATGAGCTGGCTGCTTGCCACAGTGATTGAAGTTCCTCTATTCTAACCTCCAACGTTCACAGAAAGGGAATCTGTTATTGAGAGAATGCAGAATTTGTCACTTTCCCTGCGCTTATGTCTTGGTTGTGATATTGAAATGAGTGATAGTTTTCCCTGAAGGTTTTTTTGTTCTCATTGCTGTGCTTCTTCACAATAAGTAACACCTTTCCTTGGAAATATGGGAACAAAATATAGCTTTTTAGCTCAGGAAAGCAGTTTCCTAACTTTCAGGGGCAATCTCATGTTTGTAAGTAACAAATTGCTATGAGATCATCTGTAACCAGGAGCAAGGAGAGAAAGTGTGGATTTCTTTTTTTAAACGAGATAGATACCTTAGCATTGTCTCTTAATGGGAGTTCACCCTGTTTTCGTTCCTGTTCCTTTAATGATGTGATACTTAATTGCACCTTTATTAATGATCTGACTTGTTAAAAGGAATTTTCCCTTAAACAGGTGCAAAGTATAATGAGTTTTGTCTTTGTTCAGAGGTGTATTTTTTCTCTGAGTCTTTTGCACTTTAACACCATTTAAACTTCCATGTTCTCACTTTGCACACCTGACACCACCACTGTTTCCTGTAGTGAGAGAATGGTGTCCTGAGGCTGCATTCACAACATGCCTTAGGAGAGAGCAATTTTGTGGAAAAAGCTTTTTTGACTGATCATTTCAGAAGCACAGCTACCTGCTCGGAGTATTTCAGATTCTCCTGCTGTGCACTTGGGTAAAATTTGTGCTCTTTTGCTTGTTGTGTTTTTGGGGGCTGATGTTTTGCCGGTGTAATTGCTGAAAGGTATTTTAAAAATCATTAGGTGACGGGAAGTTGCCAGAAGCTGTTTGTGCTGCTTGCATATGTGAGCTTACTTGGTTGCAATTTGCACATCTGTGACAGCTGGCCACTCAAAATTACCCAGCAGAGCTGCCGGTAAGGACTTCTCAAATCCAGGGAAGTCAGTGATCAGTGTGTCATGGATCCAAACTGCTTAATTCTCCTGCAGCAGCAAAATAAATCAGTTGTCTAATTCAGAATTAGGTGTCTCTGGACAGCTGGAGTCTGCAGGTACCAGTAAGTGTGATTTTAATGTAGTGGGATCTTATTTTTTAACTCCAGCATTTTTCTCCCTTCTCAAATTTAGAGCACTCTGGTTGCTCAGTAGCTCTTGAGTTTAGACTGTGTTGAAATAGTTACAAAAAAAGATTCTTTGCATCATTTTGTTGTAAGTTGATTTCATTTCCTTTCTTCCTCTTCAAAACTGTTGAAGCCTCATCCTTGTAGGCATTTCAGTGCCTCTCCTGAGTGCAGGTGTAGCAATAAATCAGGCAGAGGAAGAAGCAGCGTTTGCTCCTTTACTGGAGCCCTCCAGCTGTCGGCAAAATGTTCTAATTATGTTCATTCAACAAAACTTCTCCTGCAGGCTTTATCTACCTGATATACCCCAGCACAGAGCTCTGCAGAAGGGCTGGATCTGCCCTTGTTCAGTGCTCAGGAATGTTGGATACACCAGGCTCCAGCCACGGATTCATTCTCTCCCACTGCAGCATTGTTCCACGAGGAACATTTTGATCAGTTTTTCACAATGGTATAATTTGCCTCATGAAGTGACTGAAAGCAGTGAAATAGCGATTATTCCTGTGTATTGGAAAAATGACATAAAAATGCCTTTTGATGCTTTCAATAATACATGGATATAATGACACGGAAGGAGATCTGTCTTCTTCCGTACTGCCTAAAGAAAGGACTTTACAATCTGGGATGGTTAAACTGACAATGCTCTGCTCCTCTGGCCACATGCTGTGCCCACCAAGCAGGAAACGGCTTCCGTTGGATTCCCGAGTACCCTAAGTTGGTCTGGCTCCAGCAAGTGGTACTTTGGGTTTGGTTAGTCCCAGTTTTTATAATTTATATCATTTCAATCTTACCTATTAGTTAAACCACAGTCATTAGACTGTAATTGCTGGAGCTATGTGAATAATCACATATTAATATAGTTCATTTTAAACTAAACATTTTCAAACGTTCTCAAATGCAAAGTGAATGGAAATGAGAAATTGCGCTGAGTTGTCAAGAGGGAGAAGAACTTTATTGAGATGATCCTAAAACACCTTCACCCTCGGGCCTCTCTAAGATGCATTTTTCCAGTTCTAAATTTGAATAGTTTCCATTCTCTGAAGCTGGGAAGTGGTGTCCACCAGAGATACTGCTTGGGAAAACATCTCTGAAGGAGGTTTTATCAGATGATGATGATGTGGACAGACACCAGGCAGAAACACTTGGATGCTCCAGTCCACTTTGATCATTCCTCTTCTGCTACATGAATGAGTCTCCAGAGCTTTCCTTTGTCATGTCACAAAGCCATGGATCTGCTGAGGTCCTGTCCCTGTGTTTCCAAGCTGATCCTGTCTCACCTCGGAACCACATCCCTGTCCTGGGATGCAGGCCTTCCCCTACGCATCCCATTTTCTTTTCAATGAACTGTCAGAACTCTAGTAGCTCTGTTTTATTTTTCTTTTTGGTCTCCAAAGAGTAGCAGCACCCATTTTTGGAGGCGTGTTGGCGTTCCAAGCCTGATCCCTGACTCCAGTGAAGCAATGGGGACAGCTGGTGGTCAGCTGCCTGCATGGCAAGGAGACCTTTCCAGGCTTGCAGGGACCGTGACCTTATTCAGATTTCAAAGTTCTCAGCCTGCTCTGCTCTGTTCGCAGCAGGACTCGTGTCTGTCACATGCCAGCTGCAGGAAGCAGCAAAGCTCCTGAAGAATCCTGGCTTGGAATTCTGGGTGTGTTGCAGGGATTTTTGCTCTGATTTGATTAATGGTAACATCTCTCCTTTGAAACCTGAAGTGGACTATTATGGAATATGCCAGGCTTTAAAAAATTAACTTTAACCATGAATTTTCTGTTGAACGGAGGGCTAAAAAGGTGCTGCAATACAGAATTGGATTGCTGAGCTGTGACAGAGCTGGGGTGTGAGCAGGCAGGGCTGGGACACTCCTGCCATCCAAGATCGAGCCACAGGGCTGGAATGTCACATCCACTGCACACCAGGGAATGGTCTTAGGAGGTGATGACAGTGAGGAGCCAAAAGCAGGACTGTAATATTTTAATCTTGTATTCTCTGAAGAGTAGCTGTGCTTCAAATGTATTTTCTTTGTTAATCAGTGTATTTGCTCTTAAAAGAGTGCCACCAACCTCCAGCTAACATATGCTGATGTAAGTGTAGCCTTTAGGATGGCTAAAGTAAGCAGCTGTCTCACAAGAACTCTGAGAATATTGCTAGTTCTGGAAAAAACAATCTCCTTTCCTCACTGTTGTTCTCTGTGCTTTGAATTTTAACACCTTGAAAGGCGCTGGATCTCCTTGGGCTGTGTGAGTCACGGCCCTGATGCAATGGGATTGGAAATGGTGACATTCTGGCAGCCTTAACCCGATAATTCACTGCCACACCGGAGAGGAAACCAGCGGGCTCTGCTCCATAACCTTCCCAGGAGAAGTGCAAACTACTCACAGCCTGCGTTCAGTGCCTGCTTCCTCACCTGGCCCTCTGCTGCCCGCAGGAACAGGAGGAAAACCGACCCACAGACAAAGAGCTCCCTTTGGTCACTTCACACCTGGTGCACAACTCAAGGTTTCAGTCCCTGCCCGCAGCCCCCAGGCTGAGGGGAATTCCTGCTGTGAGCTCAGTGAGCAGCTGAGTTCAGCAAAATGGGATCCAGCGTTCCCAGCCGTGGGATTCTGTGTTTGTGTGCGTGTGGTTAACGCTTCTCTGCTGCTGGAAACCCTCCTGTCTGCAGCTCCTTGAAATTTAGAAGAAAACTGCGTTTTATTTTAATATTAGGGCTGCTAAATCCTGTTTGGGGAAATTCTTTACCTCAGGTGATGGTTTTGAGAGCTCTGTGAACGCCTGGCTCTAGGGGCACATTCTGGATTGGGGCACTTGGCTGCTGAGCACAGACTCTATGTGGATTATTTTAATCGAATTCTTAACGAACATCAAGATTTTTAATTTTTTTCTTTTTGGAAATGTCTTTTCTCCCCCTCATTTAGTATGGAAAATATCCCTGGATACGAGAGTGTCTCAGCATAGGTGGGTGATCCACAGGTACATTTCCTACAGCTGTGCAGTCACTCCTGAATTAAAGTCACCGAAATGGCCTCTCCGAAGTGACGATTCCCACTAGGTGGCACTTTGAATCCATCGCACAGGCAAAGCCTTGGCTGATGGAGTACCTGCGAACTGCCACTCGGATTTGTACTTAGTGATTGACCAAGCTAAAAAAGGATCAGTGTAGTGCTGCCTGCAGCAACTTTCACAGCTCCGTTTAATACCAACATTGATTAAATCCCCACCCCCAACTCCGTGTGAAAGAGCATTAGCACAGAAATTATCCCCTCTCCGAATCCCTGCATCCAGCTTTCTCCACTGCCCCACCGATTTCCCACCTCCAAAAAAACCACCCCAAACCCTCCAAAAACCCCAAACAAACTAAAACCCCCAAACTCAAAAGAAACAAACAAAAAAGCCCAAATCCCCCAAAACAAAACAAAAGCCCCAACCAACCAACTACTAATTTCTTTCCCTGGAAATTAAACTTAACACTATTGTTTAAAACCCCACATTTTATGGTTTTCTTTGAAGTGTCCAGATAAGTGTCAACTCCCCACGCTCTGTTCCCATTGTGTGTTCAAAGCTCTGCCCAGAGTGGTGCAGGAGTTTGGAGTTTGCACGAATAAAACAGGCCATAAGCAAGGACAAAAGTGGCTGTGGGAGTAACAGGCAAAGAAATAAATGACGTGGAGAAAAATGGGAGCTGCAAAGGGAAAAGTGCATTGGGAGTATTGGGTTCTGTATTGTCTGACATGGGCTCGGGGGCAGCACACGACAGCTCATAACCAACTCACTGCTCACTGCTACTGATGCTGCTTCTCAGCCCAAATTTTTGAGTGTGCAGCTGTTCGGTGAGAGCAGAAATGATAAAGATTCTGGACAGCAGCTGAGGAAACCTAGAGCCAGGTTTTAGCACAACTCAAGTCCTGTTTTGCTGTCGCCACATTATTTAATCTTTAATTTATGGCAATGAATCTTGAGCTGTTCAGGGGTGCAATGGCAAAATCCTGTTTTTCACCATGGTTTATGAACAGCAGAGCTCAGGTCACTGAGAGAACTGGACTGAGTCTCTTCCAACGTCCTGTTAAGGACACAAGTTCATGCTCAGCAGCTGAAATATGGTTTTATGAGCATTAAGCTTGCATTTGGTTCTCTGAGTGGTTTCTAGGGTTCAAAAATTACTCAGTAAACTCAAAAAGAGCCTTTCAGCTATTTCTGTTGGCTGTGCCCTTTTGAGGGAAGCTACTCTAAGTAGTAGGCTCGCAATTGCCATTGTTAAAAATTCATTATGAACCAGATGAGATTATTAAAAATAAATCAGATACTTTGGGTTCACTTGTACTGGTTAGCTGAATGTATTTCTGCAAATCCTGGTATAAAAACTCACGAGATGGAAACATTCGAGTTTGGTGTTAAAAGTAAAACTTCCAACATCACCCTGAGAGAGAAGCTCTGAAGTCTCTTAGTGGGAGGTTTGTGGCTGTACAGCTTTAAGTGCACAGCACCTGCAGTGCTGCAGCAAGAGAGGGGCTTAAAATAGGCATGTGTGGGCATTTAATCTGTTTATTTGGGAAGTGACAATACCTGTGAGCGCTCCTTTGATGGGAGCTCACTGTGCTGATCCATCCCTCAGAATGGGAGTGAAGGTACTCAGAGCACACAGATCCAGGGGCAAATGTTTTCCAAAAGGGAAAAGGCAGAGATGCTCCTCTCCCTGCTCTTCTTGCCACGGTGCTGAGTGGGAGGGGCAGTTGTTTTTAGCCCGGAACAAACGGCATGTGCAATTTACTGCTGCAAGATATTCCTCGGAACAAAGAGCTCAGGAGGAGTTGGATAAAGATGTGATAATTGCATGAGTCACAGGCAATACAATGTTTAAAGAATCTCAATCCTTGGGCTTCAAGGTACAGTTTTCCAGGATTGTGCAGAGTGTGGTTTACTGAAGTTTTCTCTGAAGTACCTGAGTTTCAATTCTGATTATTTGGAAGACAGGATGCTTAAATGAATGCATCATTGCATTCGTTTTGCATAACAATCCTTGTTTCCACTTTTACAGCTGTATAATGGTATTTCATACTTTTTACAGTGCCTGATATTCAAGAAGATCAAAGTATTTAGCAGATATTTTCTATCTTTGTACTTCTAGAAGTGGGATAAATATTTCTGCTCAAATCTAATCTGTTACACTGGGACTTCTATGGCTGCTCAACTGAGCATGAGATAGTCTGGGGGTAGATGATTATCTGCATAGATACTTCTAGGAAGTAATTAGAACTCACTTGGCATAATTATATGGAGTTAGGACATTCTGAGAGTAAAGAGTCATGGTTAACAACGTTTATTTGAATGTTTGCTGAGCGTAGGATCCTACATTTAATTAAATATAATATTAGAAGCACCAATTCTTAGAATTCTCTAATAATGTTGGTTGTTTCAATGGCAGTAATTCTGTGTGTGTTTCTTTGCTGTGTGGACATCCCTTCCCAGTGTCCTGTCATGTCCCCTTTCCTTGCAGTTCCTGACTGGAACTGTGGGTGTACATGGAAAAAGAACCATTTATGTAATTCTAATTATTTCTGTACTATTTATTTCTCTAGGAATGCTCTGACTGTAAGTCCTGAGTGTTTTTTCCTGCTATATTTCCTTTCCTTGACTAGAACTATTTCTTTATTTCTCTTAAGGCACCGGAAGGAATCCTTGAGGTCCCAAGCTCAGTATGTCCTCTTTTTTCTCAAAGCCTTCCAACAGGATATCCCATTTTCAAAATAAATACAGCATTTTGTTTTTGGAAAACAGGAAGGGCAGGCCATGGAATAGATGGTAATAAAGATTGTTGCTGGGATGTCCAAACTTGGAACTCAGATTTTAGCAGAAGGTGTACAGATCATGAACAGGAATCTTCCCTTTTAAAGGCTTTGAAGGAAAAGAAATTACAGCAGGAAATGCTAGATGGAATTTTCAGCCTTTCCTCTAAAGAGAAGTCTTCTCCACAAACAAAGCCAGTTGAAACAGGGACTGGCTCGTAAACATGAGGAGAATTCACTTGTAAAGTAGGTTTAGATATTGTCTGCTGATCAGGGCATGAATAAAAGCTAAAAAAAGTTTTTATTACACAGCAAGCAGCCAGTGCATCTTATTCCTGTGTTCGTGGTGAGGGGGTTTGGTTTTGTTCTTTTTTGTTCCTTTTTTCCTTTTCCTACAACAGTCACGGTGCAAAAATTTAATGAGCCATCTGCTGAACCACAGTTTTGCTCTGTAAATCAACAGGGGAAAATAGCAGCTTCTTCCTTAGCAGAGATATTCCTTAAATATGTTCAAAGTGGG
Organism: Oriolus oriolus; assembly: GCA_013400235.1. NCBI lineage: Eukaryota > Metazoa > Chordata > Aves > Passeriformes > Corvidae > Oriolus > Oriolus oriolus. Next base: position 521,284 of record VXBT01008210.1, on the reverse strand, counting down.
ATCTTTTTTATCAAAGTGCTATCACTTTCCATAATACAGCAACAATTTTAACATTTGAAGCAATTGGAAATCTCAGCTGAGGTTTAGCTCTTGTTTGGTTGTGTGGAGTCACAGGATACTGGATGTGGTGTTAGAGGGACAGATTGTCCAGGTTTTTATTAAACCATAAAAATTCCTTCATTGTCAAGTATTTCCAGGCTCATCAAATCAGAGGCAAAACTCACATTTGAGATATTAGTTGCTTTTCCATTAGCACAGTTATGCTATGCTCATGTCATACTTACAGCCTGAAAGGAAAATATCCTTCTTTTGCCGGCTGCACACAAATGCATCTCAGCACAGCTACATGGAGCTCACTAAATCACACGTTTGGGGAGTTTCTTGCCTTGTTTCTCAAGAGTTTATGATGAGAATATTGCCACTTTGTAATTGCAAACCTCATCTCGTGAACAAATCTTGCATGTAGAAATTTTTCAAAGGGTTACTACAACTCAGATTTTCTCCTATCTCATCCAAAAAGTTGCATTTAGTAAAATCTGGGCTTAAATACTACAAAAAATTCCCCACAAAACCAAACAAACAGGGTCTGGTATAGAAATACCTCTGTAAGACCGACTGTGCTTGTGATTACCCTTTTTTGTTACCTTGGGGGTATTTGGTTGCTTTTAGATCCAAGTCGTTGTTAAAGGAAAAACTTGGTTTTGCTTGCTGGACAGAGCACAACACAAATCCAGTGTGGTGAGATCTTCCTTGCTCCAGAAATTGTTGGGAAGGAAGCAGGAAAGAAGCTCTGATAGGTTTAGGTAGCCCTGAGAAAGAGCAATGAAGAGCTGCAGCTTCTCCTTGTGGCTCAGTGTAACAAATATTGCCGAATATATTTCTAATATTGCTGTTGTAAACAAGAGGAGAGCTGCACCCTTCTCCTGTTTGTAGCTGCTGAGTTGTGAGCATCAGCCACAGGGGATGAAATTGGGTTTCAAGGCATGTCCCAGTGATATTTCAGAGCCATGGATGCATCTGACTTTGCCTCATGAATAAGCCACAACAAAAAGTGCTCCAGCTGGTGATCAGTGCTGCTTCCTCAGCAAATGATCCTGTTGCTATGAGACAACAGGGACTCTGGGCTGGCTGCAGTGCTGGTTTGATCCAAACCCCATCCAGAAGGTTGTTCTTGCCAGATGACACAGCCTCAGTGATTTCAGTATTTACAGGACCTGCTGGAAGCTTGTTAATAAAATATTTCTTCTATTGGGTTGTCCCCAGAAATAGAAAGAACCACATTTGTGATGTAGATTTTCAAAGAAAAATGGCAAATGAAGGGTTGGCTTTAAAATGAGATTCCGGATAGGAGAGGATCCCTGAGGCTTTGCATGTCCTGCAGGCCTCATGGATCAGGCAAGAGCGACTGAGGCACAAAAAGCTGCAAGTCTGTTTGGAGATGTGGTGAAGCAGCAGAGGGAGAGGATTTCTTTATAAATTATTCTGCAAAATTTCAATATACATGTATATTGTATATATATATAATATACATGATGTAAAGGAGTCAGACCAGAGGATGCTGTAAGAGGTGTAGGAGACTTTTAGCCCCATGAACTCTTTGAATCTGTGGTTAACACTAAATGCTTTGAAGGTCATTATAAAGCCAGCAGTCAAGCCATGAGGTGTTTAAATGAGGAAGTCAAGAATGAACTGTGGGTTTGTTAGTGTCAGTAGAACTGAGTATTTCTTCCTGCTGTTTCCAGGTCCATCAGTTGAAGGTTTAAGCAAAACCTGTGTTGCAATAGTCTTTGAGCTTGTGATAGTGAATTTTAGAATTGTTGCATCTTTGTCTGAGAATAATCAGCCTGAGCTGCTTCATGCACTTCTTGGCCATGACTTTGTCTGCTGAAATCCTAAAATAATGTTGTGTCTAAGTGTGAGGAGAAAGGTATACTGCACAACCAGGTACTGGGTGGAATCTTTGTCAAACCAAGGTATTTCGTAGCTTTGAACCACAACGGGAGCGCACAGCTCTGGAAATGGCCTCCCTGAGCTCCTCTGTTTGGAGGCAGATTGGAATTCAACTACAGAAAATCTCGACTGGTCTCTGACAAGGAGAGGTCATTCAAAAGGTGTGAGTGTTGTCCTCTCTGGGGTGTCTGCAGCCAAACTCACCTGCACTGTGCAACTGCTCAGAAACAGACTGGGAGGGCGAGAACTATTTCAATATATTCCTTCCTAATTTCAGCAGATACCAGTGCAGCTTTAGGGAATAGGAGAGAGAAAATTAAGTATTTCCAGACTGCTTTTTTCTTCTACCATGTCCCTTTTTTTCTCTCAGGGATGGTGTAAATATTAGCAAATTAAAAAAGGCACATTATTTTGAACTGATCTTCATTTCACAATAATTAGCAAACTCTAATGGCCTTTAGGAAAAACCCTTTTCTTTCCATTCTATTTGATTAGAGAGCCCAATAGGAGGATGGAGAGAGAACAGAACTGCTTTCCTTGCACATTTGCTGCATCATAGAGGAGATGGGAGATATTTTTCCTCCCTTCTGGTGATACTGTAAGGAAGGTAGCAGGAACAGAGTGGCTCTTGCAGATCCCTTCTTGCATCACAGTATTTAGAAAATAAACTTCTACTTCAGAGCTTGGTAATCCTTAAAAGGTTTGTCAAGATTGCTGGAGTCCACACCAAGTGCTCAAAATAGTTCTGCTGCACTGGCAAAAAATCATTTGCTATTATATTTCCTGTCATGCTATGTTTGTGTGGGGGGTGGTTTTTGGGTCACTCCCCTCACAATTAGGTAGTTCTGAGAAGTTTGAAGTGCCAGTCTGAGCCTCAGATTGTTGTTGCAGCTCCCATGAAGCGCTGTTGGGAGCAGGTCCCGATCCGTAGCTCCGTGTGAGGGGAGGGAGCAGGCTCATCCCATGGCTTGTGATGGGATGAGACCAGTACCTGTCCAGGTTGAGCCATGGCATCTTCCAAGTGAATAATGAGGGCTGGAGTTCAGAGCAGTGCTCAGGAGAGCTTGAATTAAAGGAGGAGCCAGCAAAGCCCAAGAAATGGGGCTGAGGCCTGGGGTTACCTGTAACAAACGCTGGCCAAAGCAGTTTCTTAGGTTGTATTTTGACATCATGGAAAAAGTCCTTTAAAAACCATAGTGACACTGCTCCAGGCTCAGTAGGATTTAAACTTCAGCTGAGCTACTTGCTCCTCTGAGCTGAGTCACCTCCACATCCACCCCCTCATTTTCCCGGAATGCTGGGATCTGCCAGGCACTGTTCCACCTGCTGCAGGCTGCTGTGTGCTCCTGTCTTCACAGCCACCTTCTCACAGGAGAGGGGGAGGATGGGCTGGAGCCTCCTCTCCTGCTGTGTCCCCAGGTGGTGTCTCTGAGGGGTGGATTCCCCACCCTGGGCACTGTGGGTGCCGTGATTCTCCCACTGAGGAATGCCCTGAAAACAAGCAGCAGTGCTGGGCAGGGGCTGTCTGTGAATGAGTGGAAGATTTCACAGCAGAATCCCACAGCAGTGCCAATTTAATGTAAAATAAAATTACTTCAGACCCCCAGGCATTGCTGTGGCATCACTTCCCTCTGCAGTGTCACCTCTGTTGCTTCCCAGGTGGAATTGCCAGTCCCAGGTTTTTGGGCTTCATTCCCCCATGGTCTCCCAGTTTTGTCCTTAAAGGTCATGAGTAGCCAGCAGGGATCCTGCCCATCATCACAGAGACAAAAGTGGCAGCAATACTTCCCTCACATCTGGAAGTTTGTGCTGGATAATACCGTGTCACTGTAATCCTCATCCTGTTAGATGCTCCTCTGCTAGGAAATAAGGATACCTGAAGCTGTCCTCATGAGTTAATGAATGCAGCAGGTTCCCGTGGTTTGGGACTGTTCAGTCCCTATTTCCCAGCGGTGTCCCCATAACCGAGTGCACAGGGAGTGTGTTCACTTTTAAAGGAGAACCTGTGCTGTGATATTTGACTTGCAGGAGCAGTTTCCAGACACCTGCTCATAGAGCAAATCCATTAATCCAGCCCTTTTTTAATGTACTGGGTAGTTGTTTGCCACTCTGTACAGCAAGTCAGTTTTTCCAATCTCCACATATCCCTCATCAATTTGGTTTAATTCCCGTTCTTCAAGGAGTAGAAATTTAGGCACAGAGAAGCGAATTGCCTCTTTCAGAATGTAAGGACTCCAGTTCTGAGTCCCTAGGATCTCATTGCCTGGGTACACAGCTACATGGGATCAGTGCTAATGCTGCCTGAGGCTTCTCTGAAAGGGAAGGAACGAGATGTTGCTGTTCCTTGTCTTTCTCCTTTCACCTGTATGGACTTGGCTGAAGGGGATTGCTATTTTATCAAAACTTAAAGGTTTACCTTTGAGCAACTGCCATCATTATTTCAAAAACATCTTTGACTTCTAACTGCCGGTTCTTAAAGAATATTGCACAAACCACGTTGTGACAGCCACCCCCTGCTCCCTGGACTGGGCTCAGAAAAGAAGACTTAATCTGTTATTATCATCATCTTTTGTTCCAAGGACTTGGCAGTTTGGGACATGCAAAAATGAATAAAACTGATTGTCTGCAGCACTGGCAGGGGAGTCAGATGTCTCATTCTGTACCAAGGGTGTGCAGAAGTGCTCGGTGACACCCTCTCACTGACACACAGCTTGTATTATATATTATAGCTTTTAATATTTTATCCAGTGCTCTTGTGTAACTGCAACTTTTACATTCGTGATTTGTGGCTTCGGAGTTGCAACTTTTATGGCTTAAGCTTGCTGTAGAGTGCTGAGAAGTGTTTGTAGCTTTTGTTGTAGGGAGCAGAGCTTCTGCTAAACGTTTACCAGATAATTCCTGAGGTAATTGGCTACAAAGATTTAAGAGATGTTTCTCAATTGTACCGTTGTGTGTGTGTCCCTCAGCCCTTCCACAGAGGAACCAGCTTCCCTCAGTGCTCAGCCTTTCCACACAGAGCTTTACCAGATTTGCAGTTGCAGCTCAAACATTTGGCAGCTTCAAGAAGGGTCCCCAGTAATTCAGAGGAGTTTTTGATCATATTTGTCTAATGAAAGTAGAATTCAAAGCTGGGACAAATTTGGGAATTCCTGACTTCAGTGTTTTCTGCCTTAACATTAATTGATCTTTTGATGAGCTATCATAAGCATTTCTCTTTTTTAGCATCTAAGAGTGCTCCTCACTGCACAGGCAGATGGTAACTCTCATTCCTCCTGCCAAAGAGCTTGCAGTCTAATAGATAGTGCAGCCAAAAAGTGGGAGGGAAAAAAGAGAGAGAACATAATTGATTGAGTATCACTTATTAGACAGCAGAAGAGTTAGAACAGAAGCATCACCTAAGAGCTGGATGGGAAGGACATCACCAGCTTGAGGGGCTCCAGAGAAAGTGTCAGCCCAGGGCAGAGCTCAGGCCTTCAAAGCTTTCAAATCAAACCCTCTTATATCACCAAAGAAAATCAAAGAGAAAGCAATCATTTGTTTAAGGTTAAGGATACTCAGCCTTTTCAACAGGAAATCCAATAGAAGCAGCCTCCCTTTGGAATGAGAGGGACTGCTGGGTCCCTGAACTCCTGTGGGCAGTGAGGACGCGGAGGGATTTTATTCTGTGAGTGCAGCTTGTTATCTCAGCATCAGTAAATTGCTGGCCTAGGCTTGTATTCACCCATATTCCATCTCCAGAGGGAAAGTTACTCCCACATGGTCACTGTGAGCTGCTTTATGTGGCTCCCTTACACCTCTGCTGCAAACCTTGGGAAATACTGGTACCACTCCTAGGAATGCTTATTCCTAACCTTCCTTTGGATTAAAAGGTTGTGTTTCCAGAGGTAATAATTTCTAAATTTGTAAGGGATGAGATGAATGTTCATCTTCATGAGAAATAATAAGTTTTATTCCCAGACAGCAGGGGGGCACAGCTGCATCATCTCCTTTCTACACATGCTCATGAAATACTTTTGGTTTCTAGAAAAACAAATTCTGGTCTCAGTGCAAACCAAAATTCCTGGTCTTGTGCACAGTCTGGTTCTTCCTGGGGTCTGGGCTGGGTGAACATGAGCAAACCCTGACCCCAAAGAGTTGGAATCTGGAAGAATCACTGACTGCAGACGGTCCTTGGACTGATGCTTGCCTACACCAGGCTGTCCTGGGGGTCAGGTGGCGAGAAATCAAACAGCACAAAGGACTGAACACTGATTTCAACTACACAATAAGTTTACCTGGAGATTTTATAAACACACAGCTAAAGCTGAAATTCTGGCTGAGTATTTTTTAATTTTACCTTTTTGAATTACACTATAATTGAGCTGATCTCTTACAAAGAAACAGTGATTAAGCAAAGTCTGCTGCTTATTTTGATGAATATTTTCTTGTTTTCTAGAGCAAGATGCCTTCTTCTTGCATACTGAAACACCTTCCCACTTTGCATCTGTTATTCTTAGCACCAGTCCTGTTGATAAAAAAAAACCATAAAAATAAATATGAGTAAAAAAGCCCCTCGATTTTCAGACTTGAAATGATTCAAAATGAATGTTTAAAAATTTTTCGGTATCTAATTAAATTGATTATAAAGTAAAAAATAATCCATGAAAATCATTTTTTCATGCAAAATTGTTCTGATCAGTTCTGAGTCTGAAGAAAATAAAGAAAAGTTATGAAGTAGATGCTTCATATTTGTTACTTTTTGGCACCATGACCCACCAGAGCTCTGATGTCATTCCCCAAAACCACCTCCTCTCCCACATCTCTTGGACAGCCTGCACAGCTCTGCAGGGAGAGCAGCACGGAGCTGTGCAGCGGAGCTCTGCAGGTCTCTGCTTTCTCCTCAGTTACAGACACACTGTGACTCCTCAGGGTGGAGATCTGCTCAGAGACACACAGGATCAGGAACAGCACCTGCAGGGTTTTCCCATTTAGGCGATTTTCTTGGAGGCAGCACTGTTTCCCTGCCTGTTTCCCATGCAGAACAGCCTCAGTGTCCGTCTCCTCATCTTGACACCTCTCCTGTTAACTCAGGAATGGGCTCCAGAACAGAATTCAGCAGGAGCAGCCAAGGCAGACTCTGTACCTAGTCCCAAATTAAAGCTTGATTAACTCGTTAACAGGATTATATGCAGGAGGCTGCACTCTGTGAACCAGTGATGTCCTTTTCAATCCCATGTCCCCAAATCACGGAGCATGTGTCACCAGTAATTGCCAAGTGCTTATGGAGGGCACAGAAATGCTTGTAAAAATAAACTTGGGCTGGCACACAGATTACATAATGGCAATGTCCATGTCAGGGGCTGTAAGGACCTGTGTCACTCATGACTCTGCTGCTTCAAAGTCAGATGTCACAGCAGTAGAACAGCACTTAGAGAAGCTCTGGGGGAGAGGAATCAGGAATTGCCGGGAGCGCTGTGCCTGAGGAACTCACCCTTTGTACTTTACACAGTCTGACAAGGCCCGGACTCCCTTTTCCAGGGCTTTCCCAAGGGAGTTGCCTTTCTTCTCCCCCAGGTAGCATTGGAAGTGAGGACCTGACTGCCACAGCCACTCACCACACGCACAAAGTTCTTCATTCCAGTTCTGGGAAGGTGCTCTGAGAGGAGCCAGTGGGGAGATTCTGGCTGTGCTGCAGCTCCTTTCTGCCACTGGAGCTGACCTGATGTGGCAGCAAAGCTGCTGAGAGGCTCCCAGGAGGAATTCTGTGGCTGGAGGGACGTGGCAGTGGGTGTGTGTCACATCGATACTTCAGACTGCAGGGATGTGCCCAGGGCACGGCATCCATGGAGGAACTGGGCAGGAATGTTCATACCTGGGCTGTTCCCAGTCCTGCAATGGTGCCACTGCAGCTGGGGACACAGGAAAGCCGCTGGGTGCAGCTGTGACTTACAGGAGGTGTCGTTCTCCTCTGGTTATTCCTCTAGGATACAGATGGACAAGCCACAAACTCAGTGCTCCTCTGCCCAAAATACTGCTCAGTGGAAAAGCTTGGTTCAGACAGAGATATTTAGTTAATTTTGATTCCTCTGAAAGGAAATGAAGGTGTTTAGGAAACAAAAGTAAAGTCTCCAACAGCGATTGGGCCTTACTGAGTCCACAGAATCTCCAGGAATGGTTGCATTCCCTCATCCCTTCCACTCAATATGCAAATCCTACAAGTGTTGCAAACCCACTTGACTCACAGCTCCTCCCCCACTTGACATTTCAGTTGAAGATCAAGATGAGGAGAAGCAAATCAGAATACCTGGATTTAAATCAGGTAACACTCTGCTAGTACCACTTTGCTGAGTGACTCAGCTGAGCAGAGAAGTCTGACCAGCAGAATCTGTTTTCAGCAGAGGTACACAGAGGTACCTTTGTTAAGCATTTCTTTGGAGTCATGTTCACAGTGGATCTGTGTGATGTTACTGTGGGTTGTGAATGTCAAGTTCTGTGACAGGAGAATGGCTTTGGAAGAAATTCCAATATCTCTGTGGAAGAAACTTCTTTACACTTCCTTGGTAAAAAAAACCCCAACAAACAACAACCAAAAAATCCAAAACAAACAAAAAAACCCCTCAAACAAAACAAAAGATCACCCCACAAAGTACCCAAATAAAAAACATCTAAAAAAAGCAAAACCACAAAGCCAACTAACTTCTGGGAACATGAAAGTACATCAGAGTACATTTTGAGAAAATTGGCTCTATTTTATCTTGATAATAAGGAACAGGGAGAAAATAAGTTACAGATTTTGAAAATTACATTACTTTTCATTATTTAGCTTCTGGCTTGCTTCACTTTATCAGCACCTATTGCTGGAGGGAGACAGCACATTCAAATCACAGACCAGTGCCTTTAGACCGGGTCTGCAGCACGTGGGCAGCCTGACACAAGCACAGGGGGAGCAGCATTCACTCACTCATATTTTGGTTTGAACCCCCACCACCAAACAGTGCAGAAATTAAATTGTAGTGGAGAGAGACTTTTGATATTTTTACAGTTATTTTTTGTTCATTGTTTGTCCTGCATGAGTGCTTGTTCAGCTGATTCTCGTGTTCCCCTTCATCTAGATCATCCACTCCACCTTCCCAGCATCATTTTGTTCCACATAATCTTCATTTCATGCTTTTCTCTGAAGAACCTGACTCATATTCCTTCTGAACTTCTGCTTCCATGGAATTTGCCAGCTCTAAGCCATCTTGGCCAACATCTTGTGCTTTTTGCAATCTGTAGCTGTGCTGCTGCAGAGATGAGCAGCATCCTGACTTGAGACACTGTGTTCCTCCTTTTTCATATTCCTCATTTCACAGTTTTTCTTGACCATCCAAAAGACAGAGCTGCTCTTCATGCACGGCCCAGAAAACAGCCACCCACCTGTGCTCAGTGTCTGGCTTTGGGACATGAGGGACCCCAGTGACTGATGGTGACAACTGCCTGCATTCCAAACACTTCATTGTCTTCCTTCTCTCCAAAGTCTGGCTGTGGAAGTTCCAGTCACTGAGTTGTTTGGGTGTTACAGAGTTCAGAACTCACCCATCCCTGAACCACACTTAAACACTGAATTCTGAGGAGGTCCCAGACAGCCACGATTCTCAAAGTCACAGCTCTGAGACAACAAGGTGTTTTATTTCAGTACCTTCAATCCATTTTTAAAGCGAACCCCGAATTTCATCTCTGTTTTTAGCTGAAAACCATCAGCACTGCAAAACTTATGCCTGGAACCCTGAGTACACCTGAGACACAGCTGAGATCTGGAGCAGTTTTTCTTACAGGGCCTGACAGTTCAGTCAAGCCAAGTCTGCCCCTGCCTGTTTCCCTGAGCTGAATGCACCTGGCAGATGGACACAATCATAACACGAGAAACAGATCCACAGCGGGAAATGCAGGACAAAACTATTGCTGGATGTGTCAGTGCCACACACCAAAAGCTCTCAGCTGGTTCATTTCCCAGTATTTACTTATCCCTATTAAATGAGTTGCTCAAGCTTATTTGGAACTTGGCCCAGTCAAATGCTGACCCTGCCTGCAAGAAATATTTTTCTCTATCAGCTACTTGAGCTAATTTTGGTCACTAATTTATGCATCTCTATACATAATAATATCTACATAATGTCTTTTGGAGAAACATTTGTTAAGGCTGACAATAGCAACTGCCAGATATGTTGTAGGTGGAGTTATTTGCAGTATTTGTCATCCTTTGTAGAGAAAATAAGTTTTGCACTTCTCCACACTAAGGATTTCATCCGTAACCTTCATTTAGAAACTACAGAGCAAGAACAGGAATACAACAAAGAACAGAATTCCCAAAGCGCTAAATCCTAAGCCATTGGCCCAGCCAGTAAATCCCCTTAAAAGAACAGAGATTCCAGAGGTTTGGAACAGTGCTTAGTCCTCTCGGTGGAAAAGTAAACATAAACACCAGGCAGTGCATCGGATCATCTTAGAGGTGAGAGGACTGAGCATTTGCCTGACTTTTTTATCTGCTTCTTGAGCTTGCCTGAGTAAATTCTGTGAAATTCCGTGGTGTGAAGGCCTAACCTCAAGACCACTGGCTTATTTTACACAGCCTAAACACCATCCATGCTCTTGATTTAGTCACACTGACCTGCAACCGCCCTGCTCCAGGGAAATGAGTCCCTGGCCGAAGAGCTGCCAAGGGGACTTTGGGCTCCTGGATTAGGGAAGAAGAAATAAGGGGCTGCAGGCTTTCTGTAAAGTCCTGTTTCACTCTCCAGCCTGAAATCCTCGACCATTCCTCTGCTGCTGAATGAGGAATGCAGCTGAGCCCAGAGAACTATTCACAAATACAAAATGAGGGGTGTGGAGGCAAAGCTTATCTGCCTCTCAGACACAGCATGGACGTAAAGTGCATCCCCATGTGTGACAAGTGACGTTAACTGGAACTAAATATAGAGCTGCCTGCTGCACACTGATGGTATCTCCAGGGGTCAGCTGAGCTGCTCTGCCTAATTTTGGCCTCCTGGGTCTCTGGAGGTTGTTGTTAGCAAAAGGCAGCAGTGCTGTGGTGGGTGGAGCAGTTCCCTTCTTGGATTGTCTGCCAGAGGAGCCTGTGTCCATCCTGTCCCATCTCCAGTTCTGCAGTGTCCATCCTGTCCCACCTCCAGTTCTGCAGTGTCCACCCTCTCCCATCTCCAGTTCTGCAGTGTCCACCCTCTCCCATCTCCAGTTCTGCAGTGTCCATCCTGTCCCATCTCCAGTTCTGCAGTGTCCACCCTCTCCCATCTCCAGTTCTGCAGTGTCNTCCCCCCTCTCCCATCCCCAGTTCTGCAGTGTCCATCCTCTCCCATCTCCAGTTCTGCAGTGTCCATCCTGTCCCACCTCCAGTTCTGCAGTGTCCACCCTCTCCCATCTCCAGTTCTGCAGTGTCCACCCTCTCCCATCTCCAGTTCTGCAGTGTCCATCCTGTCCCATCTCCAGTTCTGCAGTGTCCATCCTGTCCCACCTCCAGTTCTGCAGTGTCCATCCTGTCCCACCTCCAGTTCTGCAGTGTCCACCCTCTCCCACCTCCTCTAAGTTTAAACTGATGCAGTTCATTCCACGGATAAATATTTAAACCCACATTTCCCCTCACTTGAGGGAGAGTTGTCCTTTAGGTGACTGCAGTTGGAGCAGTCGAAGGTTAACACTGTTATAGTCACAGAGTTTCTTACATCCCAATAGAAAACAAATATGTATTTCCAAGCCTCAAAAGTAATTTGTGAATGATGTTAATGTTCAAGCAGCTCTGTCACATCTCTTTGGTCAGTGTTATCTGCAAAGCCTCTTATTTTCATGGGGCATCCCTTCATCCTGTATTTCAAAACAAACCTTGTGCTGGAGTAATTAGTAGGGCCAAATTGGAATGATTGAAATCTCTGTTTTGGATGAAATTACCCCCGTGTCCTCTGCTTTAGGATCTCCTTCATCTTTTCTGTGTCTGCTCTTGAGAAGATTGGTTTTGTCCTTGCCTCTCTCTCTGTGAGACTTGAATCCCAAACTCCTGCAGTGGGATTCAGAGATGATAAAGTCACTCTGGTTTATCAGGTTAGTGACCAACAGAGCACCCTAGAGAGGTTTTAGAGCCCAGCATGACTCAGTGCATTGCTACAATCTCTGCTACATCAGAGCCTCATCCTAACCATGGAAAATAAACTACATCTCAGAATGAAGTTCATTCAGAAGCTGGAGTCTGGGAGCATCTGGGAATTGGTTTAGTTTGCCTCTGGGAGGGCTCGAGTACCAGCAGCTAGGGAGTGATTCAGTGGCAGCAACAGCTTGTTCCTCAAAGGTTTGACTCAGTGCTTGTGGTGCTTGCAGGGATAAGGAAATAGTTTTTCCTGATCACTTTAAAGAAATGTTTGATGAACACACAAATAGCTAATGTAAAAGGAATTTCAATGTGTTATCCAGAAACAACTCCCTTCTTTCTCTGTGGACAGAACCAAGAGCAGAGCCTCCACCCAGTGCAGAATCACTGCTTTGCACCTGGCTGAATCTGAGGCAAAAATGATCCAAAGGATGAAGTGGGAGGATGTGGAATCTGCCAGGTCACTTAAAATGTACATCTTTAAAACTGGAGAAGTAATTCAGATCATTAAGAAGAGTAATAGTAAAAAACCTGCAGATAAAGGAACACATTTATCTTGAACTAGGGAAGCTGCAGAACTGGCTGAATTATCTCATTCACAAAGCCCTTGTTGAACTCGGTGCCCGGAAACATTCTGGAATTATGGAGTGACCTATTTTGATTTCACCAGGGGATGTAGGAGCTGCCTTGTCAGTCACCTTTGTGCAGGAGTTGTCCTGATTAAGAGGCATCACAATGGGAGCAGCTGGAACTCCTGCTAAACTTACGGCACTGCCATGGAACTGCCTTTTCACGCGGGTATTTGCATTTAAATGGGGAAATCAGAGACGCTGAAGTGCAGCGGTGGTGCCAAAGGACAAAGCATCGATCACTCAAAACTGCACTGCCTGCCCAATTGTGCTGCCGCATCTGGAATATTCACCTGGAAGAGACGAGGCATCTTCAACTCTAATCCATAGATCCTCCAAATACAATTCAATTCCTATGCAGGAGACCTTGTCTTTCTCCTCAACATCGTTTTAAGCTACCCTTAATTTTGCTATTTATTAAAGGACAGGAGGTCAATTTCAGACAGAAAATCTTCAACAGCTCCAAGTTTTCACGAAATTTGTCCAGAGCCACCAAGGGTTTAAGCACAGACAATCATCCTCTGCTGTCATCAAAAGGAGTCTGAGGAACTGTGATGAAAGGAGGGATTTCTTATTTTCACGCCTGCTTTGTTGGAAGAATGTAATTACTGTAATATCTGCAACAAACTATAGACAAAACACCTTCCAAACATTTTTAAAGTTACTCAGTACTGAAAGGTGCAGTGAATGATCTTACTTTTCATTTTTTTGCTAATACAGCTGGAATTCTCACAGCCAAGCTGCAGGTTTTCATGAACTACCAGGTATCAAAAACTGTTTTGTGGACTGGTTTGTGTGCATTTGTAAATGCACTTCTGCTCTTCACCAGAAGCAAGAATTTTTGTGAACTTAAAGAATCAGAAAACATTGATTACCTGAACTATTTGGAATGAGATTGTGCCAAGGCCTGGCAGGGCACAGCGTGAAGCAATGACAACCCTGACATCTCATTTAGGCAATGGGTTGCAGTAAGTCTGGAAAGCAAAATTTACCCTGTAAGGCAACTTAAAAACAATGATCCAGATTATTTTTAAAAGATAAAGAGACAAGTACTGAGAGGTGACCAAGTAATCAGTGCCCACTTAAACTGTGCCCAGCAGAGCATTTGTGAGTGCAGCATCTGACCTGTCAGGGCTGCTCACGTGCCTTCACCACGGGGAACTCACTTGACTTAAAGCTGTCAGAGGAGTGTCAGCCCCACAGGACAGAAGCGCTGGGACAGCAGTGCCTGTGCACACACAAACCCTTTGGCTGCTCCTCAGGGACAGATGATGTGCAATATAATTGCATATTTAGAGAGGAAAGGCTGACCAGGGATTTATTTAACAGCCTGGGTAGCGCAATGAACCCAACGGGCTTTTGTTACCTCTGAGAACTCGGCTCAGATGTAACTCCACATCACACTGAGAGAAAGTTCTTCTGAGGTGATCATGGCAGCTTTTCTCAGTAGATTAGGGCTGAGCTTGACAAGCATTCTCTAGTTTGTGCCCAGCCAAGCTAAATGGCAAAGTCAGGAATATTTCCACCTGGCCAGATTAAAGTTCTTTGACTGTAGAGGGGCGGAGGCAAAGGCTGAGCTGGCCCCTGTGCACTCCCCATGAGTTCAGACAGGTGCCTTTAACAATTCCACATTCTCCAACAGTTTCAAAGGCTCTTTTTCTAATGGCTTGTGGTGCTTTACAGAAATCTTGTATTTGAGGAGCATCAAATCTGGGATCTACAGGAGGTACACTCCATACTGGAGCAGCACCTGGATGCTGCAGCTGTTGGCAGAACAAGGTTTGGGTGGAAGCTGCTCAGTCCTACCCCAGAATAAAGCCTGGGCTCAGTGCACAGCAGCTGTGTCCAGAGGAACAGGATAAAACCCATCGTGATTAAACCTAACCCAGGGGAAACCAGATAACATCAGCTTTCATGGATCCGAGGGATCTTCATGGAAATAGCTGTTCTGGGAAGGAATGGGGAAAGCTGCTGTTTGCAGAAGGAATTTAACACATCTCAGCCTGGGTTTGGTTTGTCCCTGAGATCAGTCAAGAGTCCCCCCAGCAGATCACTTTAACATTCCCGTTGGGAGTGGATGAAGCTCCAGCACACATTGTCCTCTCCAGAGCGAGGAATTTCATTTCCAGTCTCTGAGGCCCATTATAGCTCAAAATTCCAGATGGGCCATATTTATCTCAGGGAACTTCAGTTTCTCTGCTTTGCTCAAGGTCTGTTTGAAGTCAGTCCATCTTTGAGGAGAAATTTGGAGTTTCACAGAGATTAAGCACAAAGAACTCCCACCAGAACATCTCTACCTGTTGCATGAGTGAATTCCTTTGGATTTTAAAACCTCTTAACTTATTAAAAGGATCCAAAATACAAAGAGATATCACACATCCCACCAGTGCAGGACTTATTTGAGCTAGATGATTATAAGTTCAGCAAATAATAGAATAATAGCCAAAAGAAAGCACCAACTGTTCTCTAAAGAAAGGCATTGACTGTTAGCAATATTCTTCAGGCCATTTTGCTTTAATTACATTTCATTTTACTCCATCACATTTTGATAAATTAAATTTGGAGTCTTGATTTTTTTTTTTTTTTTCCAAAACCCCTAGAACTCAGTTAACAGCCTTTGTCTTCAAAGTCCTGGAGAGAGGAGTTTAGGAACTGAAATAAAGAAGCCCATTGTAAAGCATAGAAGGTGCAGTTTCCACCTGAACTCTCCCCCAGCCCGTTTGGCAGTGTCAGGACAGAATTTTCATTGCTTTGACTGTGCTTGTGTTACACTGAATTAGTTACAGTCCAGAGGGCACTTTTAAATCCCATCCCAGAACATGAAGATTAAATATGACTCATCAGTTTTCTGCAATTTAGAAGACAATTTTGAAAAAAAAAAAAACAAAAACCAACCCAAAACAAACCCAAAAATTTAAAGTCCCCTGTGAATTCAGGGCCTCAAAAATTATTGATGTGTATTTATTTTTGTGAAGTTTTGCATTCAGCCCATTTGGACCTCACTGTTTACAGTGGGGATGCTGCTCCAACAGCTTTCTCATCAGCTTCTCCTTTCTCTTTGAAGCTGCAGGTTGATTTTGAGCCAATGTTCTAAAATTAACTCAATATCTTAATTATTAGATATTAAGGTAGGTCCCAGATCACAGTAGCCTGCTTTTCACAAAACACAGTCACTGTTTCGAGAGTTTGGCATTTTAGAATACTTCATGCCAAAAGGTTCTCTTAAACATAAAGATCTGAGTGAAAAAATTCTTTCCTGCAAGCTCAAACCTTTCCTGCCTCTCTCCTCCTCCATAACCTCTCCTAGAGGTTGAAAGTTGAGGGATGAGGTTTTAAACACATTTTAAACATTTAACATTTTAAAATGTTTTGTCCATAGTAACATAAGCACCTGCAATCTTGAAGAAGGACATTTAATCATCGATAGAAAGGCACTATTGAAGCTGCTGACCTGGGTCAATAATTGAGAACACTCCGCTCCCAAATGGGCTCTGTAGGAGAAAGGCAAAGCAAAGCCTGGGAAAACTGGGTTTTCTTGAAGGAAGGGAGCCAGACTTTCTGAAAGATTCAGCCAAAAAATGGCAAGTGAGGTATTGATAAACCTTTTAATTAATTCCCACTTGTTTGCACAGAAGTTCTAAAGGAAAGAGGCCCAAAGCTGCTTTGGGAATGTAATGTCCAGGCCCAGTTTGCCAGGCTGTGGGAGGAGCAGGTCTGCAAATCTTCAGTGCCAGGGGTTAGAATCTGTGGGAATGAGGGCTGAGGAACAGAAAGGACAGGGCTCGACCTTGGGCCGCTTCATATCAGGCTCAAATTCTTAATTCTACCTTTTAAAATATTATTATTAATAATTAAATTTTACCTTTTCCATTTAGAAATAGTAACTTGAACAGACCCGTACTGTCAGGGAAGGAGGTGGATAACCTGCAGGTTTCTCGTTTTTCCCTGATTTCCCATCCTTTTCTCTTTGCTCATTTCAAACCTCTCTGTGTATGAGGAGGGGCTATCGTCTGTCAGCTCCTGCCTTTGAACCGCCAGACACCAATCTCGGGTGTGGATCACACCGACTCGGGGGACAGCCAAAATTGTCACCTTCGAGTCTCTGCCTGAGCAGTGACTGCGTGGAAGAGCAACGCATCTCCCAAAGGGTGCTGAAACACTCGTTAGAAGCCTCCATGGGGTGGTGCAAACAGCATAAATTAAACTAAACATGCAGATCTAGCCCGGAATTTGGGCAGCTGTCACTGGGCAGCGTATGGGACGTTCCTGGGTGCTCAGAGCCCCTGGAAGCCTCGTCTCAAAGGTGCTCCTGGGCTTTTTCTTTTTATTTATTTATTTTAAAATTTTTTATCCAAGCGATGCTCCGGTTTGCAGAACTCTGCCTGCCGCATCAAAATAGCAAAGTGAGTCCTGGATCCCCAGGGGAGCTCTCCTGGTTCTGTGCCGCAGTGAGAGCCCTGCCCGGGGTGCGGGATCCCTCTGACTTTCCCAATGCCGCCGTTAGATGTCCCTGGGAGACCGGCGTTCCTCCAGCCGCTCCTGGCGGGCAGCACTGCGGCATTCCCGCATCCCGGGGCGCGATGGAAACTCGGGACAGCCTCGGGGACCTCAGCCGGGGCTCCGGGGAGGGGACCAGGACAAAGAGGATTCCTGGTTCCTTCCCCACTCTGCACCTGGAAAGCAGCAAACCTGTCCCAAGCATTCCCAAAATTTTATCGCAGGCGTAGAGCATTTGGTCCTCTGTTTAATGGATGCTGCTTTGCTTAAAGTTAATACACATTTGTCTCCTTGATGCCCTGAAAATAACAAGTGCTAAGTGGAATTATTTTGGAAATAGTACCCAGGCACCTTTGGAGCAGGAGCTGGAGTTTTGGAGCAGGAGTTTGCTGCACACAGCGATCAGGGATTGCCCGAGTGCAGGGAGCAGCAGAATTTGCTCATCGGGGAGAAAAGAAGGGTTCTGGCCAGGATTAGGGATTACATTTGGCACAGATTTGCTTTGTTCTGCGGAGCTGGAGCTGTTGCAGGGCTGCTCCTGAGCCTTGTGGCTCTGGGGACATCGCTGTGGTGTCAGGGGACAAAGGCTGTGGCCATTCCTGCCTCTGGTCATTCCTGCCTCTGGTC